>JAWNPP010000042.1:600000-938881 GCA_035047445.1 Drosophila siamana
GTAAGAGAATTAAACAAAATATGTAAAGCCTTACAGATGCTACGGGCCGAGTGACAACAGTGCCGTCGTTGTTCACAATTTTATACTGCATTTTCCCTGAAGTGTAAGTAAGTTTTTGATTCACAGATGCCTTCTTTTCAAGCTCATAACTTCGATGCGCCTGTCTTTTTTCGGCTTGCGACAATTGCCTATCCTTCTGATCAACCAATAAACTTTCATGCAAAAATGGATCCTTTGTTATATAGTTTTTGTGCAATTCAATAATGGTATTAATTATGGGATCCAAATGCCTAGTTGTCGAGACTAAAGTATCATCTTTTGGCTTCGCTGTCGTTGGAGTTGGAGTTGAAGTTCTACTTGCAGATGCAGCAATGGATACAGATTCAGATAAAGTTGCTGTGGCAGTCGCTAACATTGTTGGAGTTGCTGAAACAGTTAGAGATGCTTCATGAGATTTATCAATTTCACTTTCCACGCGCTCATCATCTGAGCTGTAATCGTGGCATAAATTTGTGATATCTTTCATTGATAAATGTGCCTCTGGATTGCATTCATCCACAATTCTATCAGACATTCCTTGCTTTTTGATTTGTCGATCGTAAATCTTCTTTTCCAGACATTTATCCATGACAATTCTGTAGACATAACATGGTTTTGTTTGTCCATAACTACAATGCAAATAAAATAAATGTGTTAATGACATAAAAATCATGTTGTAATCTCTACATACCGATAGATTCTATATACAGCTTGTGTATCATGACAAGGATTCCAGCTGGCATCAAATATGATTACTCTGTTTGCGCCAGTCAAGTTGATTCCCAAAGATCCCGCTCTGGTAGATATTAAGAATAGTTTAATATTGCGATTTGCGTTGAATTCGTTAACAAGTCTCTCCCTTTCCTGCGAGGATGTCGATCCATCGAGTCCTTTGAAAAAAATGCTAAATCAGTTTATTTAAGTATATCAAACATAATATAACACTTACGAAAATACGAAAAATTGCGAAGCCAAAATTCTGTCGAGCCTGGCACATAACTTGATTTGAGGAAACCTTCGATTAGATTTAATGTTAACAGACTTTGACTAAATAACAATATACGATCGCCCTTAAAAATGCTTTCTTTCATAATGCAAAAAAATATCTCCATTTTAGGTGAATTGGATATTTGGTCGGGCACATAATTCTTCATGATGTCAATGGCCCAGGAACATGAGAACTCGTCATTTCTTTTTGATTTGATCACCTTCTTAATTGAATCATTATTAATACTGTTAAGGCTCTTTGCAGCATTATCGTTGACATTTGATGCTTGGCCATGTTGCTGATTTAGTGTAATCGGCAGTGTATTTCGTTCAACTGTTTTGATTTCATTTGTATCCAAATCAACGATTTCAGATGAGCCAGTTATAGTTTCAAAATCCTTTGCCATATTCGTATCTGTTGGCTTTATAACCTCCACATAGCTAGGCTTCGACAGCATTGTGGAATCTAACCAATAATTCCCCTTGCCCTCTGTATTGTAGTTGCCATAGTTATTGAGTTGATCTTCCTTTTGCGCACAGTAGCTATTATATAAAATAAATAAATTAATGTTTGTTTAGTAAAAATCTTTATAGTATTTATTTCTACCCATAGGGTAGAACGTCATTATAACTTGGAAGTTATTCAAGAATTAATTTTGTATGCCGCATCACCTATTGCCTTAGTTGAAAATGTGACTCCATTTGGCATAATGTATACTTTATGATAAATTTCGAACGTAATGGAATAACAATATATCAAATAAATACTGGTATATTGTGGTATATTCGAATTGCGTAACTGGTATTTTACAGTCGAATATGTTCGTCTTAATTTCTGGCATGTATATGCTCTAAATTCACTTACCCTTTATCAACGTAGTTTTTATTCAATTCAGAATTAGCACAACTATTAAAACCAACGTTAGTTGCGGACTGCTTTGAAGTTTCATTCGAATTGTGTTTAAGTTCAGTAGTCTGTGATATTCCTGCTGCATTACCGGTACCTGATTCAACGCCTGCATTTGTAGTGGTCTTAGCGGATTCATCATCGATTTCTAAATCTAAATCAGTCTCACATTTTTTTAGAAAATTGTACAAAACATCCGGATGATTCCAAATCTTACAACACACTGCGAAAGCCTTTAAGGGATTGGGGAATGCTTTCTTACGTACCACATCTGTCATAAACGTATCATAAAGCTTGCGTTGAAATGCCGTCATTCGCACAAGGATAACATATTCCAACTTTTGTGGTAAAGTCGTTTGAAGCACAGTATGTGAACGTCGTTGCACAAAACCCAACAACAAAGAATGCAGGACATGCGCTCTATATCTCATTAGCTTGATATCATCGGGAGTCGAGTCTACGCATTGACCATTCTGAATGGGTCTTTCAAACATGTTGCAAAACTCGGTCCGAGTACCAAGATAATTGGGACGTACAAAGTCTACCATACACCAATACTCCAACAAATTATTTTGCAATGGATATCCGGTGAGAACGATGCGCCTTCGAGTTCGTATTTGCTTCAAGGCAAGCGAAATGCCAGCATGAGAGTTTTTAATGCGATGTCCCTCATCACATATAACCAAGTCTGGGCCAGGCTTAACTAGAGCTTCAAATGCCATATTCATTAAATCCTTGCTCGTATCATGTACATCATTATGCATGTTTTTCCCCTTCTTCTTGCGCGTTGTCACTAACTTCAATGCGAGCAAACGAAATAATTCATAGCCTATCAATAGAACACCTCCATTGTGCACCCAATTAAGAATCACCTTTGCTCGAGAAGTAAGATTTTTCTGCTGATCATTCAGCACAAAAATGTCGAAATTTCGTGGACGAATATTGTGATCCTCTGAGTGCCGTGGTATCCACATATTGAATTCGCTTAACCAATTTTGTAGCGTATTAATTGGCATTACACAGAGCACGGTCTTGGCCGAAGTGTGTCTTAAAAATATATCACAGAAGGAAACAACTTGTAAGGTTTTACCAAGGCCCATGGAATGAGCGAGTATGCAACCAAAGCCGCTGGATTTTTGAAATCTCCTTGTCGATTCAATGATGTTGTCATATAGAAATCGCACACCTCCGATTTGGTGGGGCTTGATGACTTTAGCGATTTGAGGAGCTAAATATAATGTTTCTTCGCCTTCGGGATGTGCAATATTAACAACAACTCGTCCATATTCATCTGGTATATTATATAGATCCTTGACATGCATGCCACTGTTGGTGGCATCGTCACTTTCATTGTACTCCTCTTCCTCTTCCTCCTCCGACAACAATATGCAGTCATCATCAGAACTATCATCAATTGTAACTACTTCATTCGTTGGTTCGTTGCTAATATCCTTATCTAAAACATCATCCATGCTGCAAGTTAAGCTACTGCTCGTTTCATCACATGTCACTGATGCCAACTCATCATCTGGCAAGGCAATATGATTATCTATAGGACTCTTAACTTCGTCTGAGTCTTCAAAGTTCAAAATGCGAAAAAAGTTCTGTTGCACGACTTGTTTGCGAATTTCTCGCATAGATTTCTGTTGATCGGCGACGCGGGCTAACCTTTCCGATTCTTCACGTTGAGCTGCCAGCGTTGTTGTGTCTAAATTATTTTCATTCATCACATCTCGTATATTTTTCCTTAGATGATTATTTTTCTTATCCTCAGCCGATGTAGAAGCTGACAACATGTTCTTCTTGTTGCTTGCGCTTTCATCCCTGTTCTGTGTATTTTTTCGCTTATGACCTTGGACAGGAGGAGGCACAAGTGATAAATTATTAGTCGTCGCATCCGGCATACTGTCATTAGTTGGATAGAGATGTAAGACAGAGGGCATCATGCTGCATACATTAGTCGTGGAAGTAGTATTCCCCCCAATATCTAAGGCCGGGTTATTTCCCATCAATTCGGGTCGATTCTGCATTTCTACATGTTTCGCTACCGCTTGGTTGGCAAGTATCTCTGCATGATTAACAAGTCTTTCTTGCTGATTTGCAATGAATTCTGCATGATTGGGAATTCTCTTCTGATTATTCGGTATTAATTCTGAATTATTCACAATACCCTCCTGATGAATAGTTGGCATTTCGGGACAATTTACAATCCTGTTCTGATTCCCAATTAACTCTTTATTGACAGTCCGCTCTTGAAGATTGGTTATCAATTCTGAATGACTGGCAATCCTCTCTTGATGATTAGACGAAATCTCTGGTTGGCTTATCATCAAATTCGGATGATTGGCAATTAATTCGGTATTACTGGTCATTAAATTGCGATGGACTAATATATTAGATGGCGTTTGATAACTAAATACGTTTGTATGTGGATCCGGTTTAGGCAAACCATCATTTACAATTAAGTTCGAATTCTGAACACAGCTCCGATTACCATCTTCCATTTTAAAAATTTGACTTCACCTATAAAAAAAAATTATAAGTTGATATGTTAAAAAATTGTATAAACTGAATAAATTTGCTTTTTTGAGTTTAGATTAATTTGTACCATTTTTATAGTTTCACCTTAAAAATTACTGAAAAAAAATTTAATCCAATCCTATCGAAATAAAATAAATATCTGATTATATATTTCATAACCGAACAAAGTTCTATTAAATTTAGCATCATAAAGACCATTAAAAATATAGTCGAAAATCTTAGCAGGTTTTGTAAATTGATTTGTATAATAAAATTTTATAACTGACCTAGCTAGTATTCGAATTATTTAAAATATAGAATTTTTTTACACACATTACAAAAAATATTTGATTATTTGAATTGTTTGTGTTTAGTCACTTACCAAATCTGTTATTTATAGAATATTCCTTATGTTGTATTTACGTGTATTTGTTTGTTATTGATATATAGCATTGTATTCCAATCGAAATAGTGTCCGTTACACATGTTACACATATAAACAAAACGCAATTATTGCCGGCGACACAGAATTATGATCAAGTTTTTAGTTTTCATTATATATATATATATATGTATATATATAGTAGACATGTAAGTCCGTATAATCATATGCAATGCGCATAGTTAGCATAGTATATTAATAGTTTTCGTCGTATTGTATACCTTTACAAGCAATTGTGACTGTTTTATGAAAACCCTGACCGTTCATTGCAATATTTTCTGAATTGTTTTCAATGTTCAAGTATTTTTCGCTTTTTTCATCATAAAAATATGTATATCCACTGTATTCTATTTAATAACATACATACATATTTTCGTGCAATGGTTGTATATCGATATATCGTTTAACTCAAATCTGGTATAATACCAAATTTATAATAAACAAGACACAAAACCAATACGCACAAAATATATTGTCAAAAATCTAATTTATTATTTATTAAGATTGACAAAGAATTGATGCTATTAATTTTACACGACTAGTTTATTTGATTCCTTACCACCAAAAATGAACGCTTCGTGGCAACTATATGAAATTACCCTATTTCACTAAGTGCTAATATCGAAATTGGATTTTATTTTTGTTTTGAATAAATAATATTATAAACTGCTAAGCTGATTTTCCAAAGATATGTATCCGCATACAATTTTTAATAATTTATATGTTTTTTTTTTTTGTTTTGAATAAATAATATTATAAACTGCTAAGCTGATTTTCCAAAGATATGTATCCGCATACAATTTCTAATTATTTATATTTACTACTTAAAACTTAAAAATTTTAAATTAAATAATATTCGTTATCTTGTTAATCTGACACAATTAGTGAAAACGTGTGACTTGAACTTTCGATAACATTGTTAAACGATGTCAAAGCAACTCTGACTCAATTAGACAACCGGAAACTCACGAAATATTAGTTCTTTCCTTTTCACTACTGGTAGGGTAAATACACGTTAGTGGTTTAATTTTGAAAAAGAAATACCAAAGTAAGTGAAAGAACAAAATATTGATGTACATAAATTAAAATTGTTTTTAATCCATAGATGCCACGTGAAATCAAAGAAGTAAAAGACTTCCTGAACAAGGCTCGTCGCTCCGATGCGCGTGCTGTGAAAATTAAGAAGAACCCATCGAACACCAAGTTCAAGATTCGTTGTTCCCGCTTCCTTTACACACTTGTGGTGCAAGATAAGGAGAAGGCCGACAAAATTAAACAGTCCCTCCCACCAGGTCTGCAAGTGAAGGAAGTCAAATAAGCCAACTATATAAAACAATTATGCATCAAACTTGTATTTCGATGAATATTCTTCGTGGAATAAAACAGAGAAAAAAAGCGGTTTAAACATAACATTATTGTTTACTAATGTACGCGTACATGTGTATTGAAATGCATACATGATGTGTCTTATTTAAAATGTATAATTTTCATATACATATGTATGTTTGCAAATATACATACACGACGCTAGCTGTGCATACGTTTGATATTGTGTAGTTTCTAGATTTCAATTACATCTATGCAAGGTGGAAATGTGAGGTCGTGTCATCTACATCAAGCTTATCGATAGGACAGTAGCTGTCAATATGGATCGCTGTAAATCATGCATTAGCGGAAAATAAATTTAAAGTATGAAGTCGATTGCCAAGACTTTGGTAATGCTCGTTAAGTGGCAAAAGTAGAGTTACAATAGGCCCACTTAAGCTTCAGCTTAAACTTCGCTAACATATACATTCATATACATATATTCTTTGTAATTAGCTTAGAATTCAAGTTGTCATGTAGACTGAATTTTTGTTAACATATTTTTCCAAATTGTTTGCCGTATTATGGGAAACAAAAATTTCAGAACATAAAAAATACCAATCACTAGAAAGGAAATAAATCACTAACTCATAACATTTTTTTAATCTGATATCAGGTGCCAATGTCTTAACACTTAGATGTTAAAACGGGTTAAAAAAATCACTCTATGTATATACTTTGTGGAATTACAGTTGCATTATTTCTATTATAAAAATAATCAGATTTTTCTGCTAAGGAAAATAATAATAAAAATTTATTATTAACTTCAAATTTTGTGATTATGAATTAGAGTTCAGAAAGCTTTCGTAAACGAACAAATGTTCAATTTTAATTTCAAATACAAATTACTCTAATATTTAAATAACGATAAATCATAACCATTAAAAATGCAATTGTTTATTTGAAAAATTAACTTTAAAAAATAAATTATATTATATATCTATCCATATATTTTTACGTTTGTTTTGAAATTCACATATATATTAGATGAGTTACAAAAAAATAATTTTTCGTTTCACTTCCACCATTTCAATAGAGTCCACAACTTGTGACTCAAAATTCATGAACTTGGAGCGTTTGACAACTCATTTACAAATCCAGCCAAGTGAACCACCACCCAAATTGATTAGTCCGGTTGTTCGTTGCGTTCGGAAGACTAAGCGGTAATTGTGTTTTAGCGTATACATACATTGCAATTTGTTTCCGAATTTGGTAAAAAGTACTCACATTTTGCAGCAAAAAAAATGGTAAGTATGGTTACTAGAATTTTTTTTTTGTAACTCATTCCTCATACCATATACACAAAAAAGACATTACTGCGATGATTCATTTAACCATGAATATAAAAAATGGGTATATATTTCTGTACATATATTTTATATATATGTGTATATTTTAGTAATATGTATGAGTATTGTGTGTGGAAAGATACGTATTAAACTATATGAATAAAGAAAATTATATATATTGTGTGTATGCATAAGTATACGGAAATGGCTAAATATACATAAAACATATATATATATATATATAAGTTATATATATATATATATGATATATATATATATATATATATATATATATATATACGCATATATGTATACGTATTTATGAGTGCGGAAATATAAATACTTGGCGTAGTATGAGTATTGCTGCATATGTATCTATGTATTGAAAGTATACATACAAACATATGCACACATTAGTCAGAGTAGGCTGAGTAATGCTCATAGTATTAATTCCAAATTTATCAATATGTGTATGTATGTGTGTTCTTCTGCTCAGTTACGTGTGTACATCATTTTGTATGTTTTGCACATTTACGCAAAACTCAACTTGATTAATATTGCAAACAAATCTAAAAAAAAGTTTTCAATAGTTCTAAAAAAATGCATTGAAATCTTTAATTTCTTTTGCGTAAAATAATAGATATGAGCATTGGCAATTTGCTTTTTCTGTATTGCCGGCAAATTTGAATAATGTATTTGTATGTTCATATAGACATGTGGCTATGTAATTGTGTACCATTCCAATTCCTACACATCTGTGTACCAAACGAATATTTTTAAATGTGTGTGTAGATACTTGCATGCATACCATGCATACATACATATATTAACTCAAGGATTGTTCCAAGTTTTGTTTATAACAGAGATGGGCACGAAATAAACTGGATGGAGAAATGTTTGTTTTTAGCGGAACATTTTTAAAAACATTACATTATTATAAATAATTTTAAATTATATATCCAAAACCCATAAAAGAATAATCCATGTGAAGAGTCGTGTTAATATTGGTACAGTTGATACAACGCCGTTTTCGCAAATTTTATAAGAGTACAAAACTTGTCACATCCAGTAGACATTTTATTACGATGAAGGATGTGCACAAATGGAATAATTTTTTTTAAGACAAAAATAGCTCGTGTGCAAAATCTAATCGTATAATTTGCATTGCTGCAGCCCATATAAGGCATTGTGTGCTTTGCCCTTATCAGGAAATCTTTTTCAAATACTTGAAAATTGGCAATTTAGGTATATATACATGTATATACTTTGTTCTCGACCATGATAATAGGACAACAAACAAAGCGTCGTCAACTAGCACAGTTTCACAACAGCTAAACATAGTTCTTATGTTGTGGGAATCTTAACTGTAACGAATGTTTCCACATTCACTGTTAAATAATTATTAATTTAATTTTATGGCAATTTTGTTTATTTATTTTGAATTTGTTATCAGGCTTCTGGAGTAACTGTCTCGGATGTATGCAAAACCACATACGAAGAAATCAAAAAGGATAAGAAACACCGCTATGTCATCTTTTACATTCGTGATGAGAAGCAAATTGATGTGGAAACTGTTGGAGATCGCAACAGTGAATATGACCAGTTTCTAGATGATATTCAAAAGTGTGGTCCCGGCGAATGTCGGTAAGTCATCTGAAGAGAACCTTTTTTTCAGATTTAATTAATACCTATTCTGATTTTCGAATAAGAAGTATAATCAATATTTGTTATATTAAAAACGTTAGATGACAATTATTATATATTAATATATACTGTTTTTTATTAATATAAATGCATTTTGAATAATTGTATAAATGTTAGACCACATTCATAATTTTTGAGTTTAACATGTTTACCTGAAATGAATCATTTTTTTTAGTTGTAACTACTGAAATGGAGTACATTCTTTTTTTTTTTTTTTTTTATATAAAAAAAAAAAAAAAAAAAAAAAAAAAAGGGGGGGGACCCCAAAATTTTTTTTTCGGGGGGGGGTTTTTTTTTTTTTTTTAAAAATTTTTTAGACACACGGTTTTTATTTTTTGCGAAAAATTAAAAGTAGTCATTATTTTTATGATATAAAAATCATAACATTGTGGATGATATAGACATGTTTCTTCAAAAAATAATAATTTTAATTAAAAAATATATTTGCAATTTTTAATTTCTTTTTGCAGATATGGTCTCTTTGATTTTGAATACATGCACCAATGCCAAGGAACGTCAGAGAGCTCAAAGAAGCAAAAGTTGTTCCTTATGTCATGGTGTCCCGATACTGCTAAGGTAATTTCTCAATACATTGTATATCAAATAATTCATTTGATAATTTATTATTTTTGTGGATTGTAGGTTAAGAAGAAGATGTTGTATTCCAGTTCTTTTGATGCTCTGAAGAAATCCTTGGTCGGCGTCCAGAAGTATATTCAGGCTACTGATTTGTCGGAAGCATCTCGCGAAGCTGTCGAGGAAAAGCTTCGAGCTACTGATCGTCAATAGACTACCACACAAGATCGAAAAATATGTCTGTGCAATGCATTTAAAAATAAAATCCAAAATGTGCATGAATCAGCGATTACATTTGTATTCGGTCAAGATCGCCAATTTGTATGAAAATTTTCTACATAATTTGTATTTTCAGTATAAATAAAGAAAATTAATTTAACAATTGCTGTGGCTTTTTTATTATTATTTATTTATACAAGTCGTTGACTAATCAAATATAAATTGCAACATGTGTAATTTTGCTTTGGAATTATTCTTCCCAGTCCTCTGCAAGTAGTTACGATGAATAATGTAACTGGTAGCTTACGGAAAATTAATGACGAAGGACAGTTTTTTCAAACTGGTGTCGGGGATTCAATTGTATAGTCATTATGCAATTTCGTAATAATATGTGTTCAAATAATATGAACAGAAGAGCTCCAATTATTCATTAATTTATAAAAACAAATTTCGTACTTAAAAAAATATTCATTTATTTATATGTAAATATTTAACCCTTATGAATGGATAAGTTCGATTTGGAGATTTGCCGCAATGTAAATTGGTTAAAGCGCTCCAATCAGTCAACGAGATCCAATAATTAAAAAAAAAACAAGTTTGTTCGATTTTGTGAGAATTGGTGTAGCATACGAATATGTATGTATATATTCCATTTACTTTATTTGGAATTATTTCATTGAAATGAGAAGCATAAATGGGGTAGTCACTTTAAAATACTTTCTAGTACCTACATAGTGTTGTTGGGAAAATGAATTAGTGTACTTATCCACCTTTTTTTCTTACAAAATATAAATGTTGGCTGAAAATATGTTTAATGAACGTCAATATATTTATTAATAAACACATTTAATTATAATTTAATTTGTTCTTAATTTGCAGTATTTTTAAGGAAATATTTTCACTCTTAATACTCTTAAGTCTTTGAACATTAACAAAACAAAATATCGTCAATCATTATTATATTGAAAAACTTAAACTTTCAAAACTACTTAACGGTACTATGTGGCAACACAGAAACCCAAATAGCAGTTCATTTCTTTAAAAAAAACGTCGACGATATGTTTACGTCAGTCAGCGGAACAAGTGAAATTGAACATTTTCATATTATGTGTGAGTCTGACTTTGAATTAGTACGCAAAGAATATTACCAAAGCATTGTTCGTGAAGACTAAGCTCATATATAGATTAGCGTGTCTTGTTTTCATTAAATATGTTTATCAACATAGTTTACTGGTATTGTTAAGGTGGGTAACTTAAGCGATGCAAAAGCGAACAAGAGCGGTGTTGAGTTTGAAATCAAGGTGCAATATCTACATAGATGAGAAATGGTGCATGCATACAGAATAATTCAAATTTGAACAATGAAAATATTTCGTACATCGTTGAGCATTCAGCTACACATATGTATATACATTTCCATTTGTTTAAGAATAAATATTTCTTTTACCATAAATATATTTTTTCCTTTGAAATTTAAACATGAGAATGTTGGCTAAAAAATGCATACATACTTACAGTAAACTATAAAACGACACCTCTGCGAAAAATCGATATTTTTAATAAGTATCTATGGACATACATCCCATACATACATGTAATGTGCTGGTGTGTGTGTATTTTTATATATATATAAAGAAACCGCTGGAGTAGAATAAGTTTTAGTGACACGAAATATGTAAATTAATTTAATATCAGAGTGTATGTGTAATTAATTTAAAAAATATACATATCTGTGCATACACACATATTTAAGGGGCGTGGCGCTTGTATGTTTTTTTACATATTCCACTACATAAATTTACATGAGAATATAATATATATATGTATAAGGATATATACATATATGCAAGTTCATGTGTGTATGTGTGGTAATATACCTGGCACAAAGGAAGCAAGGATACTCTTTAATCCGGCTGAAAGATGACAGACAAATATTATTTTTCTTAATTTAGAAGAATTATCGCTTTTAATTGGAGTTTATATTAAAGTAAATAGCAGTTATATGTAGTTGAACGTTCTCGAGGGTTGGTAGATGCAGACAATTTTATATACTTATTTTTTAAGTCTTACTGTCAGCTTTGTCAGGAAAATTGTTTCTTTTAAAAAAAGGCTAAAAAACAATAGAAGAAATTTAGTTAAAAAATTTCCTAGCCGAAACCTCATCAAACATTCAAAATATCAACATTCTGTATTTAGACGCAATGAAAATATTTGAATTAAAGATTTTTATTATTAATTACTAATAAATAAAATTTTGGTGGAATTTATAATTTGTAATTTTTTGTTTTTATTGTTTTAATAGAATTTGTTTGGTTTAAAAAATTTTTTATGAGCTTTTTTAGTAATAAAAATAACTTCCAAAAAAAGGTAAACTGTCATCTCAGGTACCTCTTGCTTATTGAAAAGTATCGATACTTATATAATCGCACTTAAAGCTATTCTATCTATTATAAGATACAGTGTCGTACGCTTCGAGTAGTATGAGAGAACCTATACATTGATATTCCAATCGTTATTATTAGTGAAATTAAATTACTTAGACAGACCATGAAATATACAAATATATTATTATATTAATCTGTAAAAAAGTATTTTTATGATCGGTATTAAACAATTAATACATACAAATAATTTAATTGCGACGATATTCATTTAAATTGTACAAAATGAACAAAATTATTAATATAAATTAATGAAAACATTAACTTGATCTATATAAATAAATTAAAAGTTAAAACTCATTTGCATTATTATTTAAATATGGATCGATATTATTTAAATGTAAGTTCTTAAATTGAAAGTTATTTGTAATATTTTTTATTCTTTTTCATTTTACAGCATTTGAACTAAGAAGTTAAGATGAATCCCCAGCAAAATTTAAACTTAGAGCCATCGTTAGCGTCGGAGGCGGGGCATATTCAAACCCAATATACGGCATTTCAAAACTTCGAGCAATACACCTCGGCTGGATATTCAAATGCACCACTGTATATCTCAAAGCCAGCCGGGATGGGGACCTTAACACGTATGGCGCCACATTGCTCGACAATTGGGTCGCAAAACAAAGTCGAAACTACTTCCCAAGAGATAACCATTCCCGGTATTGAAGGTCATGCCTTAGTGCCGACCGTCCGGTACATACAGGCTCCACAATTCGATGAAGGTGCCGATTTTGGGCTGTCTGGTTTGCCACCTTGTGGCCTAGAACCACATTACACAGATGAACCCGTTGTTCCATATGGCTACACTGCTGACGGTAATTATGGCTTGCAGGGCGCTAGTACAAATATGAAACAATTTGCGTCACGGCCGTTTGACAATAATCTCAATGGATCGGAACAGGCAATTGATGCGCAATGTCGACCATTTGAGGGTCAAGTTGATTTCAAATTGGCTCCATTCCCCACAAGTTCATTGAACTCAGTACCACCGAGAATTGGTGAAAAAGATGATTTTATTGGTGGATCGGATAGTGATCTTTGTTCCACAATGAGATGGCGAGATCCCAATCTGTCAGAGGTCATTAGTTTTCTTAGCAATCCAAATAATGCTATCAAAGCGAATGCTGCTGCATATTTACAGCATCTATGTTATATGGATGATCCAAATAAGCAGCGCACAAGGACACTGGGCGGAATACCACCTTTAATCCGATTATTGTCATACGATGCACCCGAAATTCACAAGTAGGTTTATATTTATATTTATATTTATATTTATATTTATATTTATATTTATATTTATATTTATATTTATATTTATATTTATATTTATATTTATATTTATATTTATATTTATATTTATATTTATATTTATATTTATATTTATATTTATATTTATATTTATATTTATATTTATATTTATATTTATATTTATATTTATATTTATATTTATATTTATATTTATATTTATATTTATATTTATATTTATATTTATATTTATATTTATATTTATATTATTTATATTTATATTTATATTTATATTTATATTTATATTTATATTTAGATTTAGATTTAGATTTATATTTATTTTTATTGATTTGTCTTTACAGAAATGCATGTGGTGCCTTGCGTAATTTATCTTATGGTAGGCAAAATGATGAGAATAAGCGCGGAATTAAAAATGCTGGCGGCATTGAAGCGTTGGTGCATCTCTTGTGTCGAACCCAAGAAACTGAGGTTAAAGAGTTAGTGACAGGAGTATTATGGAACATGTCGTCATGTGAGGACATTAAACGGTCAATTATTGATGAAGCGCTGGCTGCTATAGTATGTAATATTATCAAGCCTCATTCTGGATGGGATCCCATCTGCTCGGGTGAGACTTGCTTTTCTACAGTATTTCGCAATGCTTCTGGAGTCTTGAGAAATGTAAGTTCAGCTGGCGAACATGCTCGAGAATGCCTTCGAAATTGCGAAAACTTGGTGGAATCTCTCTTTTACGTTGTGCGATCGTCCATTGAGAAGAACAACATTGGAAATAAAACTGTTGAGAATTGCGTGTGTATTTTGCGCAATCTCTCGTACAGATGCCAAGAAGTTGAGGATCCCAATTATGATAAGCATCCATTTATTATACAAGAACGAGCCATTCCATCATCCTCAAAAGGTAATAATTATATACAACATATATCGGGTATATGCAACAAGAATAGTCCAATAATGCATATTTTGAAATTCATTCAATTTTTTCGATTTTTCACTATAAAAATGTGTTCACACACACACCCATTATTTACTTTATTTAATGTACATATCCTCTACATTTTCAAAAATTATTTTTTTTGCAGGCGAGAATTTGGGCTGCTTTGGCACAAGTAAAAAGAAGAAGGATGCCGCTACGAATGAGTCTCAACAGGAATACATATTTTCCACAGAATATTCAAAAAGTACAGGCACAAACAATCCAACTGGCAAAGGCTACGAACAGTTATGGCAACCAGAAGTCGTACAATATTATCTCTCCTTGCTACAGAGCTGCTCAAATCCTGAAACCCTAGAGGCAGCAGCTGGTGCAATTCAAAATCTATCAGCCTGCTATTGGCAGCCCAGTATCGACATACGCGCTACGGTCCGCAAAGAGAAAGGTCTTCCGATACTCGTTGAATTGCTACGAATGGAAGTTGATCGTGTGGTTTGCGCTGTTGCCACTGCGCTACGCAATCTGGCAATCGATCAACGTAATAAAGAGTTGATTGGCAAATATGCCATGCGTGATTTGGTGCAAAAACTGCCATCGGGCAATGCTCAGCACGATCAAAATACGTCAGACGACACAATCACAGCCGTATTGGCAACAATTAACGAAGTCATCAAAAAGAATCCCGAGTTTGCCCGATCCTTGTTGGATGCCGGTGGCGTGGATAGATTGATGAATATCACAAGACGCAAAGAACAATATACGTCGTGTGTTATAAAGTTTGCTAGTCAAGTTTTGTACACAATGTGGCAGCATCATGAGCTGCGTGAGGTCTACAAGAAGAATGGTTGGAAGGAGCAGGATTTTGTGAACAAACATTTTGCAGCACACAGTAGTAGTACCCCGCCAAGTTCACCAAATAATGCTAACAATACTCTGAATAGACCAATGGCATCTCAGGGACGAACGCGTTACGAGGATCGAACCATCCAACGTGTCCCAAATGCTTCTTATCGTAATAAAGAAGCAGCGGGAGCAGGAGCAGGTGCTGCTGTCATGTCCAACAACGATACAGCATTGTTGTCGGAAATGGTTCGAAAACAGTTATAAAGTGTATATTATTTGTTAATTATTTTATTAGTTGTAGATACACCTACTCACACACACCGACACACATACACACTCAAACACATAAACACAAATTATTCAACTCTTGCAATAAGAGTGGACAAAATAATTGTGGTTTTACTTGGGGCTTTATATTTTTTCTAATGCAATTGGGGCACGATGTACATCGTAACAAATGCAATCTATGAACAATAAGAATTTTATGCTTAAACTTTTTGTCTTATTCAAAAATTCATAAGAATTTGGTCGAAATAAAAAATAATATTAAACATATCAACGTAAAATAATAAAATTTTCGATTCCTTGACTTTGTCTTCAACACACAAATGCAGTTGATAAAATAAATATGTAATCATTTTTTTATCATTTAATCATATTGGATGTGCAAAAAGCACCCAAGCAAGTTGGAATCAGTATAAAACCCCAAAAGAAAAAAATACTTTATTTTTTTCTTATTTTCTTCTATTGTGTTACAAATTCGAAATTTACTTTGTGTATGTGTTAAGATTTTATAGTATTGATTATAATAATTGTAAGGGGTGTAATTATTTCACACCTATTATGTGCATTTGACTAAAAAATAAATTAAGACCATTCATGTACATTCTCAATGTGTTTATTTTATTTAGGATTAATGAGTCTATTCACTTGTCGAAGATACGAATTTCAGTGTTCACTGAAATTGATGACTAATTTCAAAATGTTGATTGTGACTGTTACTTAAAACATTTTTAAAGTATATATATTACGTTTAACATTCAGTTTCTGTACTATTTATCAATCATTTGTATCTCTTTTTTTACCATTTTCATCTATCCGTTTTGATAAAAAAGTAATTTTAAAAATAATTTTGTAACTTATGTTTAATGACACCGTCAAATATTAAATATATTCTCAACGTTCTGATATTTATCGTTACATGTAAAACAATCGATAATCGATTTCTTTCGCGTATTGTTTGTAGCCCTAGTTGTAGAAACATTTTGTCCATTATGAAAATTAAATACTCTTGTTTTCTTTTAACTTTTCATCTTTTATCTCGTGATCCATTCACCCACAGGAAATCCGTTACGCATTTTTTATTTTTATAATTGCTCCCAAAGAAAATAGTAAGACCATATTATTTTGGAAATAGTTCATTTCGGCATTTTTTGTTAACATCATAAAGTACATTAAAAACTGAAAGAACGGTCACGCTGAGTATAAGTCGGCATTTACATTGTTTTCCAATCCACATTGTTATTCATATAGATATGATCAATCCAACTAACTAATATTTCTAAAATGGATTACGAAAACTCATTACCTGAACTTGGTGGTAATTAACTTGTTGGATAAATCAGTTGTTTTACTTATTAATATATATATGTTTTTATTTAGTTGCATAAATGTACATTAAGAGATAAGTGTGTATGCAGACGAAATATCCGCATATATTTAAAAGTGTGCATATAAAATGTAAATGTATGAACACAAATAAACGTGCACTGTCTGGAAATTTGTGCATGTGTAAATATGCCTTTGTATGTACATTATATATATACATGTATATGCGTGCTTATGGCGAAACCATGCCAAACCTACGATAAGCCAAAACTAGAACTACAAATATTTGTACATGTGTCGAATATTCTTATATACACATATGTATATGTATGCCATACCTTTTTGCCGTATGAGCTACATAAGTATGTGTATATGAAGGTCCATATAAACAGTACGAATCAAACTTACTGATGGCATACTTAAATACATACAAACATCAGTATGTTTGTATGTTCTAAACACATATTTATACAACTCTATATATAAAATTGTTTGTGTTAGCGGACTCACTGACTGATTCATCAATGCGCAGTCCCGAGCCGTAAACGGTAGAAAGTTTCATTTTGCATACAATAGTTTCCTTTTATGACGTAAGTGAATAAACAGCAGTTTTGACTAATTTCCTAACTAAAGGGATCTAAAGTCGATTGAAAAGTCGTATGCAACTTTTGTTATTTTGAGAAGTTGTAAATATTTGTTTTTGCTAATTAAGAGCTATCTAGAAATGTTTCTAGTTTAATGTCAAATCGACTTAGTATTAAAACGATTAAACTATGCCTAACTCCTTTGCAATAATATGTGCAATTTCTTATGTACACATTTACCAGGTAAATAGCTAGGTTTCTTTGTTACTCTAGATATTGTTTTGTATGAGTTGCATCGTTTAATGCTTGGCTATAGCTTGGCAATCAAATGGGAAGGTATTATTGTTTAAAATTACTGTGTACATTTGTTATTTTTTACATTGTTCATTTGAATTACTTATTATATTTTGCTTATTTGCTGTCCATATTGGATCTACTTTGGATTACGCTCGCGAAGCTATAATTATAATTATAAATTTTTTTTTGTTAAGAATCAATGTGCCCAAAAACATTTGGTGAGGAAAAAGTTTTCTTGTAATATGTAAACACTTATACTTTTAATATAATAATGTAAACACATATACTTTTAATGTCTACATATTTACATTCAATAATTTCAATTTATTATAATACCAATATATATTTTGCAGACCTAATGACACTGAGCTGTAATGAACGGCTTGAGCTACTGGAGTCGCTTTTAAGTGAACCAGATGGCGATAAAAAATTAAATCAAAGTCTTAATTTGGAAGACAATTATAAGGGTCATCAATTTTCCATAGATGCATTATTAGATACGTTTATCTTACTCTACGATGAATGCAGTAATTCGTCATTGCGTCGAGAGAAAAGTGTTTCCGACTTTCTTAAGCTTGGTAATCATGTCGCATTTTAAGAAACACGATTACATTAATTAATTTTTGAAATCTCTCAGCAAAACCTTTTGTGCATATTGTTAGGAAACTGCGTCTAACGCGTGAGGATTTCGAAATACTGAAAATAATTGGCCGTGGCGCATTTGGTGAAGTTTGCGTGGTACGCATGCTCTCATCTGAGAATATTTTCGCAATGAAAATATTAAACAAGTGGGAAATGTTAAAGCGTGCAGAGACTGCTTGTTTTCGAGAAGAAAGAGATGTGTTAGTGCTCGGCGATCGCCAGTGGATTACAAACTTGCATTATGCCTTTCAGGATAATATCAATTTGGTAAACATTAAGATACATAAATGAGCTTTCCAAACTAAATGTATTTTTAATTGTAGTACCTGGTTATGGATTATTACTGTGGCGGCGATTTACTGACACTATTAAGTAAATTTGAAGATAAACTGCCCGAGGACATGGCTAAGTTTTATATCACTGAAATGATATTGGCAGTGAACAGCATTCATCAACTAAAGTATGTACATCGAGACATCAAACCAGACAATGTCCTGCTGGATAAAAGAGGACATGTTCGTTTGGCAGACTTTGGTTCGTGCTTACGCTTAGATAAAGATGGCACAGTCCAATCGAATGTCGCTGTTGGTACACCCGATTACATATCACCCGAAATACTGCGCGCCATGGAGGATGGTAAGGGGCGTTATGGCACTGAGTGCGATTGGTGGTCCCTCGGCGTTTGCATGTATGAAATGTTGTATGGCGAAACGCCATTTTATGCCGAGAGTTTGGTGGAAACCTATGGAAAAATAATGAATCATCAGAATTGCTTTAATCTACCAGCAGCCGAAACACAACAAAACAAATTATCCGATGCATCGAAAGATTTACTGTGCAAGCTTATATGCATACCTGAGCAACGATTGGGTCAGAAGGGTTTGCATGACTTTATGACGCATCCATGGTTCGATGGCATCGATTGGAAGAATATTCGAAATGGGCTTGCACCCTACATACCCGAAGTATCCAGTCCAACGGATACATCGAATTTTGATGTGGATGACAATGATGTCAGATTAACCGACACCATCCCGCCATCAGCAAATCCAGCGTTTTCCGGTTTTCACCTACCTTTCATTGGCTTTACATTCTCACAAAATTGCTACGCAACGGACTCGCGAAAATTTGATCAATCCAAAACATCGCGTTTCGGGGATACCCTTGAAAGTTCCATGCTGTGTAGTGAACTATCTAAAGATTCCGATAGCTCGAGTGAGTTGTTGAATAAACAATTGAAATCATTAAACGAACAACTATTCCAATCGAGGCACGACAAAAACGATTTATCTGTGAAATACAATGAGGCAATGGAACGTCTAAAAACACAAGATGCTGAACTCAAAGAAGCCATCTCACAGCGCAATGGCGCAATGATGGAATACTCTGAGGTGACCGAAAAGCTAACCGAACTTCGCAACCAAAAACAGAAATTGTCACGACAGGTGCGCGATAAAGAAGAAGAACTCGATGCGGCAATACAGAAAAATGATAGCTTGAGAAACGAATTGCGCAAATCGGATAAAACACGTAGAGAACTCGAATTGCATATTGAAGAGGCCGTTAACGAAGCATCGAAGGAGAAGAAAATTCGTGAGCACGCTGAAGAATGTTGTCGTAAGTTGCAGAGCGATTTCCGGAAGTCAGTGCCAAATGTGGACACCACAGCGCCCATGAGTTCAGGCATTGCAGCCTATGAAATCGAAAGAATTGAATTGCAATATGCCGAGAAATTGAATCATCAACAAGCACGTCACAATCTGGAACTAGAAGCACTGAGGGATCAGCTCAACGAGCTGGAAACATCGAACGCTTTGCTGTCGAAGGAATTGCTGCAAACGCACGAAAAATTAAAGACTACATCAATTGATTCGATGGCTGAATCAGCTGAAACGATTTTGGAGTTCCAAAAGCGATACGATCTGGAGAAATCAACGTGGCTCGAAGAAAATCAACGATTGAGTGCTGAGGTTAGTGTGACGTCAAAGAATTTACGCGACTTGCAGACAGAAGAGGTGGAAATTCTTAAAGAATTGCAAGTGAAGCGTGATGCCATTAATCATTGGGAACTTCAAATGGCCGAGATTATTCAATGGGTATCTGACGAACGAGATGCACGAAGTTATCTTCAGGCGCTGGCTACCAAGATGACAGAAGAAATTGAGTACCTAAAACATGTGGGCACTTTAAACAATAACGCTGTTGATCATAAGAATTGGCGCAATCGTCGATCGCAAAAACTTGATAAAATGGAGCTGCTCAATCTGCAGAGTGCCCTGCAACGAGAAATCCAAGCCAAAGCATTTATAGCAGAAGAATTAAGTCAAACGAGAGCTGAACTGATTTCCACACAAAAGGAAGTTTGTGATTATAAGAAACGTTGTGAATCGATTATATACGAGTTGAAAAAAAAGGAAAATGAGTTAAGAGATTTACAAAAGGCCGATCAAAATTATACTGAATCATTTTTGCATAAATCTTCACATCATAATAACGCTTTCTTTAAAGATATTTCTATCAACACGGATGCCATTGATGCGACGGAATCTTATGTAAGCGATGCCAGAGACAATATTTCAACATCATCGAACCTGTTTCAATCATCGAATACAGGCATGCTCTTTAATTACGAAGCCAAATATGCTCTTAAGGCTACGAAGGATAATTTAAGTAGCAAGGCATCCACAAATACTGACGACATACGATCAGAAAGCAGTTTAAATTACGAGGAAACAAAAAAGAAAACTTCAGGCAATACTTCCATACATCAATTTTTGGTACGGACTTTCAGCAGTCCAACCAAGTGCAATCACTGCACTTCGTTGATGGTCGGTCTTACCAGACAGGGCGTTGTTTGTGAAATTTGCGGATTCGCCTGTCACACCGTTTGCTGCCAAAGAGTGCCCACCATGTGTCCAGTTCCAATAGATCAAACTAAGCGACCGCTGGGCATTGACCCAACGCGGGGAATTGGCACTGCATACGAAGGTTATGTGAAGGTCCCCAAGTCGGGAGTTATCAAACGTGGATGGATTCGTCAATTTGTTGTCGTCTGTGACTTTAAACTATTTCTGTACGACATCTCAACGGATCGTTGCGCATTGCCAAGTGTCAGCGTCTCACAGGTCTTGGATATGCGAGATCCCGAGTTCTCAGTTGGCAGCGTGCGCGAGAGTGATGTAATACATGCTGCCAAAAAAGATGTCCCGTGCATTTTTAAAGTTAGTAATCTACTAAATATTTTAAATTTAACATATTCAAAAGTCTGGAAAGTGTAAATTTAACTTTTGAAAGGTTCTTAGCTAACATTTTTGTTTTTATATTAGATTAAAACAGCGCTTATTGAAAATGGAATTTCATTGAACACGTTAATGTTGGCTGATAACGAATCTGAAAAGTCCAAATGGGTTATCGCATTAGGCGAACTTCATCGAATATTGAAACGAAATAATTTACCAAATACGGCCATTTACAAAGTCAATGATATATTGGATAATACATTATCTATAATACGTAACGCTCTATGTTCAGTTATCACATATCCAAATCAAATTCTTTTGGGAACAGAAGATGGATTATTTTACTTAAATCTGGATCAGTATGGTGAGTTTATTATTCGGATAAAATCAGGCATAAATCTAACTAATTTTTTTTCAGAAATTGCTCGAATTGGAGAAACAAAGAAAATCCTTCAATTATGGTATATTGAAGAGGAACAGATAATTGTCATTTTATGTGGTAAACAACGTCACTTGAGGCTGCTACCCATAAGGGCTTTGGAGGCCAGTGATGTTGAATGGATTAAAGTCGTAGAATCTAAAAATTGCATTTCTGCATGTACCGGCATTATACGTCGTTATCCGAACATTGTTTATTCATTTATCATTGCTTTAAAGCGGCCGAATAATCACACACAAATTATAGTTTATGAAATTAATCGTACGCGTACGAGGCACCAGAAAACGTGTGAATTCACAATTGGTTACTTAGCTCAACATGTTCAAATACTATCTGATATGCGACTTGTTGTCGCTCATCAAAGTGGATTTACAGCCTACTTCCTGAGAGGAGAAGCAACTGCCATGTGTAATTTTTATTCATTATATTTAAAGAAACAATAAATTGTAACTAAAAATGCATTCTTACAGCTTTGGTACATCCCGAGAATCAGTTGTGCGCTTTCCTCAATTATTCTGGTGTTGATGCAGTTAGAGTAATTGAAATATTAAGTCCAACTGGTGGCACTTTTGGTGAATACCTGCTAGTATTTCAAACCCTTGCTATATATGTGGATCTACAAGGGCGTAAATCGCGTGACAGGGAAATCATGTATCCAGCTTTTCCTACTTATATAAGTATGTTTTATTATTAATGACTGATAACTCAATACTAATTGCTGCTAATTCCCTTATAGCATATTCTGATGGCCATTTATTGGTGTTTTCGGAAACACACTTAGATATTTTCAACACTCAAACTTCTGAATGGGTGCAATCAATTGGAATCAAACAGTCACTTCCGTTAAACAATGTAGGCAATGTTGTTTTGACATCAATTAATGACACACCTTTGATCGTTTATTTGGCTAATATTCATACAAGTAAGTTGTATTATCTTTGCATTTAATCATTTTATCGAACTCTTTAATCGTTTCTCAGAGGGTCTATTGCAACATCGCGATAGTGACCTCAAAGGAGTCAGCAACATCAAACGTAGATTCTCGATTAGAGAAATAAATAAAACAGTGAAAAGGTAAGTTTTACGAATTGTTTATATTTTTCAAATATATTATCATTGTCAATTTGACTATTACTGTTGCAGTGATCGGAGATCAAAAATGATATCAGCACCATCAAATTTCAACCATATTTCTCATATGGGTCCTGGAGACGGCATTCAAAATCAGCGTTTACTGGATTTGCCAACAACTTTAGAGACAGCCGAGCACACTAACAAGCAACTCATATCTTCATTAAATTCCGTTAATCAATTGAGAAAATCGAATTTTCTGGATCAAAGTGAGCTTGAAGAACATTTATAATATATTGGTATGTTACTAACTGAAATCGGATTTCTTCTTCAGCTGATGGCAACTCGGAGGATTTTGGCAATGATAACATAACCTCCAGGACTCCTAGCCCAATGGGGGCGTTACTTTTTGATGATCTTAACAATATAGATTAACTTGTAATACTCATATTTATTCAAACTATTTCGAATACAAACTTTCAAAATATAGTTGTCTTTCACTTTTATATTAATTTACTATATGTTTATCAGACTTTTTTGATAATAATGAAATAATTGCTTGCTAGGAAAAGAATTAAATGAGGAATATTGCACGTAAATCATGAAACAATATATCGATTTGATGTAGGTGTTATCGGGGTTTCAAACCCTTGCTGCATTTTTTTAGTACTAACATAAAGTTTCTTCTATAAATTGTTGAGATATTAATAATGATTATTATTTAAAAAAAAAATTGTTTTTGGAGAGATTAATTTCATTTTATAAAAATTTAACACGAATGAAATTGAACTTATCGGAATTTTCAACCATAGTAAGTCATAGATGGAAACAAAACAATCGAATAGGATAAGGGAAGACTATTTTTGTTAAATTTAACTCGTTCTAATAGTTTTAATCTAAAATCTAATATCATAATTTTATTTAAAAAAATAAGTCTATATTAATTTACAACTTTAATATACCAATTTTAAATTAATTTACATTATTTTGTTGCAAACTCATCGAGTTTGCTATAAATTTATCGATTGAACAAAATGTACGCATCTATAAATCGATAGTGCCATCGAATTTTTTACACCTCTAGTGACAAATCTAAAAATGATAATATAATTTAATCGTATCATATTTTGGAAACTTTTAGAACGCCTATTGTGATATGCTAATTTTTTGCGTGTCAAAAAGTGTAAGTATTACGAGAAAATAAGCATTCTTTAATGCCAATGGTTGCTTTTTCATTAACCAAACATATATCTATTTAGACATGTGTATGTGTATGTGAGCAACATAACATGTGTATGTGTATGTGAGCAACATACGTGCCTACAATATCTATTTTAATTAACATATATTAGTGTATTGAATACCAAGAAGAGACAAGTATAAAAAAAAGTAACATATAATTTGTGAAGTAAATACTTGAGTATTGCAATTTCATAACATAAAAGGATTTTTCAAGTTCTTGTGTAAACACATGCACGCAAATAAATATACATACATACGTATGAGTGTATACATCTGTTTAACTGGCTTCGGGGTTTATGTTTCGAAATATGTACATATACAACATAGTATGTCAATAAATAAACTACAATCTATACTTTTAAGATTTAATTTGCATATTTTTCAAAATTTTGATAGCTTTGTGAAAGCTGTTATTAAAAATATACAATTTTACAAGATTCTTGAGCGTATATGTATTATTTATTTTATGCAATAAAAGTGAACTCTACGAACTATTGGTAACTAGTGCCTATTTATTTGCGAGTTCATTTTCAACGCAATCCAGGTCGCTGGGTAATCGGTAGGTACCGTCAGCCGGCTTCATATTCTTGGAACAGTTGTAGTGGGACCGCTATTATTACTATTATTGAGTTTTGATTTTAACAGTAACAAGTTTGTATGTATTTCAAACTATTTAATTGATACAAGCACCGGACTGACAAGAAATTAATGCAGATATGTCTTCCAGCAAGCGATTGCAACGTGTTTGTTTATGTGTGTATTAAAGTGATTGGTAGTGTGAATGTGTAAGTGAGAATACTTGTGAGGTTATACAAATACGGGTGTGTAGGGTATACTTTTTTTTTAGCATACAACTTATATGATTTTAAAGTGTAGTATAATTCCTTTAACATATGAATTCTGTCACTAATTTTTGATTGCTTCAGCTTTCAGATAGACAAGATGTCAGTTCACTATAAGTTCAAGAGTACGCTTAATTTTGATACAATCACCTTTGACGGTCTTCATATATCGGTGGCAGACTTGAAAAGGGAAATTATTCAGCAGAAACGATTGGGAAAAATCATTGATTTTGATCTTCAAATAACCAACGCCCAAAATAAAGAAGGTATGTGCCTTATTTTATTTGTAGATATTTGCTTTACAAATATCTTGTTTTTTTCCAATAGAATATAAAGATGATAACTTCTTGATACCGAAAAATACCACACTAATTATTTCTCGGATTCCGATTGCACATCCAATAAAAAAAGGATGGGATCCAGTTGCAGAAAATACAGTCGCTTTGGCGCCCACAAATAAATCTGAGAATTTGAATATGGATCTATTTAAAATGCAAGGAAGCGAAGAGGAGAAAATACAAGCTATGATGATGCAAAGCACAGCAGATTATGATCCTAAAACGTGAGTTCTAATAAGTATGAAAACTACTATAAAGTGTATGCATTTTAAAGCTGTATTAACAAATTTACTATTGTATAAGCATCTAACCTCGTGCATTTCTTTGTAATATCTGGTGACTAATCTTAATGGAACGATTTGGTACACGATTTTAAAATAAAATCCACTTAAGTATTGTCATAAAATTTGGTGGTTTTCTCTTGCACAGTCTCTTAAAATCTAGGTGTCCGAAAAGATGGACAAAGTGACATGGTTATTTTTTTGTTCGATATGCTTCGCCTTTTCCGTTTTTATATATTTTCGGTTAATATTTTTTAATAATATCCTTTGCAGTTAATATGTGAGAAGAGTGTTGCTTAATGTTTCTTGCAGTTATCATCGAATCAAGGGTCAGTCACAAGTTGGTGAAGTGCCGGCTTCTTATCGCTGTAACAAGTGTAAGAGAGGTGGCCATTGGATTAAGAACTGCACATTTGCGGGTGGTAAGGAACAATTTGAAGTGAAGAGAACTACAGGGATTCCACGCTCATTCAGGGGCAAGCCGGAAATGTAAATAAGAAGCACGTTTTGTAATTTGCAGTTTGCTAATGTTTATTTTCATTTCAGATCGTTAGAGCCAGAGGCATCTAAATATTTAATGTCCACTGAAAAAGAGCAAGAAATTCCAGAAGATTTAATATGTGGAATTTGCCGAAATATCTTCGTTGATGCTGTTATGATACCGTGTTGCGGTAGTTCTTTTTGCGACGACTGTAAGGACAAATAATTTCTGTAATTATTCACAATGATAAATGAAATTATTTTATTTTAGGCGTTCGCACTTCATTGTTGGAGTCAGAAGATAGCGAGTGTCCAGATTGCAAAGAGAAAAACTGTTCGCCTGGTTCTTTGATACCAAATCGCTTTTTGAGGAACTCAGTAAACGTTTTTAAAAACGAATCTGGATATAAGTTAGTCTCCTACAAACCTGGTAAGAATTTTTAAACAACTAAGAATCAAAATATTATTTAAAAATATTTTTTATATATTTTGCGCAGTTAGTAAAGCAACACCAAAAGTGGAAAAAATTGAGGAAAATGTTCTAGTCCAGTTTCTGGATGAATCAAATCATCCAAAAGATGCGGAAACACAGAATGCATTTCAAGAGAATAAAATAGTAGATGATAAAGAAGAAGAGGATGATGAAAAAGCCGTTGAATCCTCAAATATGAATAATATTGACTCAATCAAAAAAGATAATGATTCAGACTATGAGGATAACATTACAATCAAAATGCCACAAAAATTAATTGAAACCACAACTAATATCCCTGATGCCATGACAGAGGAGGTATGCAGTACGGTTATTAAATATGTTGAAATTATATGTTTTAATTACCTATGCTTTCAGACTATCCCTTCATATTCACAGAAGTCGCATGTTAATAACGTAATGCAGCGTCGTGATCAAAATTACGAATATAAATCGGATCTGGATTTGAAAACACAAAACAGCTATCCTAAAAGTGAAGTGAAACCTGAGCGTAGTCTTTTGCCCACGCCAGTGGGCACTCATCATAAGCCGCAATATACAAATCATAATATGAATGAACAGCGTGATAAGTCAGTTATGAATACTGACCAAGATCATCGTATGGGCGTATACAAACCACCATATATGCAAATGTCCCGATTACCAGCGATGCATCAACACATGGGGCCTTACAATAATGGATATAATAATATACAGCACAGGCCACCAATGAGGTGAGTGACAATTAATAATAGTTATTTACTTAGGGACGATAACATAAACACAATTTATAGCTTTTTCCGCGGAAACAATAGGAGCGTGTAAAATAAAATTTCACACGCTTTCTATAATTTACATCAATATTAATTTACGGAAATTGACAAAGTTCTTAAGTCGTTATATTTGTTGTAGTATATTGTTAAAAAAATATAAAGTCAGAAAGTTTATAGTTAATATGTGTACATATGTATATAAGAAGAAGTATAACATATATAATTTAGCTTCAATTAATGCAGGTATCGAATTGAAGAAAATAAAGATAATTATGCCCAATTAAACATCTAAAAAAAGGGTATTATTAGAAGAATATTATTTTCTGAATCTTTTTTTAATGTCGGTAGTCTATTTTTTCTATTTGTATTATTGTATATTTTTAGTTTCGGTCACTATCAAAATCAAACTGTGCATCAAATAAATACCCCTTATATTCCGCCGGGAAACATGAATATAAATCCTTCGCAAACATTTCAGTCATCGAATTTGGCTTCAATTTATCAAGGAGTTGCAGCAAAAGTTGGGACTGGGTAAGTTGCCAAAAATTATTTTTAGGTAGTAGCTACAATTATTAGCAGATGTATGGATGAAAAAAAATCTAAATCTCATATGCATTTAATTTGAAGTAATATTATTATTGAATATATTTATCGTTGCAGGCTCATAGACGATCCCCTTGAAGCGTTCAACAGAATAATGAAGGAGAAAGAAAAGCAAAAGGTGGAACGTCGACGTAGCCCAGGGCATCACAGATCGAGATCACCTGTACGACCACGACATCGCTTCAAATCTCCTATATATGACCGAGGTTCCTCCAGGGAAATAAGTAATAAGGAGAAGCGACCACGATCTCGGGAACGGAAGCGTGAATACAGCTATGAGCGAGGACGACCAAGTCGTGTTGTACGTCATTCAAGCCACGGATCCAATTCACCAAGTGACAAGAAGAAGAGGTTATTCTATATATTAAGATATATTCTTACATACTAGAGACTTAGAATAATTTACAATACATTATAATGTCTGCCACCTCAGACAAACAAGACAGATAACACCTGGGATAATATTCTATGATAAACCACACTAGCAAAGAAATTACTTTTCAGATTCTATACTTACATAAGCATGGTATTTTGAAAAATAATTTTATTCTGTTTACATCTATACAACCGATGAGAAACGACATTAATTTAATATGGATAGTAAATAGATCAAAAAACGTAAAAAAATAAACTTTGAGTAGCAATTATCTACTTACCTGAGTTACCTGAATTTTAAATATTTAGGTAGAGAAGGATACGTAATTTTCGTTAATTTCGTCTTTCGTTAAGTCTTCGTTACTTGATTAACATCGATCATAATTAATTTATTAATAAGTTACGATTTTACAACTTATATATTTTGCTATACCATAATTGTTTTTAATAGCATATTGTCCATCGTCTGTCCGAATGTGTTACATTTATCGCTCTACGAGTTTTTAAAAATTGGAACTCGATTTAATCTACTTTGATTACATTACTTTCAAAATTTTGTGTTGAGGGGTATATTACAAAACTAGTTAAAGAATAGGACGTAAGTAAAATAAGCATATTTTAAAAATTATGGTATTCAGTATCACGCTTCTTATTTATATATGCATTCTATAATACAATGATCTAAGTTGAAAATATCTGCATAACAATTACAAGGTTATTAAAGGCACTACCTTGCAGATAGCGTTTTTAGAACGCCGTTAAATGTTACTTAATTTCTAAATACAATTATCAGATCTTTTGAATGAACGAAAGATTCGATTCGGATTTAATATTAATGTCCACTAAAATTGAAAAATTGAACAGAATTAATTTCAAATGATAGGTGACCTGTTTGATAACAATTAACTGAAATGAGTTCAGTTTGTATATATATGATTTGTTAAATGGCTTGAATTATTCAGAAAATTATTCATAGTAAAAAAAGTATGCACAAGTCAATGCATAATAACAATAATAATATGAATAACAAAATTTGTCTAAGCCATTATTCATTATTTTCTATTTAATGTTTACATCAAATTTTATTTACTACTAAACTTTAATTTCAGGTATGTACATCGGCGTTCGCCCTCGCCAAAACAAGCACATAAACAGAGATTAAAAGAAAAGTGTGTGAGCAAACCACTGTACGGTTCCAAACCAGATACTGTGGAGCCTCCACCACCTGGTTTTGAACCTTTGCCGATTGAAAACAATACTGATAATGATAGAGAAAGAAATAATAAGTCTATTGATTCCGATGTTGCCAGAAATAATATCGACGATCATCACTCGCGAAAGAGAAATCGACTATCCAGCAAGACCCTGGATACCAAACCAATTAAACATAGTTCGAAAAGCCTTACACCACCATCAAATTCGAAAACTGCAAAGGTCGCAAAAATCGAATGTCCTGAATTACTCGAAAGATCTCCAAAATCACCAGAGAGAAATGAAAAGGATTTCCATCCGATGGCTATAGAAAAGCACCAAAGTGAGCTGTTATTCAATCCGGAAAATAAAACAAATATTTTAAAGTCATTTGATCGCTTGGAGTCCAGTAGCAATACTGGGAAAGAAAATAATTTACAGTCGAAAGATCGAAAAAAAAAGAAAAAAGACAAATCGGAGCGCAAGAGGAGCAAGAAAGATAAGAAGGAGAAGGAGAAAAAGGATAAAATGAAGAAAATATACTCGGAAAGTATTGAGTCAGCATCAGCATCAGCTTCGGAAAAATGCGTGGGTTTAGATGTTTCAATGGATCCATGTAATAAAAGCACAGAATTTAATTCAAATGATTTGATGCATAATGTATCCGATTGCATTGAGCTTAATACATTAAAACGAAATGATTCAACACTTAGTATCGATATGGCAGATCATGAATTAAATAGGGATCATAATTCCTCGATTAATGAAATGAATGATGTGAAAATATCAAAGTGGGAACTAGATGATAGCAATTTAAACAGTAATTTCTTGGATCCCAGTAGAAAAGTAGGTTGCAATAAAATACAAGATCATTCGGAAATAACATCTGATGTTATTCGTAAAGCGGAACATGCTATTTTTGCAAAAGCTATTAATGCCATACGACCGGTCGAATTTAAAGTTGTCATTGATGGGAAACGCAGTAGCAAGGATCGTTCTATTACCTTAAAAACCGATCATAAAAATCGTGATCGAGATCAAGAACGTTCTCATTCCCCTAAATCTGGCATTAATAAGTCAGTCAAGGAAAGGCTAGGTAATAAGGTTGTTAGTGAACGCAACTGCTCTAAGAATGATCGTGATCGAAAAGAGGACTCGGAGAGAAAGTCAAGTCGCGACCGATATAAATATAATTCATCAAGTTATAGTTCCAGAAAACGGGAAAATGATTCCAAGGAACATGTTGTGGCAATTGATAGAAGATTCGATGATCAAAAAGGCTGCAAGTCATTCGAAAGAGAAGTTATAAGTATATCGCACAGAGATTCAAATTATTCGGATTCTAATAAATATAAATCGCAAAACAAGGACAAGTCATTAACATTTTGTACCAAGAGCGATAAGCGAAATTACGAATCAGATCGAAGTCCTTATAGAAGCGCCAAAACAGGAGAAGCTCGATTAATTGCGTCAATTGCATCGAGACCTTCAAAACCTGTTCGTCCAGATAATCCTTTCCGAAAGTTTGATGAAAATAATTCATCTAGTAATAAATTATTGAAATTCGATAATTCTTTAAAGAGAGATGGGACCTCTCAATCTTCAGACCAAGGCGATAATAAGAGAAGAAAAGATAAGAAACTCAAAAAAGTAAAGACCTTAAAAAAATGTTCGTCAACAGAGTCTGTAAAAAGTGATAAGCGAAAAGAAGTGAAAAATAAAAAAAAAAATAAAATACTAAAAAAAAAGAAAAAATCCAGAAAATAAGTTTATGAACATAACATCAGAGAAGTCATCGTGGAAAAATTACTTAAAATTTATGATATCAGATATTAATAATAAAACGAATACAAATAATATTGTAAATGAAACATCGTCTTTTTTTTTATTATTTTATTGGGAAATAAAAATGCCGCTTTCAATTGTAAATGTAAAGTACTTTTGTTTTTAATGAATTTCTCGTCAAGATACAAATATGCTAGAAACGTTAGATGGTAAAACAATTTTCGATCAATAATCTTCATCGCGCCAGCCGCAGTTACAAGGTGTCGAAGTTGATCTAATTTTTTCTAATGCTCTGTCTTTGTGTAATCGATAATCAATGGTTTATATAAATGAAAAGACTATCATCATTTTAAATGTTGATTCTGACCAATCTAAATCGAAATTAGATTATGTACAAGATTAAAATGAATTACGGAATTGAGAAATTTTACATGTATACTTTGTGGAATCGTTTTGAGACAGACCGGGAAAAGTATGCTACAAGAGAAATTTTTTAATGAATTCCCCATAAATACTCAGATTTTGTATGCATTCAGGGGTTGGTTACATAATTATTCCAGCTCGTTAAAAATTGCATAATGTTTATATATTTTGTATGTACCGTCTAAAAATAAAAACTTCAATTTACATGAATTATAAATAAATGTATTAATTATGTTTCCAATGACTACTAATTAGAAATACTGTTTATCTCAATAAAGATAAATTTTTGAAAAACACGATAATTTTGACATCTCTTACAAGGAAGTGTTAATATTTTTGTTTGTTTTACACTCTATAATACAAAATATGTGTTATATATATTTAAACCGCATAGTGGATGTTTTTTTTTACTAACAGCTTACATAAATATAACGATGTCGGAGCAACGCGAGTATATACATACTAGTATTGCTGCTGCAAAAACCACTCTCACTTTCGTTAAGCACAGTAAACGAGTTCCACTTTTGCTCTTTGTATGGTGAGTTTCTGGGGTGTGTTGTAAAGCTACGTTTTGCTGTTCCGTTAATTAGGGCCGAACTTTCAACAAGCTGCATTGTAGCTCAGACAAATCGAGATCTAAGCACGTCTTGTATACAGAAAAGTTTCACCTACGGTTATGTTCGGTTGTGAATTATTTCATTTCACCAACAAAGAAGAAACAAAAACATTACAATTCTTCTTAAGCAATTAAGTGTACCCAGAAACACTAAATCACAATTATAAATATAACAAAAAATAAAAAAATATTTACGACATCGACTATAGGATGGACACTTTCAATAGCTTGCAGAAATGTAAATAAGAGAATGTGTATGTGAGAAGGCATGTTGTGTACTTACTATTAAAATGTAATTATATACACACATATAATAAAACATACGTACGCGAATGCAACATATATGTTAAATTATAAAACTGAATAAAAGTCAAGCTGAAATATGCTGTAATATTATTTTGATTTGTCAATAAAAACACATAAAATACAGAGCTTACATATATATTTGTTTTGTTTTATATCAATTGTATTTAATTTTTGTACAAGTCATCGACAATGTCTATTAGATTCGATTTGAAACGCATATTGTGAATGCTATAATTTGATTAAAACATATTAAACAATTAACAATGCAATCCGTGTTGATTAACATAATAAAATATAGTATCGCAATTCATGAAATACTTTATTTAATTTGAAACATACACATAATACAATTCGTTGTCCATAATTTTTTCTCTTTGTCCATTTATTTGCATTTTGGTCTTTCTATTTTGAAAGTCAGTTGAATCATTACTTTATGACAAAAGAGAAGAAAAGAGAATAGAGTGTGTGCACCATATAAACATCAAAACAGAGTAGCTGAAAAATTATCCATAACCTAGCTTAAACAACTCAACGAAACAAAATACGGCCAGAGTACGAGTTGGCCTGGCTACTACGTGGTTCGTTGCCGTCGTCATCGTGGTAAAATGGCAATGGTAGCCTTCCAGACACGGTTCAGTGGCCGGTTGTCTGCTACAACGGCCATTCTGTTGATCGCAAATATAGTTTACTCGACAACCAGCACACATTATTCGGGCGTATCTGCGGCAAGCAGCAATTCCAACTCAAACTATGCTGCTGGTGGCGGCGCTCTGCGCTCCATTGCAGGCAATGGAAATTCAAATCTACGCTTAGCATTACCACGAACAAGCGCCAGCCAAATAAATAGTGGCGGAGGCGGTGGTGGTGGAGGAGGCGGTGGTGGTGGAGGAGGCGTCGGAGGAGGTGGCACCGCTGCAAGCTTTAAGCTTGCTGCCAAAACGTTAAACTCAACGCGCAATGGAAACTTACGAACAAGGTAAGGTTTTTTTATATATATTTTATTATGCTACATAAGTATGTAAATCGATGTACGTTTTACACACGTTTGCAAATTTGATTTTCTATTGATAGTGAAGCTGCATTAGTTACCCCTCTGGGGAAACAGTGTAGTTAAAAATGGCACCAACATTGGCCAACCTTCGTTGTACAGTGAACGCCCTAAGAAGTGAATATTCCAATGTGTAGAATATTGCAGGAGTAAATAGCCAGTTTACCTATACCTACTAAAAATGGAATGAAATGGTTTTTAAACAATTTCCTATATTACACTGTCTTCCTTGTAAAGATCGAAGTAGGTTCGTAGGAATAATGTAAAATAATTAATATCGTCTGAAACTATATGCAATTGAAATTTGAACTTATTTTATAGTTTGATTCACCTAAAAATAATCTTGTTAGAGCAGTATGATTGAGGGTTGCTTTTGATTAGTCTGCTGTATGGAGCGTGCACTGTTTGTGAGCTTTTGTGTGAAATCAAATGGTCAAAACAAAAGATTGCGGCACCAAACTGGTTTTTGCATACTGGTTAACTGTAGTTTTCATAAACACATACCACGGTTGGCTGTTGGCTATGACTATGAATGAATGAAAAAGAAAATAAGCATCAACTATTTATTACATCTTTGCAAATACATTTACTTGGTCTTGCACGCGTATTCGTACTTACTCTCGTACGACAATTCATGTATTCGAAATTCAATGTGTTAATTCCATGCAACTCGTTTTGTTAATCACGATCACAATACCCGTATCCTACTCAACTCGAATATAACTTATCTGTCAAGTTATTGTTATAGATAATGCCTAAGCAATCCAACAAAAAAAAGCTGCAAAGTAAGCTTCTATAGATTAATGCAAGCCCCACGCATTTAACTTTTTGTTGTACACTCATATACTTTCGAGATCCATGTGGAAAACAAAGAACACAGAGACTTTGTTGTCGACCATTTTGGTAAACAAATTATGTTTATTATTTGCAAAATTACGTTTAAGACTTCAAGAACGCTGGGTCATAAAACTTAAATAAGTCATGGTCATTCATTATTGATTCTGATTTACATTGGCGCGCACACGCTCTTGGTACAAAGAATATGCCCGATCAAAGAATGTGCTGATCTTAATAGTTTTATGAAATTTTTTATATATTATTATTTACATATATTCTTTAGGATTCATAATTATGATAAATTAACGATATATTTTAAATTGTTGTTCGTGAGAAATTTAAATTATATAGGGTATACAGAATTTGTCAATGCACTATGGAGGTTCTGGCCATAGCTGGACTTGTTGATTGGCTAGCGCACTCAATGGTGGAAAACCGGTCTGTTTTGCCTCGAGAGTGTGGGAAATGGGCATATAAAGCCAAACTGCGCGCTGTTGCTTGGACCAAAGTGAATGTGATGCAAATTATTAAATATTTGTAACTCTGCCCAAAGCTTGTATATTGCAGCTAATTTAAACAATACCTTTCTTTCATATGCTTTTGCATTAATTCATTTCTGAACTACAGTCTCGATTGCCACAAGAATCTACCTACATATGTTGTGGAAATAGTGACTGCATTTTGACAAATTTTTTCTAAACTAACACTTATTTCATTGACTATCATTGGTTTTGTAATAAATACGAGAAATCAATTGATGTATTTGTTAACTAGATTTCTGGCAACTGTGACTACAATAATGGTATCAGGATTAAACACAAAATATTTTAAAATCGCTCAATGAAATGCAAAACAACACTTAGCTAAAGTTACCTCCATATATAGCAAAAGAATGATTGTATTTTTAGTATTCAATAAGAATATGTTAATACGTTCTTAAACAGTTAGAACTTGTTTTGGCTATAAATTCTGTTTATATCATTCAATTATTTTCTGGCTAACGGCACATGTTCAAGAATACTTTGTATTTGGTTTTTTCTGTGGACGCTTTACGTAAGAATTCCGTCCGGAAAGAATTGCTATTGTTAAGCCAGAAAACGTGCAAGTAATTGATGAATGCATACAATTTACATTGATTTAGATTTCCCAATTAGCTCCAGAAGATCAGTTTTATCAGACATTGTTTTCGATCAGTCAATATGCTAACGCGAAACTTTCATTTGCAGTTGAAAATAATAACTGAAGATTTTGTTACCTATGATTTTGATTCGATAGCATTGATAGATATTTTTTATAATTTTTGTCGATGAAAATGGCTACAGTACATTTTGCAACGTAATTATTACAGCACAAACATTTTTATTTCCAAAGAAAAACTTTGTTTCATATTAAGAGGTCTATGCGGGTGCTTCATCATAATCGGTTCGTAATCAAGTCAACAAAATTCTTTTATATCAGAACTCACCTGCTCGATGTGAGATTGGTATGAAAAACAGCTAACTAAGCAAACAATTGGCGTGAAACAAGCCAACACTGACAGCACTGCCTTACTTTATATTATTCAATCGACCTTGCATTGCATTCAATTTATTCTAGAGAGCAACAATTGCTGAGCATATTTGAAATAATTATCACAACGCTCGAGGGTAAGTTGAAGCGTATTGATAATCTGGGTCGATCTGTTGAAGATTTGATGGGACATATTGAGACCTTGGAGCATCGTGTTACCAAAAATGTTGAAAAGACGGAAGAGGCACTGTCAAAACTAAGCAGTTTGGATTCCAAGCTTTCGAATGTCGTTTACATATTGCCCGAAATGGGAGCTCAATCGGTTGATGGGTTTCACGTGCCAAAGACACCAAACACTGCATCGACATTTCAACTTGATAGCCGTCTGGTTAAGCTGGATCAGAAAGTTAGCGACATTGATAGCAAGCTGGAGATACTTAAGACCCAAATCGATAACAATTTTTTGCAAGTAGATGACTTTAATGCCGAGGCAAGTGAAAAGAAACCAATAACCATGAACGTAGTTGAGATTACGAAGGCAATGACGGCCGAGGTGATGTCCCATGTTTCAACGGAAGTCAACCTATTGCGTGACTCCACGGACAATATTGACAAAAAGTTGCAATTTCATATAAATATCGAATCCGAAAACATTGGGCGTATGCTGCGTATGATGAATGACATCCACGATGCGGTTGTTGATCATCATGAACAAATCAATGGCTTCAATGTAACCACAACGGCTTTCCCAGCAATTAAATCTAGTAAAATTGATGCGCTGGTTAAGCAGATGCGCCCCATGGTCTCTGTGTCAGAGAAAATGGACGAAGTCTGGGATGTTGTTGTTGGTACAAAATCATCTGTGGACCATCTGCTGCCCAAATCAGATGCGCTACTCACGCAAACTCAGCGTCAAGAACGCGCGATTGGCGAAATCCATCAGGACCTGAAAGCCAAAACAAATTTGATCATTAATAATCTCGACATGGTAGAGAAGCGCCTGAAGAAGCAAGAGGATGATGTGCAGGTGCTTGCCCAGCGACCTAGCAACACGGACTTCTTAGGTGATCCCACTATCGACCGGCTGGTCGAGTATGATCCAAGCAGGTTAGCTTCTAAGTTAATACATACATTACTATAAAAATTATTACATTTATATTTTTACTGAGCTATAGATATTCTGTTATTGACGAGTCTCTGACAGACTTAAATGAACCACCCACGACGCCCTCAACAACAACACGCACTACAGCAATAACGAGCAATAGTTCGTCAACAACATACCCGACTTTAAGCACTCCCACAACTGTTATGTCCATGAGCAGCTCGTCGAATTCTTTCAGCTCCAACATTAACAATATTCTGGGTTTCTCGTCAAATGCAACACTAACGACTACGGCAACTACACCCTCTTGGAATGCCACGCCCACAAAAACAGTTTATCGCAAGGGTGGCATTATATTTCCGAGTGTCAAGAACAAACCGGCTGTAGTCAACAACACTATTACCAGCGACATTTTTACCCTCAAGGATGTAAAGGTAAGTGTCATTTTAATTTACAAGCAACTTCGATATTGCTGTCATTCGAATTCATTCGGGTTTTGTCTTATAGCGTTGAAAGTTCTAGACAGTAAACGTTTTAATAACTATCCTTGCTTCTATTGCCGTGTTTTCGAAATCTAATACCAGTATAATTATGTGAACTTAAAGTGATCATTGTCTTTATTCATTTTAAAAATATTTGTACAGCAATGTGCTCCATACGCTATATAGAGATCCTATTAAGTTCCATTTATTTGTAAGAAAAGTACATAAAATACGAAACCGAAACATGTCAAATGTTTCCACTCATATTTGGCTAATATCTTGAATAAGCATTTCAATATACTAGGTCTGTAAGGTTTTAGAATGAGTGATGTAGACATAATAAGCTACAGTGCAATCAATGGGCAAAAATACTTTGATGTTTAATCTACATCGTTACTCTTGTTGCAAGAGTTTTAAAGTTCGTCTCTAAGTGGATTTTCTTTGCAGGCGCAAGTGTGACTAAAGTTGAGTTTCTCCATGTCAGGAAAGACATCGACGGGTGCTATAAGACGTGTGCTCCACTCTTTGAACAATACCATATGGTAACAGTAGACATGTTGTGGCATGAGATTCTCTTCAATGAATGCGCGTGCTGCCGACACGATTTCCTTTACGCGCGACTCGTTTTCTTTAGCCCATGTTATTTTTTCGATTACATCGCTCAAATCACGCTTGATGGGTACAAAATGCCTATAAGCTACTAGCTTACTATAAAAATGTTCATAATAGTGCGAATCTTGTTTAAAGACCAGGGAACCGCCAGCCAGTAAATAGGGTAGACGATACGCTGCAACAGCTCCATCGATATTTAGTTGATATTTGTACTAAAAAATATAAATTATTACATAATTACTATTGTTAATTGCAATTGCAATTACTCGTATTTGTGTTACATACTTTGAAAAAGTCCATGAAGGAAATGTGCGGCACCTTAGGACCGTACTTATTCTCGTCATTACGAAAGAAAAAGAAATTTGTTATGGACGCATTGATAAGGTCTGGATACTTTCTAGCTAGATCAATCAACTGCAAACGTTCCCGACGTGAATCACGGCCGCGGAAAAAGGCCTTCTCCACTTTAATCTCCCATGGATACTCACTCTTCTGCACCGACAACATGTCTAGCATAACCCGTCCCATATTCTCAATTGTGGATTCGGTGATATCATATGTGGGTAATGTTATGTCGTAGGTGTCATCGCTGCCACACCAGGAGAAGATTGGATATGGCCCTGAGGTGCGCTGTTGCCCACCCTTTTTTGACAATGGCCAATCTCCGAGATTCAAGTAAAACTCCATGTCAGGCAAGTAGACAACGCGTGCCAAGGCCGACAACGTGGCATCCATGAACATCTTGAAGCCTGTATATTTTCCATAACACTTTCGCCAAACTTCCTGGCTCTTGACGACATAATGACACAACGAAATGCTCTCTGGTGCATTATAACGTTTCAATAAATTATCCCGTATAGCGCTAAAATTGACACGCTTGAAGGAATGTAAGTCCCAGGAGATCTGTTTGTCGTTTAAAAAATTGGAGCAATCATTGTTGAGCAGCCATAGATTAAGTTCCTGAGGACAGTAACATCGCTCCGAATAAACCTTGTTGCGTATGATATAGGGGGATTGTGCAACATGCGAGTTATTGTATTGAACATCAATCTCCACATTTTCACACCAATCGCTAATCGTATAACGGACAATACTTGAGCCGTCGCCTCGATCAATAATATTGATGTTGGAGCGGCATTTTCCATGCGGAGAATTGCCTTTTATTTGCACCTTGAACTTTACACTCGCTGTTGATGTAAATCTGCAGGATAAACACACATAGGCAAATGTCGGTATTAACAATGTTTTGCATTAATAGTTATACATTCGATTGTTTACTTTTTCCCACTTTCATCAACGGCATGGATGAAAAAGTATCGAGCCGGCAGAACAATGTGATCGGGCTTAAGTCCTGGCCCCCACACTCGAGTTTTCTTCACATCGACAATTTTTTCTTGGCAGAGCGTTAATCGCAATTGAAATATAACTGCAATATATAAAATTTGTAAGAACATTGATAATTCGTTTTTATTTACACTAAAATGTTTATAAGTGTGCCCAACTTTTGAAATTTAAAATTTCTCAATAAAAAAAAATACCATCAACATCTGTTGGACGCCATGCCTCTCCCTCACAGTTTTTTAAAATTATTCAAAATATATATCTTTAATATTTCGTCGTAGGGTTTCTCATGTGTGGACATATTAAATGCTGGAATGAAACAATCTGGAGTGTTTTATCTTCAAATCCGTGGAACAACATATTGGTTTTTGAAAGTGTATTGTGAACAGGGTATCTCAGATGGCGGGTGGACGGTATGCCCTACAGTAATTACGTAACATATAAGCGCTAATTTAATCTAATCCTAATTTACAGGTCATTCAACGGCGCGATGATTTTGGGGAGCCCCGTGAAAACTTCAACCGTGATTGGGCGGACTACAAAAATGGGTTTGGCGAGCCGGCGAAGGAATTTTGGTTGGGCAATGAAAACATTTATATGTTAACCAATAATGAAGAATATGCACTGAGAGTTGAACTAGAAGACTTTGAGGGTAACAAGCGGTAAGGATAATTCATTTTAAAAGTATTTTACATACATTAAGATTGAACTATATTTGCAGATATGCTCAATACTCCCATTTTAAGATACACTCAGAGGCGGATTATTACAAGCTAGAAATCGATGGATACGAAGGAAACGCTGGAGATTCACTAAATGATCCATGGTATGGCTCAAATAACAGTCCATTTTCGACTTACAATAAGGACAACGATCGAAGTTCACTTAACTGCGCAAGCATGCTAAAGGTACTTGCAATTACTCGAAAATCGAAATACAAATCATAACAGTGAACTTGTATATATTTTAGGGCGGCTGGTGGTGGAAATCCTGTGGTCGTGGACTTAATGGCCTTTATCTCCATGACCCACAGGACTTGACGGCACGTCAGGGAATCGTATGGTTTCGCTGGCGAGGCTGGGATTACACTTTGAAGAAGGCAACGATGATGATTCGTCCACGGATGCCGCAGCCACAAACTATGACCTTAGGCCCAGTGACTGCAACATAGAATTTCTTGAATCATTTTAAACATAAACGTTTAATTAATTGAGAGAAGAATTTCTGGTAGGTTATTATAAAGTATCCGCCCTTAAAATAGCGAATGATGATGCATAATAGCAAATTTTATTTACAAGCATTCTGTTATTCTAATTGTTTATCATTTAAAAATAATAAGTTATTTTTTAATGCTGTAATGAATTGACAAACAAGCAAGTTAGTTAAATGTCTTAAAATTGTGTAATAACGTTAAAGGTATTAAGCTTAAAACGCCTCAATCATCCCATGTAAAATGTAAATAAATTCATTGTTGTTTTCTTTGTATTTAATGTATACAAATCAAATCATCCTGTCATCATTAAAATGATTTATTACAATCGTAAGTAACATATAATAAAAACAACACATTTAAATATGCGGGTTTGTCTCTGGGTCTTTTTCTTATCGATAAATCGAGTCCACAAGGACGAGGATCGGTAGACTATATTAACATATAACAATGTGCTCCAACAGCTACTGCGAAAGTCGATATTAGGATTTTTTCACAATATTTCTATCATATTAACTGTATATGAATGAGACAATAAAGGATATCGATAACAATATAATCATTAACTGTTTTTCAATAACAAAAAGTAAATTCAAAATGGAGATTAATATATAAGCATTAATATATTTTCATTTCAACAGTATCAGAAGTACATTTTTATAAAAAAAAATATTTACATTATTTAAGACCACTCTTAATTATTGACAATTATTTGGAAATGACTTATCGATACGATATGATCCTTTCGATCATTGACATAAGTAAATCGCTAAACATGTACAGCCATGTGAATGCAGTATGTATGTGTAATTTCGGAAATATTGTGTATACCTGTGTAGAAATGGTGGTGTGTTGGTTCCTTGTGAACATCTGCCGGCTTGTGAGATGACCTTCCCTTGCAGACATATGCATAAACGAAGCAGTAAAGGAAACGACGTTCAACAACACGAAAATCGCGCGGCTGCCAATATTACAAAATTGACAACAATTAAAAAGAGGTCACATACAAAGCAAATCGGTTTAAATGTTGCTGCAAATATTTGTCAATCTGTGTATAATTTTCGTTTATTTGCGACATGACGCAAAGTGTGCCGCTGATCATATTGATGAACAAAGCGACTATACTGTCACAAATGGAATGCGGCATCAAAACTGGCAGAGGCTAGAAATGATGGATCACAATGGTTTATACTGGCTGCAATGGTGGATTCATGACAAGGATATACATTTCAAAGTCACTGTGAATACGCGTGGTTTCATTGGCTTAGGATTTTCACGTCGAGACGGACGAATGTCCAGTGCGGACATGGTGCTTCTTTGGGTTGACGATCACTCAGGCAAGGCCAATGCTTTGGTAAGTATACTATGCCTATAAATGTAATGGCATTGCATTATTTAATATTTGTAGGACGGTCATGGTACAATGCAAAATCCGCATGCCGCGCCACTGCAAGACGATACACAAAACTATCACGTGATTGAAGGGCATCAGAATGCCACCCATACATATGTGCACTTCAAGCGTCTAATTGAGACTTGTGACCCTTACGATATGCCATTAAGCGTAAGCCAAATTTGATGTTGAATTTGAATTTAAATTTACCCAGCTTTGCGATTGATGTTTTAGGATGATACTATTAAAGTATTGTGGTCGTTTGGCAGCACTGATCCTATACACGGCAATTTAGAAGGACATGCTCAGAATCGTGGTGTTCGCGCGCTTCATCTGCTTAATCCTATCTTTCGAAAGCAACGATATGAGACTCATCAATGGGACATAACTGTAAATAACATTACTGTTGAGTCCAGCATGGATACGCTCTACTGGTGTAAGATCATGAGGATCCCCCGCTTGACAACAAAGCACCATATTGTTGGCTACGAGCCCTTGCTAACTCGAACTTCGTAAGTATTTAAAAAGAGCGCGTCAAATTTCAAGGCTGAAGTTTTTCTTTCTTGCATTGATTTTCTTAGCAAAACCCGGGAAAATTTAGTGCATCATATGACTCTCTTTGAATGTTCAACAAAATCGTATCCCAGCTCGGATTCCGCGTCGTGGGATGTTTGGGTTAAAAGTAGTGGCACCGTTTGCAATAGCAACTCGTTGACACCTCGTGATTGGGATTCCTGCTCTACACCAGTTGCTGTGTGGTCCATTGGTGCGTCCGGTCAATTTCTACCTGACCATGTTGGCATACCAATGGGAGGGCTAGCAGGAGTCAAGTATTATATGCTTGAAATTCACTACGATAATCCAAGCGGCTTACGCAGTAAGCAAGTATTAAAGTCATTTTAAGAATACATCTCTAATCAAAATATTGGTTACAGCTGTAGATCATTCTGGCTTCCGCATTCATTATTCGCCTAAATTGCGTGCCAATGATGGCGGCATCATTATCAGTGGCGTTTCCATTTCTGACACTCAAATAATACCGCCTGGACAAAAGTTGTTCCGCAATGTAGGCATTTGTGGGCCGTCCTGTTCAAATATGGTATGAATTAAAAGTTTATTTTTTATAAAATAATATATACATATATATGCATATGTTATATATGGTATATGGTATGTCACTAATAAATGTTCTTAGATGTTTCCCAAGGACGGCATTAAGATTATTTCGGGTACGCTTCATTCACATCGCGCTGGCCGCAAAATGAGCCTGCGCCATGTACGAGATGGCAAGGAATTGGATCGCATTATTGAGGATGATAACTATGACTATAAGTATCAGCAATATCATCAGCTTGCCAACGAAACAATTGTTTTACCTGGTGATTACATTATCACAGACTGTGCATATGAAACAATGCTTCGTAAACAGGCCACATTTGGTGGATATTCGACCAAGCAAGAAATGTGCTTGTCCTTTATTACATACTATCCAAAGATAGAATTGGCCGGTTGCTATAGTATGACTCCGGTGCGAGAATTTTTCGAGATGTTTGGCGTTTATCAGTTCTATTCGTTGAACATGACAGATGTAGAAAATCTTTTTCTGTACAATGGCAATCTATTGGATTATATCCCTAATACCATTTATGGCACAACTAATGATAGAAACGCCGACTTAGCTGCTGAAGAACTTGCAATGGAGGACTCCTTACTAAGTATGTAATTCAACAGTAATTTTTCTTTCTTGGACCATTCTTAAACTTAAATTATTTATGACTATAGACAAATTGCTCATTTCGGACCCCGTCGAGTTCCACGATCGCACTTTTCTATCGCATATAAACCAGCTGCCTTGGTCAGAGCCATTATTCACGAAACGAGTGGAACAGGCCATGATAACTGGCAAACACATGACTTTCTGTCGTGTTTCCAATGAATCAATGTCAATTGTGAGCGCATCTTAAGATACTAGTATTTTTATAATATTAATGTGTTCCTTGCAGCCTTCGGAAATCATACGCTATCCAAATTTTACGAAATTTGTTAAACCACCTAGTAGATGTACATACAATCTTTTCATCGATACCATGGAATTATCTTCAGGAGGCTCAACAAATAAAACGCCCACAACATCAATATTATGTTTACTACTTGTAGGCTTTTGTTTCAAAGCACTAATCGAAATATCCTGTGTATCGATTGGATATCAAGGAAGAAAAACTAAGTGAAGTTTGCAGCACAGTTTAATTTTATGTTTTACTCCAAAGATATAGTTTTTTACAATAATGTTTCTGTAATAATTGAATGTTAAAATAAATTATGCACTAATAGCTAAGAAAAACACAGATTACACATTTTACGTCTCGGTCTTTATAAATTGAAATTCTTAAAAAATTGTAAGCAGACAAGCATTAGAGATGTGGTATATTTTTCCACGTAAAACAGTATATTTTTTAATTCATGTGCGGTCACGTTGTTCTGGGTTTTGGGCCAACGATATTCCCGTTTTGCTTTCGTAGACACTTGTGAAAATATTGAAAGCAAATATAATTGTATTGTGAAGATCGCAATAACAAATTAAAATAATTGGGAATAGGTTATGGGTAAACTAAATGGTTTATGAATAACTTTCAAATAAATCAACAGTGTAATGGATGTGGATGAATGCTTCTACGGTACGTTTAATCATTGCACACTTTACAAAAACACATGCAAACATACACAAAATCGTGATATTGCATTTACATATGCTAGTGAGTGTATGCGTTTTTTTCATAGGGTTTTCAAGAATTTAAAAAATTGAAAATGATAGTGGAGTTGAGAGATGTAAGGTAAACATAAACATATGATATAATACATGAAAGTAAATATGCAATTTGAATCTTGGCTGCTGCATAGCTTGTGACGTGAATAATATGTGTATACCGTTTGTATACATTCGTGTGTGTGTGTGTGTTATCGGAATATATAAAACTACTTATTGTAGATTAATAATATTCTTATCATGGTCAAGTCATCTGTATACCCTACATCACAAAGTGATGGACTAATTTTTTCAAGACTTTATAACAGCAATCGTGGTTGATATAAATACATAAAAAGAAAAGAAAATTTTATACGCTGGAATTTACTTTGGAAGCCATAGCATTAATGTTTAAATTATCTTCCAAGCTTTCAAGAGCATATATGTGAAAAAATCAAAAAAGGCAGGTTTTCTTATGCTCAGGAAAAGTAATTCAAAATTCGAGAAAAAATGCACCTTCCCGGATTTTTACATATGTACATAGATACAATCCTTATTGTGTTGCTAATCAATTCGCTTTTTTTCTAGATGAATTATCATCGTTTATGTCATCGCCTAATGAATATGGGCTTCACCACCATGACTTTGATGAAATCATGAGCTCAACAGTGTCGCATCTAGATCCTGGCTTTGATCTCAATTCAATTATACCCGAAAATCCAGCAAATTCACTGGAAGGCGAAAATTTATTCTCCGAATTGTTCCAATCCACGACAGGTAGTCATAATGACTTGGAACTCAACTTTAACAATTTTTCAGCATTTTCAACGCAAAACTTGGCGACAGTCGACGGAAATGTCTTACCAACGAATGTGCCCGAAAATCCAAATGAATTATTGAATATTTGCAAAGACAATATTGAAATTGAGAAATTAACTTTTGACAAACCACTGGCACATAGCCAAGATCGCGATACGCCATCGCCGACTGAAAGTTGGGGTAGTTCCAGCGGCAGTTCGACAAGCGGCATCCACAGCGATGCCTCTGATGCTTGGCATCAGCATAAGCAAAATGACCAAATCAATATCGAGTCGTGTTTGCAAAGCGTTGCTCCAGAATCGCTCGTACCATTTGTTCAAGGCATTCGAGTGAAAAATAATGACAGTATTCCAGGCAGCACACAGATGGCACAGATCATTGCAACATCGATGCTTAATCAACAGCAAAAAGCGCCTATTCCCAATTTGGTTGTACCTGCCACGTCTGTTATCATCGCACCCAAAGTAGAAGCGAAAATTCAAAAGTCAGATAAATTGCTAAGAATAGATTCGGCTGTAGAAGGCTCGGGTAAAACTAAAACCATATTTCTATCGTCAAATGACTACAAAGCGCTTATGCAAAAGATGAATTTGCATGGAACTAAAGGTGCTAAGATCAATGGCAGTGTGAAACCACAGGTTCCAAAAATTGTGGTCAAGACAGGCAACGATAAAGTGCAATGTCTACAAAATGCCGCGAAAACAGCGAGCTTAAATAATCCGAATAACCCACTTAAGAACCAGCATCCCATTCCGATCTCAACAACCGCCAGGGTGGGCAGCATTATAGATGAGAAGATGTACAAAAAACAGCAACGTATGATTAAAAATCGTGAATCCGCTTCATTGTCGCGAAAAAAGAAAAAGGAATATATCGTATCGTTGGAAGCGCGAATAAATCACTTGGAAAAGGAGAATTCCACACTGAAGAGCGTAAGTATGTTATTAACATTATATTTAGACAGTAGGGCATCCAAAAAAAATTTTGCTTTTGACAATTGCTTAAGGTTATTGAATTATAAATAATATTTTTTCTACAAAGTTGATTTCGCATATTCACAATATATTTTATTAATATTAACTTTAAAGTAATATAAAACTTAGTCAATTGTTAAGTTTAGCGTAGCTTTCAACCAAACACAATACTTTCATGTTATTTATTTGTTATTTTATTAAACAGGAGAATCTAACTTTACGCAATCAACTCGTTGCTTTTGCCAAAACCTGTAAATGTCGCAAGGGCAGCGCGTGCGAAATTGTGCTGCACTCATTGAGTACAGCTTCCCGAGGTGAACACCACGTCAAGATTGCCCCCCGACCAGCTTCAAAAAGTTTTCGACAGCATATGAATGCGGCGACAGTTAAAAAGAACGTTGCCGTGCTCTTTGCTATGGCATTTATGGTGACGCTGAATGCGGGCAACTTTCAGTCGTATCTAGGCAAACAGAATATTGACCCGGAAAGCGTTACGACTGTTGCTGATGCTAATGTTAATGCCAATGAACCGATTTCTATTGGCCGTCGTTTGCTTTGGGTCGAGTCCGAGGAAGAGTACAATGAGAAGCTTAATCGCAGCAATCGTCAAGTAGCTGGGGAACTAGTGATGCCACCATTACATTTTCTGCGACCAAGTCGAGTTCAAAATGTCACATCAAAGCGTGATAATTGGAACTCCACAGAGACGGGCAGATACAATAAAAGTGATGATCCTCCGCCACTCACTAGTCCATTACCATTTTCTGCTGCATCAAACTGTTCATCCAACTTGGCTAGTACTCAAACGGAATTTTCGCGACTATCGCTCAATTTACAAAGATTAATTAATGTCAGTGGATATCTCAATCTTAGCAGTCATGCGTCATATCACATTGAAGAGAACAATGGGAATGGCTTCAAATTCGAAACTGATTACTTAGACTTGCACAATATGGAACGTCAAAGGACACAGCTTGGAGATCGTACAACATTTGTGGGTTACAACACACGTTTGTCGGATATTGAACACAAGCAACGAAAAATTGACACATTGGACATTCGAAGGAATGAGAACAAAACAAGCGAGCCAACAAATTTATTTAAAAGCATCCAACGACAAGATGACACTTTCTATGTGCTGTCGTTCAACACACAACATATTCTAGTATCACCATCCACACACAATAAAAACGTAAGGCCAAAGATCTCGTTGTTGTTGCCAACTGCCGAGCCTTCACACAATGGCGATATGATGATGATGCAAGTTGATTGTGAAGTCTTCAATACAAAGGAATTAGAGATCAAGTCGGACATGATACCAGCTAAGCTGCGGCCCAATGTAACCAAATGGCATTTAAAGCCTAAACATATCGCGGTTAATACTAACATCAACATTAACTCCAAGAAGACACAGGCTAGCTTCAAGTTGCAGGAAAGAATTGTGAAACACGAGAAGCCACGCGTGCGCACTTACTTCATGGTTGGACCCAAGAATCAAGCAGCTGCAGCAGTGTCTCAGGAGAAGCCAAGATTTGTTGAGTACAATAGCAGCAGGACTCTGAATTCAGACTCGTTTGATTCGCGATTACATGGATAATAGTTACTTTGACATCCTACATGTAGCTATTGATTTATTCTTTGCCTCTTTCCACTGAGGGGAAAACTGGCTTAAACATTTGAAAGTGGTAAATAAGTATATAAAGTGGAAGGAGGCTATAAGCTTAAAATATAATTCCTGTAATATCCGTTTATGTGCACGATTGTTTGTAATATACAAAAGTCTTTTATTAATAAATATTAACCAGCTTTATTTATTCGTATAATTACCATTTAGATTCTTTCTGACTAATTTCCATACTGTGAGGAATTCCCTATTAAACAGCTTTACATCATTATGACCAAGGGTCATTAGCTGACCCCAGTGTTGGCAGTTCGCGCCCTAATTCGCAGGAAATATTGATGAGTCACCACTATCGGACGTTGATGTAGGTCAGATTTTAAACAATACTTTGACGTTGAACGCAGTGACTTTAGCTTTGTTTTGCCGTACGTCTCAAAACTGATTGTGCAGCTTTCAGCCTGAATCACAGATTGTGCAAAACGACAAATGTGTTTTGCAAACAATAATTGTCGAATTGTATGCATATACTATCAAGTATCACACCTTCGACTTTTTTTAAAATTGATTTTGCCATCGAATTTAAATAATTTACATATGATTTGGAACTGAGAAATTCGGATTGGTGATTAATTGGAAAAAGAATTGAATAAAAATATATGTATATATTTCTTGATATTAATAGCATCAAGTCAAAACGTGTTTTTTATTGCTTCCCAAGCCCTTTTAACAGTTTAAGAAAAAGTACATCTCGCATAACAACATATACATACATAATTAATTTTTTGGACATAATTATATGATAAACTTTCATTACCATTTCGAAATTAATGAAGTTCTAGCACAAAACTTTATTTAATTTGTGTAGTTTTAGTACACAACTTCACTTCGTTTCTTGTTTGAGTACTTGACATAAGTAACTAAAGCTTTTCAAGGGTATTTTATTTTGCAACATATCAAGACTATTAATAAATGTAGCAAGAAACAGTAAGATTATTATATTGAAAATAGAAACAATAAATTATAGAAAAATGTGGAACATAAAGAAACAAGGAAATGATAGTAAACTAGGAGAGAAGGGCATTATTTATGCCGTTTTTAGCTCAGACAACAAAGCGATGAACATGGCTTGGATTGAAGGACGGCCGGCGGGTTATGTTTGATTCATTGTTGTGATCACCGCTAATTTGGCTGATTGAGTGTTGAACTTTAGATGAGCTCGGCACCGAAGTTGACGTCGGATGCAACAAAGACGAGACTTTCTGCACGCGGTGATGTCCACGTTTACCCTGAAAACAAAACGTAATTTCCAATTCTGCTATAAAGAATGTGGGAATTATTTATTTACCCGTCGAGCCTTCTGGTTACGCAATTCCGCAATCAGATGATCAGGCACCTGAAATAGACCTTCGCCCTGTGTTATAAGCATATTTGTCAAGCGACAACACAATGCTGCCATCTTCACTTGCTCGGCAATGCTGTTCTTGTCCGTTGGATGAATATAACGTGGTGGAAAAAATGAGGGTGCAAAAATTGTGGACACATTGTGCAAATTCATTTTGTTAATATCTTGCAGATCGATTATTGCATTAAGGAAACGCAAAATGGAACGTAAAGTGTTTCGATTTTCATGTGGCAGCATTTGACATAAATTTGATAGTGCTCGCATTTGATCCAAGGAGGGTAATGTGTGACACTGATAGAAGAGTTGAATGAGCTCACTCGATAGCAACGGTTGTGGAAGCTCGCGTAACCAACGTTTCAGTAGTGCACTCAGCTCGTGGACACTGGCAGCAGCCAACAATTGTGCAAACTTTTCTGGTTTCTGATAAAAACTTGATTCTAATTCGTTGTAAATTAATTCAGTCTGCAAATCAATGCATTTTTTCATTATTAATTGATCATTAGCGAAGATAACGAGATGTGTTGTGTGACTTACCTTGTGTTTTTGTCCAGCTACACGCAAAATACCCTCTTCCCTTGTGCCCCGCTTCATTAACTCCTCAAGCAGTCCTTCCAGAAATTGTGGTACTAATGTTGAGTCCATGCCGGATAGTTGCTGATCCCGACGTATGAGTGCATTTAATGATACGCCAAATAGACTACCCTCCTCTTTTCGTCGCCTCTTGAATGGTTTTCGTTTGTCCAACGACACCTGGTTGCGATCAAAGACGGTGGCCAATTCCAGCCAAAATACGGGCTGCAATCGTTTCAGATCAATCTCGTTGATTGTGTCAATATCAGAGTTTGTTTCCTGTATGATCACGCAGCTATCGACTGCATCAATGCCATTATCCTGACTAGAGTTATCGCGGCACATGCTTTCAAAGCTAATACCATCACGTGATGACTGTGAGTCGCGTACTTCTTGTTTCGGTGACTCCAAGTGCATTTCGTTGAGTATCTTTTCAGGCGACGCCGGTAAATTGTCCGGCGCATTTGGATGGTACTCGTCGCTCGAGTCACCTGAAGATGTATTGTTCTCACTCTGCGAGTCCTGCATAATTTGACCGCGCACGCGTCTAAAATTTTCCAATAAAGTTAGCCACTGTAGTAAATTTTTTAAATTAACGGTAATTTACCCCACAGAGCACGACGGATCTGAGCCAGATCGATTCCGTGGTATGTGTATTGTACCAATGCGTGAAAAGCCAAGCAACTCAATGCCTTCTGACGAGTACATGGGTATGTCGCAGCGCACTTGACAACCGCGAAACAGATCCGTTGATGTCGAGACTTTGAGTGGAGCACTTGGAGTGCGACGTATCTTCTGCTTCATGTGTTTGTTGAGCGAGGGAAAGCCGCTCACATTATCATTGACAGCATTGTGATCGAAAATGCTGACAAAACTAGGGCTGCAATAATTTAAAATGTTTCATTTTATTAATCATATAAAGCCAGCCAGTATTTGGCGTAACTTACATGGAAGCATTGCCCCACACGTCGTCGCCGTGGACGGAATCCAAAGAGTCGGGCGTTGCACTACGAGATCGTGTGCCTGTACTTGATTCCTGCCGAGAGAAGAATTTAGTATTCAGCTTTATGCACATATTATGTCAATTGCAATTCAATAAATTTGAAGGAGGTATAGTTGTGAATAAAACATACAAGAAAAGAAATTCCAAAATATTGTATTAAAGAAAAGAATGCGATAGTTTTGCATCAAAAACATTTAATATTTATAACAATATGTGATGACATTGAATTGGTATATATTATGTTTACTCACATCAAAATCGCGAAACACATCGCGTATGTCTGGTTTGCGCTTGGAGCGATTTTTAGTGCGTCCTCTTACTGTGTGGTTGAGTGCTCGAACTCGCTGCTTAATCGCTTGGGCATGTGGGCGCGATAATGTCGCTAAAACTGGCTCTAGATCTGTTGAGCGTAGCTCAATACCCTGTCAAGCCAAATAGCAATAAATAAGTACGCAGTTATAAACAATTACTGAGTTGTGTGCGACAATGGTTATGCACAACTTGTAGTTTAAACACGTTGCAAATTCTACAGCGTAGTTAGACTTAATAATAACATAGCGTAAGTCTTCGAAATTTTACCTGTTCAAAAGGTTTTGTTAATTCTGGATATCCAGCTGCAATTAGCCACTCTGCCTCCATTTCGCCATCTGTAATATTACATATTAATAAAAAAATAGTTTCTACAATATAAACAAGCAATGATACGGAGTGTGCTCGACTTACAGATCAAGTTTTTTTAGATTTCATTCTAGACTAATTTTAAAATAGTTATTTGTTTATTTGTTCTAAAACAAAGTTGTTCATAAAATATCTGACAACTAAATATCCAACGGATGAACAGACAGACAGATTTTTGCTCTCCTCACGAAGTTATGTGTAATAAATAACTTTCTGCCCTACTACAAGGCTTTCTGGCAATTACTTACCCTCATAATGGATCTCTGGCTCATTGCATGTCGAGTTGGTCTGCAGTAAATACTCATTTAGAAACTCGGTGTAGTCCTGGTCACATGTGTTATCAAGCGAAGAATTGTTGTTGTTGTTGTTGTTGCTGCTCATTTTTGCTAAGTTGTTAAATTTCTGTGGTAAATGTCGACTATGGCATACTGTTTTAATTGATCACCAGCTACAGGAAAGCATTTATCGCCGCTTTTTAAGGTACAACACGCAATGTTTTGTTTATCTTTATCTATTCCCTTTGATAACTGTTGTTGTTGTTTTGCTTTTGTGGAGCTGAAAGAATAAACAATATAAATTACAAGCAAATAATATATTTTTCAGGCGCATGAAGGTGACTTAATCTGAAGAACGTCTTCTGTCTCTCCATGCACAAACAAACATATTCGTATGGAGGAATGTACATTCATAACTACATGTGTATGCCATTTTGAACACTTTTTTTATGCCCAATTTAATCGTTGTAATTTGTTCTCTTTCGCACGCTCACACACTTGTGTTGTACATGTGCATACGCACGAAAGAAAATCTGCCCATACATACACTCACTCGCATTACAGTATTTACATGTAAGCCAACGCGTAGAGTTAATTTTCATATATGTATATACATATGTATGTATGTATAATTGTAACTACTATTTCTAATGCATAGTATGTATAAATGCATACATTTATATAAACAGTGGAGAGAGTGAAGATATATTAATACGACTAGATGTACTACATACATACTGTATGTTTGTAGATTAGGCTGTTGCTTGGCTCTGTGTGCGAATGTAGATTTGGGATTGCCTTTACATGCATATACACTTACAACGACTGCTTATTGTTTTACTTAAATCTAGCGCATATACATGCAAATTAAGAATTTGTATTTATTTTGATTTAACAAAAAGGGAAATCTGGACCTTCCTTCCTATAATTGCGTTCACTCTTTCACTTCCTATATATGTATGTAACTAAACAATATACATATTTATATTCACACACATACACTCAAAACTCGACACACATGCAGGCTTATATATACGTACTTGCATCAATAAAAACATACATCTATATATTTGCGTGTGTATTTGTGTGCAGACTTGTTTTGTTGCATGAATTTCAGTATGTTTCTGAAACTATGCAAACTTGTATATAAAATAATACATACGTTTTTTATTTTAGCGTCACATATTCGAAATGTTTGTGTGCATTTGGTAATTTTTAATACATACACAATTATAGAGGTATGTAAATATACATATACACTGAATATACATATAATAATCACAATCCGCACACAAACACCATTTCGAACCGAGAATTGAAAATGAACTGATACTAAGAACGAACAACTTTAACTTCACTGCGAATGTGTGCGTATAGATGAATAAATACTTGTGTTAGTATTGAGTCCCTAAATGACTGTGCTTGATAGTAAGTGTATGTAGTATGTGTACATTTTCATATATGTATGTCCTGATGTGTTCAGTATGTATGTTGAACAGATCAGGTTTAAATTGTAGCGTGAGCAACAGGTTTGCATGAATATAAACACGACGTTAGCCCGACAAAATTGTCAAAGACTATATTGCCCATAAGGTGTGATGAGACCTTGCCTTATTTTTCGATAACAAATATGTGTTTCATTTTAATTTTAATTGATACAAAATTAAATTTAGTAAATGTAACAAGTTAAGTTGTTTTAATGGATAACAGATGTAATAAGTTAAATACAACTATAACAATGTGTGACTAAAACTTATTTAATCCATTTAACCGATAACACTGAAAGTTGTAAAAGTGTTGTGTACTAGACAATGGTTAAAAAAATGTATCGATATATGACATGAAATATTAGATGGGTTTTCATTTCTAAAAACCTAGTACAAAGTGCCTAATATAAATTGTTAACTGAGGCGCGGCTAGACTTAGATGGCTAAAGCAATTCAATTTTAAAATCTATTATAAATATGGCAAAATATAATTATTTGTGCTCGATATATACGCATATCTATGTTTTTGTAAAAATAGTTTTGAAGATACATTGAATGTTGGGATGACCCTCCCATACTTATATTTATCATATCCACTTAGCCTAGCAACATCGAAAAGAAACATAAATGTATAACAACATAAGCCTTGTAAACATTTGACGATGCCACGATATGTGAAAATGTTGTCAAGTATCGCTCCCCAATAAACCCCTCGCCATTTATGGTACATAAAATATTCGGTTAATATTCGCTAAACTGTTTTAGCAATTTTAATAATAGATAATTCGGTCTCTTTTAAATTTAAATTTTTGAAAATTAACCCTTCTCTAGCCCAGTGTACCCAAATTAGACATTATTTTTGTGGTATATTTGTTAAAGCAAAACAGTATATTTTGAAATTCAATTCACCACGAAAGACTTCAATGTAAAACCAGTTCTGCAGTTATTTACAATTTTCTGTTCGTAGCCAAACGCAGCGCGCTTCTTTATTTCATTAGGATGCGTTTGTGTACGTTGTGTGAATAATATTTACATATTTACATATTTTTCGTAATAAATTTATTTTGTTTGACAATAAATCATGCATGCGTGTGTGCTCACATTGATGTGTATTTCATTGATGAAATTGTGACAGTGGCGTTTGAAAAATATTACTTATAAACATAATGTAAGATAGAAACATACATATATACACGTTTCATATAAACAAAATATCTGTACTTGCATGCATACATAAAATGAATAGATTATGAAGATATGATTATATATAGAAACAAACAAAAACATAATACATATGAATATATGTATATTGGTGTATGTATGCACACAGTTATGTATGTAAGGTAAGTCGCGATATTCCTTCATTCACTGCATTCATTTACCGCTGAGATAGATGTAGCCCAAGCTATAGAATGGGTAAATGCATACACAACATGCATACATGTATGTATACAAAAACCAAACACGCATCTTAGCTTATCGTAAACATGTCGCATTTGTAAGTTACATGCATATTTGTGTATATATACACATACATTCATACTTACATGCATAAGTATATGTTGTGTATGTGTAGTGGTCTCGTTAGATATCTAGAGCAGCAACATAATCATGTTTTGCACGAATACATATAAACATACTTTCATAATTAAATATGTATGTATGTTTGTATGTTAGATTTGTGCGTAATTTCACAAGGTTCGTGTATGCAACATTGAAACAAACATGCAGATGCGAGTTGATATATAATGTTGCTACAATCGGTGAACAGACACAAATAAATACAATCGTGTACACAAACTCCCATACATACAAATTTTTTGTTCATACACACACATACACTCAACCACACACAGCTACATATAGGAGTGTAAGTGTTTCTGTTTTTTACGTTATACAAGGGGTGTGTGTGTGATTCCACAGCAAGTGTGCGAGTGTGAATGTGGTGTGTATGTGTATACGTATCCAATCAAGCTGGAAAGGAAAGGATTTTATTCATATATATGTATGTGTTATTGGCTGTGTGTGGCGCAGATTTGTGTGAATGTATTGTGTATGCTACATTCGCTGCTGCCACTCTCACTGCTGCTAATGCAACAGACGCGACGGTGTTCGATGACCAAGTGTATTGCGTATTGTGTGTGTCATGTTTTGAAATTATGTTTTTATGCGTGTGTATTTGTTGGGGATTTAATTAATTCTTTAAAGTTTGTTCAATTTTGGCTAATACACACAGTAATACGCCTATACCTGTTTAAAGACTAAAAGTAGATGAATGTAAATATGTGGTTTGGATTTACAAGCAATTACATGAACATGAACACTTCGCTAACAACGCAAAGTTACCCCTGCCAGGCTCTGCATTGATTTTTTATACCCTGCACTGAACACTAGTGACATGTCATCATGCCCTGTACTCTAAGTCACGAAACAAAAGGTATACTAATAGCTTCGAAACTCCAAAATATTGGGTATTTTGGACCATAAATAGAAAGAGATAAAAATTATTTAATGTTTTGACACACGGTTGTGCAGCCCAACAACTTCGTGCTCACATATGTACATACATACATACATACTTATTGTATGCATGTACATACATATGTATATAGTCTTGGATTGGTTGAGTTTAGATTTGTGTATATTCCTCTCACTATCCTTGTACATACCGCCGTTTAATAGTGTAAATAATTCTGTACTTATTCGTTGACAAGCATTACAAAAGTTGATTGTAAAATACATGAGAACAAGAAATTAATCATATAGTAAACTTTAAGTATATCCAAAGTAACATTGATTAAATAAATGTAAATCATTAAGCATATTTTGTTTGAAATATTTAAAAATTCTACCTTTTCTTCCAGTGCACTTTAATTGTGATTAACGTGAAATCGTATTTAACAGATTGGAAATTATTCCAAAAAGAACTTTATTTGGAAACAGAGGAATGAGTAGATTTTCAATTTTAATCAACTCAGAGTAACAGATACATTAGAAAAATGTGCACAACTATTATGGACAATCTCCCGCTGCTGGTATTGATAGAAGAATATACAACATATAACTGAAGATTTGTATTGCGCTGGACACCTGTCAATCATAAGAAATAACCAAATAAGAGTTGTAGTGTTGAAATCAAATACCAGTAATTTGGCATTCGAACAAAGCAAAAAATGCCATTGCTGGAAAGGAAGCATTTTCTACTGTGGACCGTAGTAATGACGTTTTTGCTGCTTTCTGTGTCCGGTCTAGATGCAGTATCTAGTTTACAAGGTGTGCCAACTTGGATGTAAGTATAACTCATTTACATAAATGACTTTCTTTTTGTGTTGCTTCAAGAATCATTTAAAACTCTTCCAAAGCCGGTTGATTTTAATTCTGTATATTCGAATACATATAAAAATACAAATAATATTGTTGATATGTATTCACTTGCCACTTTGGACAGCCGATTTTCGGATAGCTGTAAAATTTCATATTAATAAGTCCCGCATTACCACTCGTAAAATCTAACAAAATAATGAGTTTTTTCTATAAACATCACTGCTCTATAGATTAAAAATATCACAACACCCATTCAATTATAAATTCATAACAAATTAAAAAGCTAAGTAAGATCGGAGTTAGCAATCTGTTACAGATTATTATTAGTTAAATAAGTTCATTATTGAATTATTGTGAACTTATTTGACATCGTACAATGTCCTTTTTATTTTGTTTAACAATGTTCTTATATGCTTTATAATATTATTTCACTTTGCCCACGAGTTCAGTTATTAGACACATTAATGTTTGCGAGCTTTAATTTTTTGTTTAATGGCCATCAAAATATCAGCAAAGAAAATTGGACATTGAATTGTGTGTTTTACATATATATATATGTATATTCCTCTTGTTTTCATTTTTCGAAATTGGTCTCAATATGATTATGGTGAATAAGATAAATTTGTATTAGATTATTTTCTCAATTTTGATACTATTTACATGTATAATTATTGTGAAGTTTTGTAGCTGGCGTAGATGTCTTGATGTTGAATTGAGAGTTGATGAAATTAAGTATATCTTGTCCACCAGACTCTACAAGACCGTCTAAAGCGTACTGTTTTATTTTAGTATAAGAGAAGCACAAAAATCTATTTATTTATTAGGAGTTCACTCGATTTTAGTGATTTTTGTCAACATTTTATACACTTGCGGAAGGAACATTCATTGGTATTAAAAAAAATCTGCAGTGATAACACAATTTTAAAGTGTAACATTATTCACGTGGACTCTATTTGAGTTGCTTCGATTGTTGATTTACTTTAAAATGGACTAAACTTAACAATGCACAATTTTGCATGTGAATAACGTTTTTTCCTAGAATTGCTTAAGGTTAAGACATAGTTTTTAAGGTAAATTTATAATAAGTATAGTTTTGGTATGTTGACTTTGCCAAGAGCATTTAGTTTCCGGCATCTAAAAACGTTTCTGCCCTCATGTTTTATTTCAAATTGCTGAACGCTGACTAGCTCGCCATGATATTGATAAGACTTTGAGTGCTGCTGCCTCAAACTTTGACTCACCATGATGATGTTTGTGTTTTTATTGTTGTTGTTTTTTTTTTTTTGCGTATAAGTAGAAATAATAATCTGTGGCAGTGGCTGTAGCTATTTTCGAGGAGCCCATGGATTAGTTGAAAATCGCGACTTATCAAGAGCGGCAGTAGCAGCGGCTGTACCACAGCTTGAATCAAGCACAAATTAAACTAACTGCGAACACAATATATTGGAAATATCGGCTCTTGCTCTATGCAATTTGAATCATAAATCAGCAGAAATAAACACATGTTGCATAGACAACTACTACTACAAGGACTGATAACACGCGAAGTGGTTTAAAGTGAACTAAAATCCTCGAAGTTCAATATTCTCCCTCAGTTAATCTCTGTTTAACCTGACTTGGAGATTTCATTAATGAATTTGCACAAGTTCAACCTCAGCATGGCCCAGCTAAACAGTATTTTGTCGAGCCTGCTGCTGCTGTCCCTCTGGGTTACGTTGTGCTGCGCCGTGTCCAGCACATGGGGTAACATTCCTAACTCGGCGCAATTGCTGCATGTGGAGAACGTAATGAACGGCTCTTCGCCGGGTAAATATGTGGATCACGAGATTAAATATCCCACAAATGTGAGCAGAATCGGTCTTGACATTGTATAGTGTGTTGTTTCATGCGCTATTTCATAAAAACAGTTGTCAAGTAGTGTTGTCGAACGATCGGAACGGTTCATATTGAATGTTCATGCTGAATTACCAATTAAAATTTCTCTCAAAGAGATTTCTCTCTTTTCTATTTGTTAAATGATGTTATAAAAACCTTTCAAATATCTTGTAAATTATTGATTTTTTTCTTGTTCTCTCTTGTTTCCCAGGCATAGTAGAAAAATTTCAATTCAAACAAAAGACTACTCATTAACAATATAAAACTTTTGACTGAATATATATATCATATGTATATTTCATATCATATCATATCATCAGCATTAGCATTTGCATGTTGTAAAATTCTACTCGCATAAAACTAATTGTTTTGTGATAGGAAGCACAATACAATTTATGATCAACCAATAATTCGGTTTCCACACACTTTAGGGAATTGGTAATGGGCGTATCATCTCGGGAATCCGGGCATTTGACCAGGTGACAAACAACACTGGAGGCCATGCTACGATTTATTCTGGAGGCCCCGGCTTTAACTTTGTCCACATCAAACTACAATCGCAGTATAATTATGGTTTAATATTTCGCGTTGAAATTTATGGAAACTAAATAACCTAACGAAATACAAGCAAAAAATATATGACTAACAATCTACCCATATCTATATATTATATACAACTTGAGATGCGTGTAAAGAGTTTGTAAAAACTTGATTAAGTTAGTTTATTAAGTCTTAATTGTACACACGAAAAAATAAATGTCCAGAGACAGCTAATTTCAGCATCGGATTTAACTATCCTCGAAACAGTTCAAATTCTGTAAATCAACTAGCTAATGTTCCAGAAACTTTGTTTCAGAATTCCATTTACTTACACTTCTAGCTATCAGTATTTCGGATGTGCGTTAATAGTTAGGACAGTTTACACAATGTGGTTGTGAATACGAGTTATAAAGCAAACACTCCCTTCTAGACACAATATAAATACAAATTTATTTAAATGACGTAGAAAGATTATGTTCCCCAGATTTCGATCTGAGACTTGATGCCGGCTCCCCTAGCGGAAGTGAACTTTACAGTGACTGTAGTGGAGCCCACGCCGCCGGATGTGATTTCAGCGGTGGCGCCGCGCATGCGTTTTAAGTCAGTGATGCGAATGTAATCAATATTTTTAGCCGTGCCTGCCTGCGTGAGCGTATATGTCCTGGATGTCGTCTGCAGGAGCATCTTTCGTTTGCTAATTGTCTCCTGTGCGATGAGTGTACTCGTTGTGAGCTTGGCACCCCAAGTGTAATCATTACCCTCGCCATCGCCGCCGCCTAAAGCGCTGCCGAGGTAGACAAGTGTTCCCAGGAACAGGATGAGGAGCACACTGCGATTCATTGTTGTCGTGTTAGGGCTAAAGACGAAATGCAACTGTTAGCCAAACTGAAACTGTCCCTTGCTTTTATACGGGAGAGAGAGTGAGGGAAGGCGATTCTCTAGCAGTTTTGGCCTAGTTTGATAATGCAATGGCAACACCTGCTTGTCGTCTATCTATTGCCAAGATACAGATTACATTCGACAGCACGCTTATGTTGAAACATATGTAACTGTAACTGTTCTTCGACGATGTCTCAACAGTCAGGGAAAACCAGTTTCGTCAAAAAAAAAAAAAAAAAAAAAATTCAATGTCTCAACCTTTTGTTTTCCAATTCGAATCAAACTCTAATTGCTTATTATGTAAAACAATGAAAGTTGTCCAATCTCTTCACTCCCTTCGCTGCTCGTGCCAATTTGGAATTGGTTTTCCAAGTTGCATCATCAACAGCTCGTAGAGTATTAAACTTTTTAGTATAATTTTATGCCAAAATCAAATAAAATGTTGTATTTTTGTGGAAAAGGATATTTATTTTAAACGTATGGTATATATTTATTGGCAAGTAAATATCACGCTGATCATCGCTTTCTAATGAACCATGGAAATTCATTTTCATCTTCACACAGCTCATTGGGCATGAAGTCGCCGTTTATTGAGTTTGGAGCACAAGATGAGCAACTGGCCAACACGAGCATACCGCTGAACATCACCAAGGATGAGCAGGCCTACATGCATCAGGAGGGACTGCGTAAGTTGGGCACTTTCATCAAACCCGTCGATCTGCGGGATTCGGAGACTGGTTATGTAAAAGCCGATCTCACTAAGAGACTGGAGACGCCGAATGCGCAGGCACGACGGGTCCATCCCATACAGGAAGAGATGGATCAAAAGCAAATCATATTGCTGGATGAGGATACCGATGAGAATGGTCTCCCAGCTAGTCTGACGGATGAGGATCGTAAGTTCATTGTGCCCATGGCACTTAAGAATGCGTCGCCCGAGCTGCGCTGGGGCGTTCCTGCTAAGACGCCTGTCTTCTCCAGCCTAATGAGCGCAAATCCCACGCGTTCATCGCTGCCAACGACAGCTCGCCGTCGGAGCACCACAATGCATACCAGCACTACAATCGCACCGGATCCCACTTCGAACATTGATGATCTGAAGAAGCACATTCTCTTTCTTCACAATATGACGAAAAGCGACAACAATTTTGAATCTAAATTCGTAAAATTCCCGAGCTTACAGAAAGATAAAAGTAAACAGAGCGGCGGAAGCGTGGGCGGCGGTGGGTCTTCTATTACAAATGCCAAGCGACCCCAGCGACCTGTACTCCAATATGCCGCTCCCATTGCCCCGCCAGCACGAAAAGTGCCGCAGGGAGCGCATACGCCTGGCCAAAAACCTTTTGGTGGCTATTATCATAACGAGGATGAGTCAAACACATTTGTGGATGTTGTTGGCTCATCGGATCGCAGCAAAGAGCGTAACAAGTACGAGGGAGTACCTCAGGTGCATCTTTTGGGCGATATTGAATCAAAAACACCTCAATTGTCATCGTCAACAACAACTTCAACGACTGTGCCACCTCCACCGGCCGAGTCGACTTCAAAGCGCACTACAAAACGTCCTGTTTGCCTGCGCAATCCAGAATCACCAAAATGCGTACGCCAACGCCAGCGGGAGGAGCAACAACGTCAAAGAGAACGCGATGAATGGTTTCGAGGTCAGGCGGAATTTATGCGACCACGCTTTGAACCCATCATACAGACGATTAACAACACAAAGCGTTTTGCTGTGTCCATTGAAATTCCGGATTCTTTTAAAGTACATTCCAATGCAGCACCTTCTGATGATGCTCCTGATCTGCAGGTGGTTTCCCGCGTAGCCCGCTCACAGCCCAAGCGTCGCAACATTGCCGCCGCTTCGGTGGACAAAGTAGCTCAGTCAACGGGCAATTATTTTGCACATGATATTATCATGACGTCGGCGGGCGTGACCGATGGTCGCGAATTTATGCTCGCCAATGTTCATCAGTTTGGCATGCTGCCCACTGATCATGACAATGAAAATTTGACTGCCCCCACAGCAGCATATTCTGAGACCATCAATCTCAATCCGGATAACTGCTATACGGTAGAGGGTTTCACCGATGGTCAAAAGAAGCAGTGCGCACTGCACACGAGTGTAATGCCTGCGATAAGTCGCGGCGCCCGCGCAGCCATACAAGTAATTAGATATATTCTAGTTATATAAATTTGTTTATATGTATTATGTCCCTGATGATTTTTTTGTAAATTTAGGAATGCCAATTTCAATTCAAAAATCGTCGTTGGAATTGCAGTACCACAGATGATGCCACTGTCTTTGGACCCATGACTGGCTTGGGTAAGTTCTGGATATCTTCAGGGTCTATGATCTTTTATAATGATCCTTCCCGATTGCAGGCACACCAGAGATGGCTTTTATACACGCGTTGGCAGCGGCGACTGTCACCAGTTTTGTGGCTCGCGCCTGTCGCGATGGTCAGCTTACGTCTTGTGGCTGCTCACGGGGGTCGCGACCTAAACAGTTGCATGACGATTGGACCTGGGGTGGGTGTGGTGACAATCTTGAGTATGCCTACAAGTAAGTACTGCAATAAATAGACAGGACAGTTAAAAGAGCTGATAATCCTTTGCTATTCAAGATTTGCCACAGATTTCATAGATGTGCGTGAGAAGGAAACTCGTCGAGGTACACGTGGAGCTGGTAACCCTGAGCGTCGACGCAAGCAAATGCAGGCCGATGACGTTAAGAGTGGTAATTTGCTGACCAATGAGGAAAACCTCAAAAGTATAAAGGATACGAAGTCCAAGTCGAGCCAAGATGGCAAAAATGAGACGCTGCTGTACGATCTGAAGATTAAGACAAGAAAAAATGCATCCGACTCATTGACGTCAGTGCTATCGTTATCGGTTGCCCCATCCAGACAAGAGTCCAGTGACGAAAAGGATGATGGCAGTGAGGCTCGCTTTAATTCTGACGATTTAATCGAGCTACAAGAGCGCATCACTAAGGAAATTTTAAATTCCAAATTAAAGGAAAACGATATGATCGAGTTGCAGGTGAGAGTTGTAAAAAAACTTATTGAGCTATAGATATTCACCATTCATTGTAAAGTTTAGTACATTAATATTATTGTGATTATAAATTGCAAATCATGATGGAAATAGCACAAAACGGGGACAATCGCGATGTACAAAATGTTCAATTTATATTCACATAATCAGCCGAGTCGTCTCTCTTTTTATATTTTGACGATGCTTGGGAACTGAATATATCGGACTAATAAGTATGATTAACCCATTCTTACAAATTTCCCAATCCTTCACAAAAATGTGGAAGTTCTATTCGAGCTAGCTTCTAACTGAGATATTTTCTAAATTTGATATCAATTAAATATATTAATTAATCACTTTGTGTCTGTCCTCATGTGAAATTTTAACCTAATAATCACTAATTTATTGACATTTGATTTTTCTATTGTAATAGGAAAACATCAACAGGGAGATTTTAAGCTCGAAATTGTTTATTGGCGAGGCTAATGGAAAGCGTAGGAAGCGAAGGCGCAAAAATCAACGGGCTGTTAGTGGAGAAGCGCCTGTATTGTCAAGTGCCAACGTCAAGGCTCTAAGTCTTATGAATTTACACAACAATGAAGCCGGCCGACGAGTAAGATTGCAGCTGACAGAAAAGACTTGCTTATGATGCATAAATTAATGCAACCATTTATTTCCTTCATTAGGCCGTCATTAAAAAGACGCGTATTACATGTAAATGCCATGGCGTCTCAGGTTCGTGCAGTTTAATAACGTGTTGGCAGCAACTATCTTCCATCAGAGAGATTGGCAAGTGCCTTTAATTATAATAATCTTTACGTTATAGTTGATTTTTAATGTTATTTGCTTTTGTAGGTGACTATTTGCGTGAGAAATATGAAGAGGCTACCGAGGTGAAGCTGAATAAACGTGGACGACTTCAGGTGAAAAATAGCCAGTTTAAATTGCCCACTGCGCATGATTTGATCTACTTGGATGAAAGCCCGGACTGGTGTCGCACCAATCGCCTGTTACAGTGGACAGGTGAGGCGTTTGTTATACCTTTATTAGATGTGTTATTGTTTTATGTTTTTTTTTTTGTTCTTGAAAGGTACGCATGGTCGTGTTTGCAACAAGTCTTCGTCGGGTCTTGATGGCTGCGGCATTCTGTGCTGTGGCCGAGGCTACAACACCAAAAATATCATCGTTCGTGAGCGCTGCAACTGCAAGTTTCACTGGTGCTGCCAGGTTAAATGCGATGTATGTACAAAAGTACTCGAGGAGCACACATGTAAATAGGTTTATTCAATAATAGGCAGCACAGAAAAATTGTCCATATTATCAGGATTTGCAGCTAAACATAAATTTAAATGAAAAACAAAAAAAAAACATATTTATAAATATCGATTTAGACTATTATTTATTAAAATTATTTTAGTTACGTGAGGCTGTTGCCTAGTGGATTTTATTACTAATTTAACTTGCAATTCCATAAGGATTGATTGACGTCCATGGTGTATTGTACATACGTAATATTTGTACATCTTATAATTGGACCAATATGTAGTACATACATACATACATACGTACATTAGAGCAGTAAACCATTTTTTAGACTTAAAAAAAGGGAAATAAATCAATAGTCTTTTCCTGCAATTATTTCACGCCATCATCAAATTTTCTTTTCATCGAAGTTTTTCAACACGTTTATCTAGTTTTCAATTTCTGCCTTTAGTTCTAGTTATCTTCGACATGTACTTGCTACAGTGTGATTAAATTCAAAATCTATATACCGAAATAATAAAATTGAAAAGCTGCATTAACTAATATAAAAGCGACGATTATATTTGTATAATGATTTACACATGAAGCCATTACCACTGTAAGAAATACTTATCGAATCGATAGAGTTAGCTTACGCTCATTGCTTATTGTCCAAGTCATTTTATAATTTTAAACACAAGAGCCTTTATTGACGTTTACGCTTATTTATGGTAGGTTTACGAACGGTGTTTTTGGTATTGTGTAATCGTCTTAGTTTGGAATTAATGTGGTGCATCACTAACATCGGAGGGTATTGCCGGTAACGGATCACTAGAAATCCGTTTCGTACGCGGTGTAATCTGTGCATATCTCACACTGCCCGTCTCAACTGCGTCAGCTTCAGTAAACCAGATTTCCGATTTGTATATATCAAGTAACTCGCTATTGCGATGACTGGGTGCGTCCACTTTTGGAACTTTATCAAAACTAATGTATGTCGGTATGATTTCATACAGATTGTTTTCCATGTAGCTTTCACTGCTCTCCAATGAGTTCTTCCGCGAAGTGAAAGAAATTGATCTATAAAATAAACAGAGCAATTTCACGTTAAAAATTTATTAATATTTTTTTTTTATAAATTGTATGCGCTGCGTATGTGTTTTTAATTCAGTATATATATATATACATACAAAATATATGTTTTTAATTTAGTATATAAATATATATATATATATTTTTTTTTTTCAGAGATTATTAAAATTTAATGAAGGTTATTGTTTTTTTTTAATTTGCAGCTCTATGAAAAATAAAAGAATTGGCAACTTTTTGCATTTCTAAGTTATTTTGAAAGCAATTATGGGAATTATTGCTTAAAAACCGTAATTTACCTATGCGAATGAAGACGCGAGATTGTGTCTTCCTTTTGCTTTAGGTATTCAGCTGTATCCGATCGTGGCAAAACAATAACTTCTCCAGACCTAAATTTTGGTGTGATGATTCGCTTGCTTCCCTTTAACCATATGGGCTTCTGTTTCAAGACCAAAAATACGACTGTAATGCCCATGAACATAAATAGAACTATGCCCAGAACCATTACAGAAATACCCTTTGAATAAATTATTATATAAAATTAATTTGCGTACAATAGAAATAGGAATACTAAAAATAAGTATATCACAATATGACAATTTATTGAATATTTACTTTGGCGCGAACACTTCTCGATAGCCAGGTGGTGTAGTGTGTGTTTAAATTGCTCCCAATGTGAACCGACTTGCAACTAAAAGGCGAAACAGCATTCTGATTGTCGTCGACCAAACAAAACGTATACGCAACGTTGGGAACTAAATGAGTAACAATTGTCTGCAATGGCATTGTAAAGTAACATCCCAGACCAAACGCATCTGGCAACAATTCCATCATATAATATTCCTTTGTTGTTTTAGAGAACCAAAAAATACCAAATGAGCTAGAGCTATCCCTTTGATCGACCGTTATTTTGACAGTAAGTGCGCCGAATACTCGTGGAATAAAGTAAATTTGTGGCCATCTTATATTCTGTCGCTTTGTATTATTTGTCACTATACATTCTAGTGGCACAATCTCGCTAGGATTTACAGTTCCGGCCGTGGAGATGGTTGGAATAAAATTATGCTGATCCGTTGTAGTTGTCTGCGTGGTTGTTGATGTTGTCATCAACTCTGTGTTTAGTGTCGTTCTTCTTTGTGTTGTTGTGTGAGTTAGTGGAGTGACTACGTCATCTATGATATGGCAAATACGATCATCAAATACCAAGCAATTCTGAAATTGTTCTGGCGTCGAGCAGAGCATCTCATACTTCAAGCTTTGATACTTAAAAATATAATTAATTTCATTATGCAGCGCACAATCGCAGTGCCAATTATTGGCTTCCGCGTATATTCTCATATTCGGCGAAATATCGTTTATGCCAAATATGATTTTAGAGAGCATCGTCAGCTTATTGTTTGATATATCCAGCAACTTTAAATATTTCATATCTGCAAAGAGTTGCATTAATTGTAAAAGATTATAAGTAAAGTGAGCGTATGCCAACACTGAAATTTGTGTTAATAAAATATATCGATATATTTCTAGCAAGCTATCGAAGCGCCAACGTCATTTTACAGTATTTTAAAGTGACGTAGTGAAAACTAATAATTAAAAAATAAATAAATACCTTGAAAAATATAATCGGGTAGATACACAATGTTGGAATTGGACAAAATTAGCTTCTCGACCATAGTAAGTTTTTTGAATGAATCCTCTAGCAATTCATTGCTGAAATTATTGTAGCTAAAGTCCGCATTACTAAGTGCTCCTAGTATTGGATCCGTGGCCGTTAAATTGCGTACACAAGTAATGCCAATTCGTAGCCTTAAATATTCGATTTGAAATTGCACAATATCCAGAAAGTCAGGGTAGACATTTTGTAGCGGCACTTTATCTTGCATTATTGAAATGCCGTTGAAATGTGAGGTTATATTGGTGAAGAATGATTTGTCAAGTTTAACCAGCTGAAGATCTTCAAGAATTATTCGGTTGAATATTCCACCACCGAATGCGCCACTTTGGATAGCCGTGATATTAGAGATACCAATGTAAATTAACTTTACTTTATTGGTGTAGTCAGCTAGAAATCCAACGGGCACCACAGCATTCACAAAATTATAATTGTATAGATATAACTCGTCGATGACGTTGCAGTTATTCTGTTATTGTTAAAGCATAAATATTTTTATATTACTTGTAGCGGTATTTTTATAACCTCTAACTTAAGTACATACAACTTATTTCACCAGCTATTGGTATGCATGATATTTCGTGTTTTTTATAATTCAACACGCATCTCAGATTTGTGCAAATTTGGCTAACACTTCTTAATTATTTTTTCTGATACTTACATCATCCGATAATGCATACTTTATATCTTTAAAGATTTCACTCTGGCGACCGTTAAAACAAATAATTCGGCACTGGACCTTTAGACATTTTGGTTGCGTAGTAGTAACTGCGATGGTCTCCATATCGCCAAAATAAGCACTGCCACATAAAAACAGAGATTTCCATTATTCAACAACATTGTGCATCCATTAGTGGAACACGATAATAGTTATCGCAGCGATAACGGCGCACAAGACACCATTCAATATATATATAACTTATTTGCATTTTTATACTCATATCAACGCTAACAAAAATCAATAATTTCGTATAATTTATATATATTTATATACCTTATATTGTCCATCACTTTCTTAAGTATTGTGGCGGCTTGTTCTATATCGCTTGTCTGTATTTCAGTTTTATTTGACCAATTTGTTCTATTGGAGGTCATGGCTGATAAGCCAGACCACATGAGAAACAAATAGAATAGGATTAAGCATCCCGACGGATTTTGCGATGAGAACATCAGCATTATGAAACACATTTATTTTATCGCATATAGATCTTGGAAGCAGCTCTTTTTATCGTAACAAGTTGTTCCATTTGGACGAATTTCACGAAAACAAAATTAAGTTTATTGTATTACATTTAACAATTGAAATGCGTCGAGTTTTAGCCAAGTGACTTCACGCAACGAATACTAAATGATAACTGTAAGCGATTCAAGGTAATGCGTTTGCTAATAGCACAGCATTATTATCCTTATCAGCGTATTAGCCTGAATAGTTCAAGAGCTTTCGACTTCGAGATAAGCTGCCTTTACCTGAAACTATATATACATTCATACATGTAAGTATATACTATATATATACTTGAGTTTCTATTATTCACCATGTTTGTGACCGACCCAATTAAGGATATTCAAATATTTCCCTGGATTTAATAACCTTGCTAAAACTACTGGGCGAAATATTATTTGAAAATTATATAAGTCTTTAACCAACGTTTTTCGTTGATCTATGGCAAAACTATAATTGTCAATCTTTGCCAGATATATATTATAACAATCCCCGTTAACAATTTATAATTAAAAACAGTCGTTTGCATGTCAAACTACTTATAGAGAGGCAAATCTTTTTAAATGTACTTTATAGAATTGTTTTCTGACTGAAACTTTTGGATCATGATATGTTAATAATTGCAAATAGAAAGTTTCGTATATATAGATAGATTTAGCTTTTTATATTGAATAGTAATTATGCGACTTAGGCATCTTTCTGAGCTTTTAGCTTGGGTTCCATGCTCTCTGAGGCCGTGGAGTTACGTTTGGGCAAAGGAGGTGGCGAGCTGGGTCTGTCCATGCTTTTGTTGATTGTGCAACTTTCACTGGCTGCTTTTTTGAATTGCTTGGGCATCTCATAGCCGATGGTCTGGAAATTTGTGGCTGCGAAAGGCTCTTCAAAGCAAGTTGATGGCGACTGCAAATTAACTACTCTGGGTAAACAAGTATCGGATAATTTTTTTTTTGCCGCAGATGATCTGCAAAAAAAGTTTCAACATAATTCTCAAATTAAATTAACAATGTTGACGGAACTTACTTAATGTTTTTAGAAGAGCTCTTGCTAAGCGGTCTTTTAATGTACTGAGAGTCGGTTATAGTCGAGACATAACATTCCTTGTCCACTTTCTTCACGACCAGCACATTTTTTGAACCTTCCAACAAATGGGGAAAACTCTTAATGCCTAGATATGCGAATATAGCGCCAAATATTGTGGAAATAAAGAAAATCAGACAGAGCATAGCAATGGTGAATTGCTTTTCACTTTCAGAAATCCAAACATCATTTGAATCTCCATTATCTCTTGCTTGGGGAACATGCAACGGCTGACAGAGTAGTGGCGATATGACCAAGTTATCTGTGGGCATCATGCAAAAAGTGTAGGTGCGGTTCTGCTCCAAGGGATCAACAATTAAATGAGGTTTCTCATACTGCATGCATATGTAGTCTGTTTGCGATGCATTTCTCACTAAACTGTATTCCATCTCATCCGAAAACCAAATTATGTTCAGTTGATCCGAGTTTTGATATCCGTCAATATAAGCGCGGACGCTACGATTTTCAAAGAGTTCCAAGATCAAGTCATATACAGGTGGTTCAAATACAAATGTTCCCGAATTATGAACCTTGGGTACCTTATCGTTAACATTCCTCTCAATGCGTTCCTCGGCAAACTGCCGGGTTGTCATATCATAATCGATGGCCTCCGAGCAACTAAACTGCAATATGGCGCCATATGGACTTTGTTTGGTTGGAACTTCCGAAGAAAATTGACTGGAAAAGGTGGTATCGGCTGGCAAGCCCGGATCATCGACTCGGTCATGAAGAGTCACTTCATTTGTGGTGTCGGATGTAAAGTTGCCAGGCATTTCGATTTCTGCCTCACAATTTAATTTCAAAGAGTCGATTTCATCAAATATTTTACCATACATGTTATAGGGCATTCGACAGTAAGGTATGCTAATGAATTGATTTTTATTTTCATTGTAGAAATCTACCATGGAACGTAAGTGGCAATTGCAGTTCCAGTTGTTGGGCTCAAGGTCGAGAAGCAAGCGCTTGCCGGCAATGCGAAGGACAGTCTCACTGAGCTGCGTAAGAAAATTATGCTTGAGGTCAACCAATATCAAATTGTCAGCCAGATTCTCAAATGCGCTGTCCTCAATCGATGTTATGGAGCAATACTTCAAGAGAAGATAGGTCACGTTGGGGGTGCCGGTAAAGATGTATTTACTGAGCGCTCCACTGAAAGTATTGTGACTTAAGTCTAGATGAATTAGTTTCTCCAAATATATGTTATCGAAGACATTCAAGTTGCTTTTGAAGGATATTCCTGAATTGATTCTGAGATGAGTCAAGGTCGTCTGTACGGGCTGCAACAAAGTCATGCTGATGTCTGGTAGCTGAAAGTCAACTTCCAGTTTTCTCAACGAATACAGTCCAAGAAGTACCCCATTGCTGAGTTCCGTCAGTTTCAGATTAACCCAAATCATATGAAATACCTTGGCAAACATTGCTGCTGAGAATGCACCTGTTTTAATTCTCTCAAATTGACTCTCCATCAGCACAATTTTGAGCACTGCCGCATTGGAGTCAATCCATTTATCTTGAAGACTCAACCCGAATTGATTGGCGACTATTAACGAGGTAAACACTTCACAATCGCTGCTATTCATTGCACTGACCGTTTCTGTATATAAATCTGCACTATCGGAGCATGCTATTCGACAAGATACTTCATGGCAACCACGTTTTCCTTGACCTACCTCCAAACCATCTGAGAGTTTTCTGCAAAAAGTACATAGTATTTTCCAAATGCAAACATATGTATATATATTTTTTAATTTTACCCAAAGGTTTCCAACGTAAAATTGAAATTTCCATCGATTTCTTCTTGACTCGAGCTGACATTCACGTCTTTTTTTTCTTCCACCTCAACATTGTGACTTTTATTTAACCATATTACCATATATATACCAGCCCCTATCAGACATAAGCCGAGGCCGATAATAAGCAAAATCCAAACTAAGCAATTAGTTTTAAAGGCAACCTTTTTCTTGCGATATGACTCTTGAGAACTGTAATGAAATAAAACAAGTCAGAAAGTTACAGTCGAGTGTGCTCGACTTTGATATACCCGCTACTCAGCTCAAATATACTAAAATATACCAAAATGTAATTTTGGTATTTTTGGTATAATGGGCATATGTCTACATTCATATTCCATCACATCCTAAATATTGCATAAAGTATAAAATATACCATGCACGGTCACATTGTCCACCAGAAACAAGCCACGTGCAGCTGGATTTTCCCTATGGATTTTCCCATACAAAACTGTTTTTTGAATAACTTCCAAGTTTTTCATCCGATCGCGAAAATTCTCGGGAATCATCGAGACTGTTATTATCTTCATATGTATCAAAACTGGAGACTCATATCTTTAAAATTGCGCTAGTAAATCGCTTTTTTCGATTTTAGGGGGCGGAAAGGGTCGTGGCGAAAATCTAAAACAAACTTGATTTGCGTAGGACATACACCAATACTGGCACCAAGTTTGAAATCTCTAAAGCTTATTGTTATAGTCGGTATTTCTGTATATTTCAGATCCAGAAAAAGTGTTCATACAGACAGACGGACAGACGAACATTGCTATATCGACTCGACTCGGGTATAATAATGAATTTCTTGTCTTTGCTTTTTAAAATATTCAGTTCTTTAATTCTTTTTGGGGGGGGGTGTTTTTTTTTTTTTTTTCTTTGTTTTAGACCAATTCTGACCAAGAATATATCCAATTTACTAATTAGGAATTGATTGTAATTGAAAAAAAAAACTGATTTGTGAGAGGTCGGAAATGCTTCCTTCTGCCTGTTACATTTAAAAAAAATGGTATATAAGGTTTATTATCCAATGAAGTTCACAAAGCTATAAATACCCTTCGGACACCCATTTTATGGGTATGCGGGTATAAATAAAATTATAAAATATGATTTGGACATTAATTAAAAACAAAATCTCCAACTATGAGCAGCTAATGAAGCAACGTCTTTGTAGAAAATCAAGTCTACACCGTCAATCTTTTCACTGTCAATGTTAACGAACCTGAAAATTTCACTTGTGCATAATTAATTCGTCTGTTGTTTAAGCTAAAGAAGTTTGCCTCCTTTATTTGCATTTAGATACTCATATGTTGTGAGCGTAAAAACTTGGAAAAATTTTAACATTGGAAAATCCTTTCAATATACGAACATAATAGTTTTATAATAATAAATAAACTTTTGTGACTTTTTATACCCGCTACCCATAGGGTAGAAGGGTATTATAGCTTTGTTGTTTTTAAATTTACCTTTGCGAGATACTGTCGTCTGAGACGAGTTTCTCCTTGCGACACCTGTTTTTCGACTGCATATTAATAGCAGAGCTGAAACACAACTGTCGAGTAGATGTGATAGTCCAATTGGTCAAAGTGAGTTCGCATTAGATTTGGACTTATCGACCGCATCAGTTGTATTTGCTGTTAGAGATAATAGACTTTCAGCTTATCAATCTAAATATGGCAATGATAAAAGTTCATAATTTAGATACATGCATTTTATATTTACATATACATATGTATGTAAATATGTTATATAGTCATTTCGCATTTCGTTCAGTACATCTTTCGTTTTGTTATACATATGTATATACTGTGAGCTATTTATATTATGATCAAATTAGTTCCTCGTATAAATCAAAGCATTCGTAGGTATTAACCTTCGAGTCAGGGGCCGGAGGAGCGCTTTCTTGCGGTGGGATATTGTATTCATTGAATTCGGTGTCGTAAAGTTTCGTCTGTTCTAGATGCCGATAGTACGTCATATAATCACTAATTGCATCCCCTCTATTTTCTTTACTATATGGGAGAAATAATTAATCGTAGCTTTGATTAAAATCAATACCGATCAGCCTACCTTATCGCACAGTATATATTGTTTTCATAGTTGAGCGGAAGCAACAGCATTGTGAGTGAGTCTCGCGCAGCACGTTTCAAGCGACTGCTGCCACAAAGCCAAGTTGGGCGATGCCACAGAATAGCATACATGACAATTCCACCGACGGCTACAAACAGCAAAATGCCCACAACACCCATACTTATAATGAGCACGCTGTTCTTATCGAACCACGATGATCTTAATACAATTGTTCCACACGGCAGTGTCTGATGGGATTGGCAATTAAGTGGCGATGTTGTATTTTCTTTTACCAGGCAGAAAATGTAGGATGTGGCACAGCTCAAGTCCCTCACTGTTATTGATATATCACCCATCTGACCTGCACTCGCGTCTTGGCTATCCACACAACCTATGACAGATTGATTGGAGAAGAAAACCACATCCCAATCGTCAAAGTTAACGTAGGATAATGTAATTTTAACTGTACTCTCAGCTTGATTAACAATAGTTATAAGTCCATTGCAGATTATCGTTAGGTTGCTAACTATGTCGTTAGCGGCATTCAAACACATCATAGTATGATCTAAATAAGGTGGAGTTGAAAAGTCTTCATCGATCGAAGTTATTTCGGTTTCTATCAAAGTTGTATTGTATGTGTCAAGAGTTGAGGTTATTGGTTGAGTTGTTGTACTTGATGTCCTCTTCTCAAATCTGGGAGTGTCTGGTTCATTATATACCCTAGTTGATACCTTGAGTGAATTAGCGCGATTTGCAGTAGATATGGTGACAGTTGGCAATGGCAATGTTGTCGTCATCGACGCATCCATCGTGGTTTTGTTGCTGTATTTTGCAAGATTCAATTGAACGCCTTTCTTCAATGAGAACGATGAAAACTGAGAGTTAGGATTTAACAGTTTATTTCCAAGTAGATTTAGAAATTTCAGCTTTCTTAAACTGCTTGCGCTTATATCGAAATCGATGTTTGTAAATCGACAATTGGATAAACTTAATGATTTTAGACTCGGCATCTTATTAAGCCAAAAAGGTTCCAATGTTTCCCCAAAATTGCCTTTAAGGTCCAAGCTTTTTAAATTTATATAGACAACAATGCCAAAAAAGTCGATGGGCTTGTAAATTGAATGCTCACTGTACCGCTGGTGAATTGTTGCCGAGCTCAGCGTCTTGGCGAGCGGTGACATGAAACTTTTGTAATGCGTCGACTTCCCTGTATTGATTAACGTGAAATCGCGAATATGTTCGAGTCCTTGAAACGTGGTATTTGTCAAACTTTTAAATTCCATATTAATTAGTTCTATAAGAAGCAGTCTGCGCAAATTAACTTGATTAAAGACACCATCTATTATATAGTTTACAGTGCAATTGATAAGCACTAAACCCTGCAAATTGTATTTTATTGTCAATGACTCAGTATTAATTATTCCTCTGGGAAAATTGTAGTTCTCAAGGCGAAGAAGCAGACTGTTTTGGTAGTCATTATTGAGAAATACATTTCTTATATTTTTATCGCAACTATTAGATGTACACCATTTGGACGATTGCAAATAGCCGGTATTTTTTGGTGATTGTTCGGTCGAAAAGTCTATGTTACAGATGATCAACAGCAGAATAAATCCTATGGCCACTGGAATTAAAATATACTTCATCCAACGTATGCGACGTGGTTGATAGAGATGTTCCGGTCGCTTCAAATTTTCTTCATTTTTTAGATCAAAGGATTTGGACTTAAACATGCTTATTGTTTGGTATTAATTAAAGCTAATATGCGTGTCAACTTGTCAAGTTAGCTCTCGTAATGTACTAATCAGCTTTTCCATTTGTGTGGTTATTTTATCAAATTAGCCATGATCATTATCAGTGGAACGAGCGCAGCATATTATTATTATTAGATATTATGAGTATGAAATTGATTAGATTACAATCTGTGCCCACTATAAAGCGAAATACCTAATTTCCAAATTAATCAATAAATCTAGACTAAATAATTCACATTGTTGTTTGTAGCTCCCCTTTATACTTGGAGTTACTTTTTGAACTCTTGGCTGTGGATTGCGTGAGCCAGTGTTGAGCCACTGCTTGAACAAACAGCGCGCAAAATGGCGATTCTCATTTAGTCATGACATTCTTCACTTAGTTCTGTGGGCCAGTGTTATCAAATTCAAGATGAATTTTCCTCCTATCCAAACAATTGAATGAAAGCGGGCATTCATTTTCAGCTTAATTACCTAGATGTACGGCGTATTTATAGAACTTGGCACACAGTCACTGTCGTCGTGCAGGCGTAGACGTAGTCAGTCCCACATTGCTACGAAAACTGCTAGATTATTGCCTCACCACACGTGAGTTGAAACGTGTTCTGCCGCGAAGGAATGATTGCAATTGTAAGAGTATTTATTTATAAAGAGACTCACAAATAAAAATAAAAAAAAGCTATGCCGAACGTGAAAGCGTTTGAACCTCTTGTATATGGCATTATAATTGATTCATCGTGTGTGCATTCACTTTCGCAATTCGCTCTCTTGTCCTTTCCCTCAATTTAGAATTATTATTTTTTTATTCACATTTCATGCAACAATTTTACTTTGTTAGATTTATCATTGGGGGAAAACATGTATACACCTTCCTTTGCAGCTTAAAAAATACAAGAAGGAAGGAAGCTATCAGTATATGATGTTTTTGCAAAATGAATTAAATTTTTGACATTCTCGAAAACCCCAGAAACGGATAGAATCGCTTGGTGTATATAGTCGTTTGTGGATGCTCCAATCGTTTGGCATATTCATATAATACATTTGTCAAAAAAAAAGAAAACGTAAGAAAAGAAATGAAATGAAATAGATTTTAAATAGACTTAGTGTAGTGGCTTGCTCTTGACCACCAATTGCTCTATTTAATTGAATATATAGCCGCTTTTGCCGCACATTAAACAAAAATTAAATATTAATTTAAGTACTTTAAGTACTGAGAGCTTTAATAAATGGAAAATGTATTATTAGTTTGTCCGTATAATACTGCGTTGCTCGTGCAAAAAAAGAACACAGAAAGTCAGAGGATTAATTATGTATAGAGCTTGACTAATGTCATTATGCTGAGACGTTTAAGATGAAATTGTAATATACTAAGCATATTCTAGTTTAATAACCAAAACATTTTAGTTGTGATTCGCAATTGCAAATTATTCTGTGATTTTAAAAGGTATATCAGCTATTGAAATGTTTTGTAGCATATAATAGGTTCAGTTTAGCTTATTGAGTGTGACCTATCTATTTATGATTCTTGTGCACATAGTAATCACCCAATTTAACTGTATTACTCAATTACTATAATCCGCATTACTATCGTTTAACTTTATTTGGTATGACAATTTATAGTTGATTTGAAACATCGGTAATGTCGAAATCGTCGGCGACTTCGCTGTGAAGAATCGTTTCCACGCCATTTTCAGTGCGAGAAAAATCGATTTGGGTGTACTTACTTGTTGTACTACACTTGTATGTGTGGACAAAACTCATATGTATCCGTAGGTGATTTGTATCTGAATCTATATCAGCACTTGTATTTGTAGACATATTCATACTACACACACTTACATCACACAACATATTTACAGTCGAATGTGTACTCATGAATGTTGACGTGCATGTGTCGCTCTGTGTGAATCCGATTTATGAATGTTTCCGTTCGTGTGCCTCCATCGTAATTTTTGACTTGGTCCAGTTAGTTCAGTTCTGTCATTTAGATCAAACACAAACAATTTCCGCGTTATTTTTGCAAATTATTTATCCAAGGATCAAACTTTTCTTCAGTCAAATCACGTTTGCCATTCAATCGATTCTTCATAAATACAATAATAAAATACTAATTACATCTCTACAAATATGGGCAACACAACTATGGTGCGTATAATAAATCGGTGCGCATTTAAAACTTTCTTTTCTATAAAATATATCAAATAATTAACTCCATTACCCCATTTATGTTAGTGATAGAAACAAGTGATTTGCGTTTTTGTGATTTCTTATTTATTATTATATTATTAATGTATAATATACATTTATATTATCAACATAGAATATATAATTATATTATTAATATATAATATACAAATGTGAACTTAAATTTTAGCTTGAGTTCAGTCAGTTTCTCAATATTATTTTTGGGGCAAATTTTTTTTTATTTTATTTTGTTGTTTTTGTTTGTATGAAGGGTTAAAAAGGAGAAGGAATTTTTAAGGATGGAAGAATTAGTTTTTTTTTATTTATTTTTTTTTGGTTATAATTTTTTTTTTTTTTTTTTTTTTTTTTTTTTTTTATGTGAATTGTGAATATATTAAATTAATTATAATAAGAAGTTTATTTCCAATACATAAATTGTTGAATTCTGTAATAATTGTGCTTTACATGTTAAAATAAAATATAAGTTCGAAAATAATTTAATAATAAAAGACTACAACTATTAAGTGGCATTTAATTTTTATTTATTTGATATTTTATCTTAATATGCATATGTATGTTCCACATAAAAAGAAAATGATATTAAGCTCAAACGTTACTATGCTATGCCAGGGTATTTAAAATTTCAAATTTCCCATTATTTACATTGTATCTTAATAGTGCAATTTAGTTTTCAAAATATCTCGTGAGTGCCATGTCAATTGCTATTTGACGATACTCTAGAAATTTTACTAAATATATATTTGTTCAGTTACAAAGTAAGGTATGTATGTACATACATATTTTCTAATACGCTGAGTATATGCTGGTCGCGTATTATATATTTTAGATGCAATAAGCAGGAATATTATCATATGTGCAGAAGGTACTTAAGAGGAAATTTTATGTTTCGATGCATCTGATTGAAGATGCGCAACTGACAATAATATGATTGTTGCAAATTTATTCTAGGTTTCTTGTGTATATATTATAAGGTGACAAAAGTATTTTGAATACCAAAATGAGAATGTGAAATATAAATGCCAAATGGTTATGCGAGTCCAACTGCAACTGCCTCATCATATTGTGACCGTAAGTGCGTTTGTATTTATTGCGAAAATATTTATTTATGTAGACATAATGTTTGTATGTATTGGGATTTGAACTTTCTTGGTTATAAATAAATGCTTGAATCTGATGCTAGACGCTGTTGTAAAGGATGACGGGTGGGCATGTAGGGGTGCTAGGGGACGCAGTCAGGCGACAAACAAAATATGACAAGATTTTCGATTTGGTCGACGACATCAAATTGATGTTGTTTATTCTTTGTCGCGATGCAGGTAAATGGACTACTTGGTGTATCAGCAGTACTGCGAGTGCCGTTGCCTCCGTTGCATTGTATAAACTTAGCTCCTGCATTCGCAGGTATAGAGAGTACTTCTACTTAGTTCTCAGCTCCAAATTGTTGTGATTAACGGATCCATCGATACATTAAAAGTACTCTTTAGTTCCATACGACATCCTCGCAGTACGACGATTACTTACAGTACAACAATATTTCAAATCTTCTAATAATTAACACCAGTGACTTACCACTTCTCTGTATTTTTTTGCTTTTGCTTCAGTTGTCTTGAAAAAAGACGGGTAGTGTTTATTGTGTGTGTCTGTGTGTGTGTTACCAAACTTGATTAACGTACTACCATCATCGTATCGGTGAATTGCTAACCGCTTAAATCGATCAACATGAGTGTAAGTTTTGAGTTCAACAAATTGTCGCCGTTCCACCAACGCAGACAACGAATTTTGGAAATGCAAGAATATGTTAATTAGTTAGTGTGCATGATCAGAAGTAGATTTGTATTCCCTCCAATATGTACCCCTCTGTATCCCTCATGCTCGATATTATGATATAATTTGAGAGATAACTTTTTCAAAAATATTTCAACTGTAGAGAATATAATTAATTGTTCGGTTATTTTGAATGAAAATAATCAAAATATTGCCTCAAAATTATGTAATTTTAATCGAATTAGGCCTTTTTTATGATTTCTGTGCTCAAGAATGTTAAAATCTTTGCATGGTATATAATTTTACATATAAAATTAGAATATTTGAATAGAATATTATAGTTTTTTTTATATTAACTTGTAGTTACCGTTTTATCATCGATTTAGGAAAATACAATAAAAAAAGAGAGTAAAATTGAATGCTACATTGAGGAGAATTATTAATACTTAAGCTGATTAATATAAATACAAGGAAAATGTATATCTCAGATGGTCTATTAATTTATAAATTAAATGTCTTATATTAAGAAATTCGTTCATCTGGCCGAGAGTTGTCTAATTACAGAGAAATCATACAAAACTAATACAAATTATTTATAAACTGCACAAACTTAAAACCAATAAAAACAGCAACTGCAGTGGAATGCAAATTCTTTAATATCACAAAATTTGAAGATATATACTTATCAACTGTATGTCTGATAAATTTTTACAGGACGAACTAACGAAGGAACAGATTGCTCGTGAGTATAACTAACTATTTAAGCAAATACTGATAATTGATAATCTATTTGTTCCAGTGCTGCGCAATGCGTTTAACGCGTTCGATCCGGAGAAAAATGGATATATCAACACCACCATGGTCGGCACCATCCTGAGCATGTTAGGACACCAGCTGGATGATGCAACATTGGCTGAAATAATTGCTGAGGTCGATGAGGATGGCTCCGGTCAGATTGAGTTCGAGGAATTCACAACGTTGGCAGCCCGTTTCCTAGTGGAGGAGGATGCCGAGGCCATGATGGCCGAACTGAAGGAAGCTTTTAGGTTGTACGATAAGGAGGGCAATGGCTATATTACAACCGGTGTTCTGCGCGAGATTCTTCGCGAGTTGGATGACAAGCTAACGAACGATGATCTCGACATGATGATTGAGGAAATTGATTCTGATGGTTCCGGCACTGTTGATTTTGATGGTGCGATGATATTTCAAAACTTAAACGATGTCATTTATTAACATTCTGTCATTTAATTCACTTGTTATTAAATAATTTCAGAATTCATGGAAGTGATGACTGGTGGTGATGATTAAATGGCTGCGAGGTACTCTCATTACTGACTCCTTTGAAGAAATCTGCATTGAACTCTATCGGCTGCCTTCTTAAATCCAACTATCATTTGCAATCCGTTTTTAGAACAGGCCTACAGTATTTTTAGTGATGTACTAAAATTAAGTTACCAATTTGTCTGCAAATATACATATTTATCTTTAATCGATTTAATCAATCATTGGCCAATAAACAGTAGACCTGCCCATACCACAAGTCTTTTAGAATAAAATTCTAATTGATAATTATATCACAAGTGTTTTCATAATAATAATAACTTTTTAATAGTGGATTTTTGAGTGGTCTAAGAACGCATATTTGTTTGTTGGGCGAGAGCAAGCAGTTGCAAGATCGTTGCTAATACAATTATATCAGAACTGGTGCATTTATTTTCCATTTGTACATTCTGTAATGCTTAGTATTATATCTTTTGGTAAGTTCGAAAAATTGACTAAATCATTCCATAATTCATTTCAGTTGTAGGTAGCACACGAATACATCGCAAACTATTGATGGAATTCATTTTTAAGGCTACTAAATTATGTATGTCGATACTTTTTTTTTGTTTTTTTAACACTGTATTTGGTTTATGGTTATAAGAAATTGTCATTATAAGGTGTTGTGTAGTCCTGTCACTAACCATAGAATTTTTATTATTATTAATTAATAGAAAAAGATTATTATATAATTTATTATTTAAAAGCATTGTGTAATATCATTAAAAGCACATTGAATTAGTTTCCGATTTTAAAGTGAAATGTGTTTATTTATTTTGGTACCTAGGAAACACCACCAGGAGGACATTGTTTTTACAAAAATAAGGTTTCTAACAATTTTTTTCAAATTGTTAATAATAATAAGTAATAAAAAAAAGTACAAAAGTTTGTTCAAAAAAATACCGATCGAACCAAGGATTGAACACGAAAAAATGAAACCACTTTGCTCTATGAGTTGACACATCTATGTATTCTATGGTTAGTGCTTTTAGTCAAGTTGTATCAAGCAGTGCATATGCGCGTGTGGTAAACAGAGCCTCTATAGTTCAAGCTAAGCAGTGCACATGCAATGTGTAAAATTGGTATATTTATTTTTTAGGTGTATGCAAGTAAATGCTAGAGTAGTTATAGTTACTTCCCATCCACCCGCATGCTAAAATCAGTTGAAATGGGAGCATTCATGAGACAATAAATTAAACCGATACAATAATTCGTATTTTAAATATAAATTTAACCAGTATTTATGTAAGACACGTACTATCTTTCGTGCAACCAAAGACTGAATAATCTAGATTTTATCAAAATATTTGAACAGATAAAAAAGGAGTTTAACTATGCCTACGATAATAATAATTACATTTGTTGAACAGGCTAATCTTGCCCGAACTAGTTGAATATATTTTAATAGCTAAAATCCTTTCATAAATATTAATAAAGTTGTTTGTCCTGAATGACTGATTAAACATTAATGCGCAGCCCAACCCATATAAGCTTTAATTTGCAAATTGATTCATAGTTTGTTTATTTTGATAAAGTTATAATATTATATAGTTTCACAATTTTGGTAAATAATTTCTCTAATGACGAAAATATGAATTGAGATGCTATAGCCAATTTACAGATTGGTTTTATTCTACCTGAGACTTTTTTAAATTTAGACAAAAATGGAAGTATTCAAGACAAGGAATGCATGCCTATCTTCTCATCTTATCATGGACATAGAAGCGCCAACAATAACATCATAAATGTGTGGTGGAGGTCTTGACTGAAAAAGTAGTTTTAACCAAACAAAATACAAATTATATTTTTTTCATTTAATGAAAGTTTTTTTTTCTGACAAATTTAGAATAGAAATGTACAGATTTAACAATGTCCTATAAATATGTACATTATTCAAGTGAGCATCGAGAGGCTGCTAAGACTAACATTAAAGTTAATAATGTTGATTTTTATTGAGTTAGTATTTTAAAGAATTTCTTGTTGGCAGTCAGTGTATGCAGTCAAAAAAAAAATAAGTAGAAATATTAATAATAATATCAAATATTAATGTTTTTAATTCGAAATTCATTTCGAAAACATCAATTTAGCCATTTATTTTCTTCTTTATTTTTTTCCATTTTATTAATTTCTTAAATGTTATTTTTAAAGATATACTTGTTAATTTAAGAAGTCTAGTGCACCGGCTTCAAAAATTCAATGAGACAGACCGACTTATTGAAAATGTTAGAAAATTTGACATAATTATTTGCGCGATCTATTTTACTTTGAAGGACACTGCGTACTTTGGCTTTCGTTGGTGGCTCCGCAGATAGATTGATTGCTAGCAAAGCTTGCGAAAGCTGAAAATATTTTTGGTAAACTTGACCAATCATAAATGTAATTAGGAATGCTTACTCATTGGGTCAGTGGCATCGTGTGCGTGCGGCAGACATCTTTCTGCTAGCAGCTGACGTTTGGTATGAAGCTTGCTGCTTGCTGCTTGCCACTTTGCAACTTGCAACTTGCATAAGTACCTGAGTGCCTCTGATTCGTGTCGCATCATTTCGCATTACATCGCATCGATTGGCATCGACGACAACAATTTGGCATTTGTTTTACAAGTAGCTGTGAAATTGTGCATGGTTCGTCGTTGCCGTTTGCCGTGCACTGACATTTTGTCGTCGTCGCAGTTTTAGTCGCTTATATACGACGGTCACCAATTGAATTGCTTAGACGCTGGCGCTAACTCTGATCGATCTGATCGAAAGTTAATTTTTCACTTTGCTTCAAATCAATTTCAGGTGAACATTGGAAACACAATTGCTACCGCACTAAAAAACAACTTTCATTCTCTATTTAATTTTCGGTTGGTTCTTCACATCTCAATTATTCCTCGATTGGATATTCTTTTGTAGCATGGTGAGTCCATAAAAAAAACCATTTAAAATCGAGTGTATTAAACGCATTTCACATAAATCAATTTAATTGGTTTCGGCAAATTTTTGGCCTTGATTGTAATTGCAAAATACACGTAGAGGGCATTTGTAGGGTACGTGCTACTATAAAAGTATACATGTACTAGTTTGTATGTATGTACAAGTATTTATATAGCAAATATTTGAAGAGACAGCTACTTCTTGACATATGTATGTATTCCTCCATCAAATAAATTAAACTTTCTTGAATTGCAGGCAGAGAGTGAATACGACAAGGATCAATTGAGAAGTATTTAAAATACACTTCATAATTTTCCAATAAATATCATTAATCCTCTCAAATGTTTGGCTAGTTCTCCGAAATGCCTTCAAAGCATTTGATCTGGAGGGCACTGGCTGGATCGATCATGCCGATGTCTCAAACATTTTAGAAATTCTCGGCCAAAAACTAGAACCGCCGGCTGTCAAGGCTCTCATCAAGGAGGTCGATAAGGGCACAACGGGTAAATTGAATTTTAGTCAATTCTGCAAGCTGGCTGCTCGCTTCATTGAGGTCGAGGAAGATCAGGGCGCACTCCAAGCGGAGCTCAAAGAGGCATTCCGTGTGTATGACAAAGAGGGAAAGGGTTATTTGACAGTTGCTACCCTGAGAGGCATTCTCCATGAGCTCGACGACAAGATTTCTAGCCAAGACTTGGACTCGATCATCGAGGAGATCGATGCCGACGGTTCCGGCACAGTTGATTTCGATGGTAAGAGATCAAAGATAATATTTGTACTTTATTAATATGGCTATTCTACTTTTAACTGTCCTATTTCTTTAAAAAATTAATTACAGAGTTTATGCAAGTAATGACAGGTAATTACCCTGAAACTATGGCTCTGTTTTGTTGTTCAAACATATTTATCACTTACACTAAAGAGAGTGAAAGCATGTTAAGTTATCAGTAGATCTCATCATATTTGTCATGTTTACTCTTTACCACTCTGCGATTTACCGGGTCTTACATATAAATGTATTCATTTTTTACCCTTGTTTCGTTTTAGGATAAATCTCGCACTATACAATAGTAGATGATCAGGCGGCGGACATCTTAAAAATACTGGGAGTGTTCTGTAGTTGAATAATTTGAACGATAATTCAATTGCAACATTAATGAATTCAATTGTAAATTAAAAATACTCTATTCCAAAAGTTCAATAAATATAAGATTTATAGCAAAGCGTATTCAGTCAGTTTCCGGAAAGCATGACGGATATTGCATTTACATACATATTCGCACACGATACCACTTGTGTATTCTAATATTGCGCAAGCTGGTGAGAGCGTTAAAGTTGATGCTGTACACAGATACCCTAACATAAAATTGAAACCGTTATTATAGCAGTTAGATGTATTACGCTTGTTTTATATATTCTCCAAATTAATTCCGAAAATAAAATATCACAGAATTACAAAAAGTTAAACTATTTTGGATCAAACCTAGTTATTCGTTGATCTCCAAGATCAGATAAAACATATAATAATAAAACAAGAAAGAACGATACTATGGAACTATGACAGATTATGACAGACTGAAGAGTGCATTTAATCTTTGGTCTGTCTCAAGATATTTTAGTTTCATGGTATCGTTCTTTTTTGTATTCAATTGTCTTTGATCGGACCGAAAATTATAACGAGAAAATGCGGCGACAAAACAAAGCAGTATTTCCACATTTCGCAATACCCGCAGTCCGAACCCCAGCACCAATTGAAAACGATCAAAGTAATTTAAAATCGATTTAGATCTGGTAGTTGAGGAGGTTTGGTCACTTCATGAAGTTTCAACTGATTAGTCTCATTTTTCGTTTTAACTGTTTCACTTATTGAGTTGCTTTAGCGTCCTTGACTTGTCAAACCGTAAATATAACACACTTATGTCCTAAATGGGGAAATGTTACGCATTTGCTCTGATATGATATTAATTTATAAAAATATTACAAATAAACGGAATAACAAGCCAAAGAAAAAAAATAATATAAACTCGCCTTCCGCACAAATACTAAGAGTTTGATTGTCGTACGCAGCATATGGTCCGCATGTACATAGATCAAAGATAAAATGTCAACACTCTCATTTTCATTGATTTTTTTGGTACTCGCCTACTAATCAAGAAATTTGTACGAAAATATAAGAATATCTTAATTATTTACAAAATTAATTTAATAAATGTTATCGATATGTTAGCATATCGATTTTTTTTTTATCTCGTTCACATTCTTTATGAGTGCGTTACTGTTGAACTCAAATGCATTATTTTAGCTCTTAACGTTTGATCTAATATTTAAAAAGCACGACAATCACTTTGTGGTATGCTATTTAATTAACACTTTTGAGTAATCGCTTGGAATGGCATCTTCTTGGGAGCGTAGTTTGAAGATCATGTATCAAACAGATAAATAAATTCGAGTATATTTGAATTACAAAATAGTAGTTTAATATTTGATAAAACTCAACTTTTCTCAACTTTTATAGTCTCCAACATTCACGAACACCTTCAGACAGACACGAACAAAGAGACGCACACAGACACAGATATTATTCGCCTCAGTCTTAAGAATATACATATAAACTTTAAGAGGTCGCAGATCTCTCTGGTTAATAACAAACATTCTATGTTAGCACTAAGTTATAATATCCTATGAGATATAGTATTGAATTTATTGCCAAATTAACTAATATTTAGCCACAAGATATAATTTGTTTGCATAGTACATATTTTATATTAATTTCTGATTCCCAAATTGATTATAATAGTAAATATGATTGCAGCCAATAAATATAATAATTTGTAAGGTTAAAAACAGAATTGTAAATGTGGCAAGACGGTTAATATTACAGCCACAATTGAAAACCAGAAAATCCAATCGAAACACAAGTGAACCCGAAAACAGCAAATCGGTTTTGCATAAAGTCGTGATTCACAATAATACTTCAATTTTTTTGGTTTTTTCGTTTTTAGTTTTTTTTTTTGTGATTAGCAGCAGCTTAGCACATTAACAAAGCCAATAAATTTGTAAAGTCAAGAGCCTTTTGTTTTTCTCATGCCACATTTGGGCGGAGGTGTTTGGGTACAAAAAAAAAACAATAAATAAGCAACGAAACGAATTCTCTTATTTATTCCAGTTTCTACTATACGCAGATAAAAATCATTTATTTGGCAGGCATAATGAAACTGAAAGTGAAGGTATTTTAATTGCGGGCAGGTTTTTCACTATTTATACATTTACATACATATGTACATACTCATAAATCTATTTTAGAGTGTACACAAGTATTTCTTTTGAACTGGCCCCTAACGTGTATTCACGTAACCGTTTACCTTTATAAATAGGTGTATAGTATATAACAAGTAAGAAAGCTACAGTCGAGTGTGCTCGACTGTGATATACCCGCTACCCAGCTCAAATATACTAAAATATACCAAAAAGTATTTTCGGTATTTTCGGTATATTTGGTATATTTGTATAAGAGCTAGAGATTTCAAACTTGGTACCAGTATTGGTGTATGTCCTACGCAGATCAAGTTTATTTTAGATTTTTGCCACGCCCCTTTCCGACCCCTAAAAACCGACCACGAAAAAAACTATTTACTAGCGCAATTTTAAGATTGAGTCTCCAGTTTTGGTACATATGAAGGTAATAACAGTCTTGATGATTCCCGAGAATTTGGTCGCGATCGGATGCAAAACTTGGAAGTTATTCAGACAACAGTTTTGTATGGAAAAATCCATAGGCAGCTAGCTGCACGTGGAGTGTTTCTGGTAAACAATGTGATATTTTATACTTTATGCGTTATTTAGGATGTGATGGAATATGAATGTAAAAATATACCAAATGTAACAAAAAAACCAAAAATACTTTTTGGTCTATTTTAGTATATTTGGGCTGCGTAGCGGGTATATCACAGTTGAGCACACTCGACTGTAGCTTTCTTACTTGTTTTAATTTGTTTTGGTGAATTAAATTGAGTCTTCTTTATTCCATGAATAATATTATAATGCACTTTATATGATAGAGGGGGAATTTTGTGTAAAAATTTCATCCCCTAGTTTTTACATATTGTGCTTTTAATACTAACTTTAATTGACGATATAAGATGATTTCAGTATTAATTATGACAATTTCGATCAAACGGGAAGAACTGGAAGTCAATCGTACAATCCACAATGATTTGTGTTCGCGTAGTTTTTGTTTCAATTGCTAAATGTAGACATTTGATTTGACTGATGTATTACTGAGAATATCTTAAAAATAGCATTGCAAATATCTGTAGCAAAATGAATTAGTACGCTAACCGTAAAGAAATAAAATTTGTTATTACAAACTAAATTGTCGGAGCTGACTAAGAAGTTAATATGTTATATATGTCAAAATCAATTGAACCACAATGAAGTTGAAGGCTGAAAGCCTAGGATATTTGTTGGCCTTGGTAAATTTGTCGACTGAGCATCTGCATGGATTTCTTAACGGTACATTTTTTGTAAATAACTGTTTATTTTTCCCAACAACTGAGCAACTCGTATTCATTTATTTAAATGCAGTGTGCAATGCAAACGATATTAAAGTCGATTGCATACCAGCATGTCCCAGGATATGTATGGAACATCTCCTGATACGCAAGTGCAAGTCAATTGATTGCACGCCTGGCTGTGCTTGCAGGCCAGGCTGGGTTCGAAAAGGATCCAATACCGGACCATGCATTAAACGTGCCGATTGCAAGAGATGGATATTATAACTTCCGAAATTATACAACCAAATATGTATTGAAATATTAATTAATAAAGACGTTTGTGGTTTTTGGACGAAATTTCTCGTTAAATGTTACACCATCGACCTTGTGCAACCTTCGTTAGTCGACCGTGTCAAGTCACAGACGCATGTATCTGCCTGTATGTACATACATGTTGACGCTCCTCGAAAAAATAAATAACATCAACAACATCGAGTGCAATTTAAAGTCCGCAACTCACATGTAAATAACAGCACCAACAGCAGTTGGAGCAAATCTGTTGGGGTGAACTACCGATAAAGTGGTTGCGAAGAAAATGTTGGAAAATTGAAGCTGCAAACATATCGTAAACAAAAATATAATTCGGCGATGAAATTCGGCAACCGATTTAAAACCACATCAAAGATTGACACAAATACTTCTTATATTACTATATACCATTAAAGATACTGTTAATTTTACTTTCTGTTATAGTGCGCGTCTGTGTGTTAGTTTCATTTTGAATTTGATTTTAAATTGAATTGCCATTTTATCTTTACTCCACGAAAGGTACAAAATACTACTTAGTCGTTACCGAAAATGTTTGCGAAAATAAATGCAAATCTATCACAAAGCCCAAACAAGGTGTTCTATTATCTAACACTGCGGTTGAATTTATATTACGATATAAATGTATGTACTTAAATGTGACCGATGATTGCCTTTCAATAGAAATTATAGGAAAGACGTTGGGCCGTTATGAATGAAGGCATGCCAAAAACAACTTTCTGATACGATCAAACAGAGGCCTTCGCAGGTCGTAAACAATAATCGACGATTACTTACGGTATGCATTCACACCCATACACACGCATACGAATGTACACAGATATGTTTTGCGCGAATACATAAGAGTAAATAAAGTGAATTATTTCTCTTATGCACCTTTAGTGATCAACTCAAATAATTTAAAAAGAAAAACATTTTTAAAATGTACGTAGTCAAATAAATGTAAATTCCTGTGAAGTTGAATTGTGTTTTACATTTCTCTTTGCTGATTTGTTGTATACGCTCGCTCTCACTTGTGCTTTCAAAGCTTTTTTAAGCTTAAGATTGAGCTTGGAGTTAAGCATGAGTTGAAGTTTTATAGTTTCTTTGCATTGTGTACGTTGTTGTTACTGCTGTTGTTGCTGTTCAGGCTGCAGCCACTTCTTTCGCTCTTTGTATGCCATCGCGTGATTCATTTGACCATTCCCCGCTTGTTCGCTTACTTGTTTGCTCGTAAGCTCGACCGCTTGCACTGGCTGACTGGCTTGCTGCCTGCCTGTCGCCGTCGCCGTCTCCGGCTCAGTTACAGTCTCTCTATTTCTGTTGCTGTCTGTGTACATTTGAAAAGGTTTTATATAGTCATACGGGTCCGCCTAGTGCTTCAGTTTGGTGCTTAGACGCGGTGCGCGTGCTTCGAAACACTGTGCAGCAGGTTCTATTCGTCTCGTTGTTAAATTCGTGCAATTTTTGAAAAGTGACCGATAATCGTTACTAAAGATATATATCTTCAATAGATCAAATATAGTCCACTCCAGCGTAGCACGCAGCAATAGCACAAAGCAAAAAAAAAAAAAATTAAAACGCTCACGAAATTCGTATCCTGATTTTGGCAAAGAAACTAATTCATCCAGCCTACTGTCGTGCACTGGTAGCCAGTGTTACCCTCAGTGCACTGAGTTTAAAATAATCACAAAAAAATAAATGTGGACCATGTCGCACAAGGGATTAAAACATTTAATCAGTCTTGTTGCTGTTATAGCAATATTTTCGGATTTACCAGTGGTACAGGCAGTACGCGTTGGCAGTCCTCAACAGAAGCTGCGCATTAAGGGTAAGTCGTTAACCAACCCTGATCGTCATCTACGTTAGAAGGAAGCTCTTTAAAAAATGGTTATCAATTAAATGAATACTGTATGAATCGAATCGATCTATTGAAAACTACAATCGTCTGAATAATGATTTCATTTAACGGCTTTAGAAATAATTGATGTGTTTTCTACATTGCTTTAATGTTTTTATTTTTTTCTCAAAACTTATAACTTAATTGATTCCGATCTGCAACACATTATAATTATTTTAAAATTCAAAAGATAAACAGAGAGCGAGAGAGAGAGAGAGAGAGAGAGAGCTAGAGAACAAGAGCATAATTTTCATATTTAATTAACATTTATAATATGGCGAGCTTAGAGTCTCTATTGATGGCCTTGTGCATGCTCTGAGGAGCACTTTCATTTTTTTTTTCGCTGAGGAAAAGAAACGTGGTGTATATTCAAATTCAAAAACGGATTTTCGGACAGACATAGTTAAAAGTATGCATACTTATGTACAAGTGCATCAGAGTACATTGCACAAAAGTAACATACAAAATGCTATCCAACAAGCATAACAAGTTATAAATGGTCCAACAACAACAGCACGCACTTTAAAAGTGTCAATAACACGATATATATTGCCAGGCTTTATGAGTGTCCGTCACTTTCCATTTATCATCTGAATGAAATCGAAATCACTCGAAATTAAAATCTGGCTAGTGCCAAAGTTCACACAAAAGAAGAAAAGTGAGCGAAATCACAGCGAATAACAGATTTAACAGCAGACAATACCACATAATAAGTGAAAAACAATTGTTACAAAAAACAAAATAAAACGTAAAAAAAAAGAAAGTTTTTATAACACCGACACACACAATACTCTACAGACCGTTTCTTCTCCTTCTCCAACCGTCTTCTCGTTCACAAAAATTATTTTAGTAGATTATTTAGATCAATAGATCTGTCTCTCTTGCTCTTTAATATATGCATCTCCCTCTCTCAATTGCATTGTTAGGATGAAAACAATCCAACTTGACATTCGCATGTCTCGGAGCGAAAGAGAAATGTGTCTGTGAATACTCTATACAATTAAATGAATGCAATGCGACTGATAATGGAGATGCCGTTAGCTGACTACGGTGGGTTTCAGCGGTCTGTTACAGCAAGTATACATATGCATTGGTATTTGTGCGGAGATGCACTCTTACTTACGCTGACTATTGCCACAAAATCCCAATGAAATTGACGATTCAAGTGATTGTAAAAAAAATATATCATATCGAAATTTTTCTTATAATTAATATGTAATTTTTATTTTCTTTCGACTAGCTAATTATTAATGCAAGTAAATATAAAGGAATAATAATGACAATATTCACAACAAAAGAATTTTTAAAATTTTTGATAATTATTTAAAATGCACATCAATTTTGTCATGGAACCTGAAAGTTTGTTAATGTGAATCATTAATTTATTCAACTTAATAAACTCATTAATTTCTTTATTTAGTTTGCTCTGAGTTTGCTCTGCAATGAATCAAATAGTTTCATGTATTTTTTTAGAGACTATTATTATTATTTTAGGAAATTTGATTTAATATTCTATTTTGTACGGATGTAATTGATCTATATATTTAAATCAACTGATCGTGCCGTCTTCCCTTGATGGTCCACGTAGTTTATTAGATTAATTGGATTTACTATAATCGAAATTAGTGTTATTGTTCAATTTCAGTGTGCTATTCCATTCAAATGTACAATTTAATATATATTGGTGCCCATAAAAGTATTTGCAAGATACCTTTGTATCTATTCATCAATTCTCTGTTTGATTACATTTAACTTATTTTGGTTTTTGTTGCGTTTCATTACGAAATTTATAATTTGGTTCTTAAACCAGTTCACATTGTTATTGGTTAATTTGATCGATTCTTGCATAATCTAGAACTTATATCGTGTGAATAAGATAACAAGTTTATAATATGCACTATTACTGGACTATTACTATAGTCATGTTGACTCAATTTAACACGTATTAACAAAATATTCATATATGCACATGTACATTATTTATATTTTATAGTGTATGGGTATAATTTCAACTCTCAAATGTGAATTTGGATTTTGGTTTTAGTCGATTGAAAGGAAAATGAAAATTGCTTGCGGGCAACTTCAAAAGTTATTTTGTTTTTTGTTGTTCAATCAAATATTATGAACGGCTTGAAAGCTACGTGGTTGTAAGTGTATGTCTGTATGTAAATTGACCACATTCCTGATCTAAAGGATGTATATTTAAATGTACAAACAACTTTTTAATTGGCTGCAATACTAGTTAACAATATGTGGTTTGTGTGTTCAGGGAAAGCTGTACTTGGGGCAATCTATGAGTTCGAATTGGTATTGGTTGCTTCCAGTCCTTTGAGATACATATGCCCAAGTATCATTGGAGGAAGGAAATGTTACGAATTGATAAATTATGGGGATTTAGTATGTCTTGTTTAGAGATGTTATACTTGACTTTAATTGTGGATTATTAATTCTAATCCTAAACTTATTTTAATTTTGACATTTTGTGTTGATTGGATTATAGGAAATTATTAAACATATTTAAGTTTATAGAAATCTTTATACATTTGAACACGCTACATCTTTAAAGGTATAGGTAACTCAATTGGTTGTTGTAGTTGTTGTTGATTGTGTAGCCACACCCCACAATCGAAACTGCAATCGACTTGAACAACAATGGCGACTGCACAACGTCGACTGCGACTTTTCATGTTTGTCAAAATTGGTGTTCGATGACAGTCCAGTGAATAAAAACTGAACCAATGAACGCAATATGGGTGTAATTATTATAAAATAAAAATCAAACTTAAATCGCATCGACGACAATTTGCTCTAATTTCCTGTATGGCGACACACTTACGTTCGTATAACTATGTACAGATATCCGCAATATATGGTAAAAAATTCACCAAGTAGGAAGTTGTACTTGCATGCGAGCATAAAAAAGGTTTAGTTTTATATCATTGCTTCAAATGATTACAATTCCATATAGAGTGTCATGCCAACTACATTGTATTCCTATCGCGGCGACTTTGTTAATTACTGGAAGACGCGTTTACAATTCTTCTGTATTTCGAACTGCTTGCAATGCAGGTATTAGTAAAGCAAGCAGTGATCGTATATTCTTAATTACAGTCAAGTTAATATATTAGGTTACTTGTAGCATCCTTCGAATTTAAAATTTTGTGTTTTGTTCTTGGGTTCAGAAATGTGAAGAAGTATATACAAACTAATTGTATTGAACTATTTTCTTCAGTAAATGATTTTCGACTACGCGCACTTGTATGTACATATGTGACTGTACATCACTTGAACACGTACATAAATATGAAAGTATGTAGCTATTGTATGTAAGTATGTACGAGACTACACATGCCAAATTCAAATTCCAAAAGCAAACCCGTTGAACCCGTTGCATATACACAAGGTATCTGTATCTGGGCGTTTGGTCTCGGCTCTAAAATTGAACTGAACTCAACTGAGATACATATTTGAGACAACCAGGCAAATGTCACATTCGGATTCGTAGTCGGTTTTTTTTTTTTTTTGGGTTTTAGCAAAGATTGCAAAACATACGTTCGAATATGAATACGAATGCATTGATGTATATATGTATGTACATACCTATGTATTTATGTATCGTCATTAGCCTCTGATGCTGTCATTGGCAAGAATAAGTGATTTAAAGCTTTAACTAATTATTTTTGAGGTAAGCGCATGCGTGATGCTTTTAATGAGCAGGATTACCGCAAACAGGTTCCACAGATATCAAAGAAGATTCCAGACACACACAATTCACACGTATGTAATGCAAATTGCAACTCAGCTTTGAACATTGAAAATCGTATTAACTATTTACGATTGAATGCAAGTCGATGCGAAACAAAAATTTGTTAATTGTTTGTTTTGTTTAGATTGATGAAGGAAACGTTGCGAATAATACGAATAAGAAATAAATAATTTTAAATATATCAATGCGTTTTTACTATAGCCAATTTATGCGTAAAGGGGACAAAACTGGGTCAAAAGCGCGCAACTAAATTTGTCTATTTCTTTTTGGTCACGGGCACAAGTTTGTTTTTATAATGGACATTCATATATATGTTCAAATATATATGCATTTTAAGTATCTATCTATATGGCTGTCCTTCCATCTGTCAGTGGCAATTTAATTAGCATTGCAAACTGTTTGCGAATTCTTTGCAAAAATCAATCGAAATCTTTGCCACCCACCGCAATGTTACCTCTACCCCTGTTTCGACCGCCGACTGAATGAAGCAATACCCTTGTGCTTCAAATCTAGCTAATAAATTGCGTCAAGCAAACCCAGCGAATATTGCGAAATGGTAGCCCATAAGCAGCCAAACGGCTAAAAGCTAAAAACCAAAAACAAAGTGGCAAAAAACCGCAACAACCTTGATACCTGTCCAAACAATGATAAACGGCCGCACTTTATGACAATTTCGTTTTCATTATTTTCATTTCATTTCTTTACCAAAATGAATTAGTTATGATATTTGAAAGGGCGGTAGTCTGACAACACCACAATGTTGCACCGCCAATTTTCCCACCTGTCTGCAGACAGATTAGCAGCAATCCTCTAGATAAAGAAGAAGTGGATGAAGTAGGAAAATTTGTAACTGCTAGCAGAATGAACATTTATGTGACAACTGCAGCATGCGTTAAACTATATTCAGCGCAGTTCTTGGCTACATAAATAATTTGGGTCAACTACATAATACCATTCATATAATGCAGTCAGACACTGTGGCAGCGAAACACGACACAAAACTAGTTAACGTGTACGAGTTGTACATAAATAGTTAAAGTTACAATGCACACATACAGACATCAACTCGTACACTTATTTACAACTGAGACTGTGCAACTATGTAAGCAAAATGGAACAGTAAACTCGTTGAGACAAAAAAATAAGCGACAGCGAATAGCGATGGCGATGGTGACGGCGACGGTGACTGCGACGGCGACGGCGACAGCAACCAGATAATGCTTTGTGTTGGCCAAAAAGTTTGTTGCAAATGGACTAGGCTATAAAGTCGACCGCAAGCCGAGGCTGCTAGCCAGTCAGACAGTAGACAACCATGCAGTCAGTAAGCCATTCAGATTTGAGATTCAGTCAATGCTATAACCAAAAGAGTGAATCGAGATTCAAGTCGAGTAACCGTAATCAGAGTGGGCAATTCTTGTGGCTGTGGCGCAGTGACACGAAAGCCAGCGGAATGCTCGCAATTATACGCAAATTGCTGTCATTATGACACCCCCATCTAAATGCATCAAATTATTGTAAAATAATTAATTATATATACAACATATACAACGTAATCGTTGCTATATACACCTTTCCCGGAAAAATTACAATTCGCATTTTTACTCACTCTCTAGGGAAGCCACACAAGAAGAACCACAAGACAGTAAATTTGATCTACATTTCGATTTTGATTGGCGCTACATCTCAAATGAACTGTCAGTTTCAGTCTTCTTTTGTCAAACCATAATAATAAATTAAAAAGCGTCTTATCTATTACTGGCTACCATGTATGTGGGCAGCTCACACTCATTTAGCGTATTCACAAGTAGCAGCTATTCAACTTTCTCATCCATCCAGCCGAGGTATTTTCGAATGTTTGCACAAATAATTAATAACTAAAAGAATTAACTTTCTTACACACACATTGAAAAGTACTGAAAGTAACAAACTTTCATTTGTCATAAAAACTTCTTGTAATATTTCTATGCGAATTTCGAGAGTCAAAAAAGATTTGTATCTCAAGCAATAAGAACAATAATAAGTGTGATTGTATATTAATAGCAATTATAATACAGAACGTTGCTAGAGCTAATTTGAATGTCAACTTTGCATTGAGAATACCAAAAAAGACAGAAAATTTGCTTAAATTCTTTTGGGGAATAGAATGCAGGCATGAAAGAGAAAAATTTCACGATCTGCATAAATACTTTTTCACGATAAGTCTAATTCCAGTACTTATGAATTTAACAAATACATTTCAATTGAGTTTTTTGCGATTATCACCAAATTTTGAACGCTTACACTGCAATTGAAAAAGTGAAAACAGCTATAACGTGACCAGGAAGTCGCTGCCGCTCATTGTACAATAACAGAATCTAACAGAAGAGGGGGCCATTGTGTAGCCGCTGTGCCCACAAAGCCTGTTATAGGCAAATGCTCTTGTATACCGAGCACACAATTAAAATTAAAAGATTTTGAAAGTTTTTATTCAATATGTTAGCAGTTGCTGTCCAGGGATTTTTTAAATTTATGCTCGCACACGTAAGCGGATGTGTGTGTATATGTCTGCGCGACTTAAGTACAATACGATTGGCAGAGTTGCCAACCGACTAGTAGAGAGTTGAACACATGGGTAAACTGAAAGGGAAACGGAATGTGTGCATAAATTGATACACTCAGAGAAAACAGTCCCAAATTAAGACATTTGAAATAATTGTATGTTATTCCTGATTACACGCAAGATCATTAAACCAAGTTAATAGCTTTGCATTGCAGCTTTAGTCCATGCTTTCTTTTTTTTTTAGCGAGTAGAGTAGCTAATAGTAGTTGAAGCACTTTGCGTCAATTAACAAAATTTTAAGTCAATCAAAAGTACATCACTATGAATGTTTGTGTGTACTTATGTGCATATGTTATTTGAATTAGCATTCAACATTTACGCTATTAGACATTCTGTAGATCCGGAACGCGAACAATTACATTGCAAACAAATTGTGGTAACATTCACATGATTAAACTAAACAAAAATGAGAGCAACGGCGACAAAACCAACAAATATTTTGTATGAATGAGTGCGACAATTGCGACATGTAATCCAATTGATGAGAATGGCCACACCGTTAATTATGTGAGTAAACAAATGGAAATGGAATAGTTGGAAAGGATGTGGAACTGGAATATTAACTTAAATTGGAACGCTTCTGAAAGTTAAAATTAATTTGTTGCGAGTTTTTTTTTTGCCATTAATTGCGTTTAATGATAATAATTCTTGTGTCCGCATTGAAAGAACGTCGTGTTCTTCTTAGCATTATTTGGGCTTAATTTTCTGTTGTTTTGTTTTGTTCGAAGACTTAACCGATTTGAAAGGTCAGCTTATGCATAATATTTGGCAAATTGTTTAACATAAAAGTTGACGGGTGTGCCCGATATTTCATTTCCATTATAAGCCGCCAATTATACATCGACTAGGTATAAACATGCAACACAAGTAATTTATAATTAAAGCAGCTTTTATAATTAAAACTCGAAAGCGCATTCAAACTTTGCTTAAAATATGGAAATGTTCATAAGAATAAAGAATAACGAACAAGAACAACACAAACACATTTGGGTTGTCATGAGAAAACACATACATAAACAAGCAATATCGCTAACCTTGAAAAACAATCTAATTTAGATGGTATTTCTTGCTTTAATTCAAAAGTAATGGTACATATCTCCTTCTATAAGCAAGTACGGGTAAATGTACATTGTATATTGAAAAATTCAATCATTTTAAATATTTGCCTGTGCGTTTGCAATTATTTACTGTCAGAAGTTGGCCATTAATTTAGGCACTAATTTGATCAGCAGCATTCCATTTGAAATGCAGGCAAATCGCATGGTAGCTGTGCATGTTTTATTTAGTATGACAACAAAGAAAAAGTAATGTATGAAATAACTGTTAAATGCTAATGTGCTTACCAAGCTGGTTTTGACTGTCCATTGCTTACATACTGTTACATACGTCGAAATCGATGCAAAATCAGGTGACCACCATTTGGTGGCTGCTTGTCGGTTTAACTTTTGTCAGACCCTCTACGTATTTGAGATTTCTAAGAACGGCATTCCCAGTAGCATTAGATTTGTGTACTTACCATGAGTCAAGCTGACTGCTTAAATACGCAAATTCGAGAGAATGCATCTTCGAAAACAGTTCTCACATGCTTCTTTTATGAAATTATTTAATTAAATTTGTTAAAGCGCAAAAGCCGTTAGCAACAATCAAGCCAGCCAACACATTTGTTGTTACAGTGGTCTGATTTGCTTAACAGTTTTTTTCGTTTTGTTTTCTTATTCAACTTGAGAATTCTCTCACACGCAGCAGTCTGATTTTCGTGTTTCTATCAAGATTGTCATTTTGTTTCAGATCTGAAGGAAAAGATATCACAGTCGCGACGTTTTTACTTTTTAAGTTGACAGCATTGGTAATTAGTCTTAATGAAGAATGCAGAAAAAACATAAAGTCCAAACTTTCAGAATACAACCAAGTTGTAACTTAGCTAAATTTAAATTCAAGTTTTATAAGGCGGTAATTGGGTGGTGTGTTAAGTTTGTCAAGTAGCGAATGCGAATTTAAGTTTCATATTTCATCAAGTGGTTGAACTATTGATACAGAATTTTGGAATGTGGATTGCTATTATGCTATTAACGACACAAAAACGGGTTAATCAATCCAATGTGTGCAGCATAAGCGTTTAGGCATTATAGACATATAGAGAAATAAATTGTCTAGGCGCTAAGTATAATGAGTTCACAATTACAGACATATGCATACAAGTACATACATATCTATGTTGTTTATGCCAGACTATGTCGTTCTATGCATGAAAGATTCAAGCTAGGCAATCAGGCTGCGTGCGAACCTGTAGCCAGCCACAGATTGAGAATCAAATGGCAACAAACAGCAAACGCAGCGGACGAAAGTGCTTCTGACGCTGCTGGTGGCAAGTGGGCCAACAGCTGCCAACTTTGCAACTAGCTTCTCTGCCAGTTAACCAACTTTGCCAGCATCCGCGCTCTCTCGACATCTCTGCGCTCCGCTCTCGGCACTCACGGCAGTCTGTGGTGTTGCGTTCCCGTTACCTCGGACCAGTGATACTTATAACCTAAATTGATTTGTGTGCTAGTCGCTGAGTCTGAGACTAATCTGATGCTGGCTAGCTCGCTTGATTTGCAGAGGCAAATACCTAACTGGGCAAAATGAGGCAATCGCGCGGTTAGGAAAAATTCACCAATCGCGTTACAAGTGGCCTGTCGACAGTCGCGAGTAGCAACAAATACAGGTGCTTTCTGCTCTCGATCTCAATTGAACTGCAGACACTCGACGAGGCGCCGAATTCGAATCCACATTTTGATGTATTCCATTTTTTGAGCTTTTCGCGTGGAAACAGTTTCAACAGCCTTTACTGCTTCAACTGAGCTTTTCTAATCAAGTGTCAATTAAAAGATATACATACATATGTGTGTTCAGTACAAGTTTGATTTTGTTGCTGTTGTTGAGCCACACGTCCACACATTTCATTTAGCTGGCCTGTGGTCAGAACGTTCAGTGTGTGACGTTGCCACCGCATTTGGGTCAAAAAATATTGTTTTTGGTTTTTAACTCGTTTTGCGCAAACTATGCACATATGTATTTAACTTCATGATTTCGCAAACTTGTCAGCCCCAACCACCATGTGTCCAATTGGAATTTCTTTACCTATGATAGATCGATATTAGGTTGCTAAATAGTTAGTAGGTGGTAAGCTGATTATTCTTGTTATTGGATATCGCCCAATGGTTTAATAGAACTGTCAGATTGCAGTTGCGATAATGTAAAAGTAAATGGTCAGTTTTTGAGGTAATGTTGATATTGTTCAGCTAATGAAACAACAAAACAAACAACACGCAAGTCATGTATTTGCCCTATTGCTTTGCTTTTGCCTTACTCGACCTTTTGGTGGAACAATTCAATTTTGATTTGCAGTAGCTGCAGCAATTCCTCTCCCTTTCCTGCTGGGTTAACTATGATTCAACCCAAATATGTTGAATATTAACTAATAGACAGCGTTGCACTAATAACTACAACCCAATCCCATATCATTCTGAGTGAATTGCATTCCTGCAAAACTGAACGTACGTACTTTCATGGAGTATAGTCGTACCACTTAATTGAACATTGCACTATGGCACCATGGCACTTAGGCAAGCACTAATTAGTGGCAGTCCGCTAGCATTTTTTAATTGAACTGCTTTTAACTGTGCTTATATGGTCGCAGTAAGTATAGTACGCTATAGTTGTAGTAATCAGCCCAACAAGCATAGTACAATCTACACGCACACACCGAGTCACAATCAAACGATCCAACTGTGGATAACGCTTTTCTTTGATTGCCGACACGCAATACAAATGGTGCAAAAAGTTTTAGTGTACTTGCCAAATTTTTGTGTGTTATTTTCTGTTGGCGCGGCCATGTCAATTTTCAGTTGCCATTATCGGCTCTCCTTGCTTTTATAGCTTTCATTTTCAATTTCAACTTCGTTTTTAAGCAAGGTAACGCTTGCATTTCTTGGTGCCTGTTATAAAAGTTTTAAAATTATTGCAAATTATATCACATAATCATAATCCCATCACATAATTATAGTTCAGTACATAGTGCATATTCAATTCGGCGGCAAAAGACAATAAATGCTTTAAAAATTATAAAGCATATTTCGAGGACGGAGACTAGGCTCAAGACGCAGCAGAAAAAAAAAAAAAAAACAATAACATTTTATCATTATACAACAGTACAGCGTGGAAAATAAAGTTCAATAGTTTCCGTATGAAAATAAAATTGAGCGCAGATTAGAGACCAATGACTCTTTTCCTAATTGCTTTTCGGATTATTCCCAGTGGTATTCTCAAACAGATTCGAAAACAGTTGATCTCTAGTTAAAAGTGAGTTATACAAATTGAGTTATTTATAGATGTAGTTTACATTTGCGTATATGCAATATGAAGTGCTCATTTCCAGTCAAATATCAATAAAATAGAAGCATTGAAACAAATAAGTGTGTAGACCTTAAACCTTTGCATAGTGAAAGGTAAGGCCGGCAAACGTTTGGTAAGTATTTAGCAACAAGCACATAAATACTGTTTATGAGCAAGAAAAAGAAATCAGACACTTTCTTGTCCAGGTCAAATAATGTTATGACCAAAAAGCCAAGAGATAATTCGTTTATTCAGTCAATTCCCTTTCACTTGATATACGGGCATTCATGTTGGTATAACGATTTGCTAAAAGACAAAGCTGCGTATGACGGGTAAGAGTGTGTAACTGGAGCACAACTCACCTGCATTAGACTACACAACAAAGTAACCAAAGAGAGAGTGAGAGAGGGAAAGAGAGAGAGAGAGAGAGAGAGAGAGAGAGAGAGAGAGAGAGAAAGAAGAGAGAAAAGAGAGAGAGAGAGAGAGACAGAGAGAGAGATTGAGAGAGACATGTAAAGGGCAGATCTTTGTATAAATAAATTTTACACACGCCAGCGACCAATTAAATAAAGAAATAGAAGCCAAGTTTCAGATAGAGTGGAAAAATCATTTAAAATTGTGAAATCTCTGTTAGGCTCGGTGGCAAGTAGCAGTGGCAAGAGCGAATCGGCCGCATCACCATCGACAACCAGCAACCACAATATCAACAGTAACAGCAACCATAGCAACATCAACGTTAACAACTGGCAACAACATCCAACAAAAACAAAAAACAACTAGCAACATCAACATGAAAATTAAATCAAATGCTCATAAAAAACCAACGCAATGAGACCGTAACGATTTCCCCTTTCATCCGCTGCCGGATGACGTTTTTGTCGCTGTCACTGTCGGTGATCGTCAGCACTGTGCAAAGTCTCTTTTTTATTTAATTCTAAGACAGGAGAAATAAGAACAAGAAGAGCAAACAAATAAAATAAATAAATAAATAAATTGGTAACCAAAAGCCTAAATAATACTCAACGCAATCCAACCAAGGTCAAGTTTTAGATTTTGTATTAACCGACTTCGATGCTAGAGCCAACCTGCGTTTGCCGAATTAAATCGATGTCCACTCGTGCGGCGCCAAATGGTAAGCATCGAGTAATGAGTTTGGGGCGCGACGAGCCGAGCTGGGCTGATTTGAACTTAACCCCAACCCCAAATTATTGACAACAGTGTGTTTGTGTATGTATCAGAGATTCAAGTGTAACAATAGAAGCAAAACAAAGCGAAATCAACATAATGCGCATTATTTCTATTTTATATGTGCATTATTAGCTTAGACTGCCTGCAAAACTCAACTGAATTTAGGAATGTCAAATGCGAGTGTAAGTCGAAAGAGTTGTTGGCTGTTAGTATTAAGTGTATTCACATAATTTGAATATTTCTGCCATTTTCACATGCTCCTAATTAATTGTAGCGTCTTCTGCATGCAAACTTGCAACTGGCGACTGTTATTGCAGCCTTTAATTTCATTGTTTTTGCGTTGCTGGCACTTTGAATGTTGCGGTGGCAATTTTTGGTCGTGTCGGCGTTTTGTCTCCTTCTCTTTTTAGCTAATTGTCAGGCCATGCACCTTTGTCGTTATCCCCGTCGCCGTCGCTGTAACCGCCACAGTTATCGTTCACCATGTTGCTTTTTGTTCGTTCGTGTGAATTTCATTTTTCTTTACTTTTTTGGCTACCGCTTTTGTTCATTTTGATATTTTTGGCGCAATTTTGTGCACGTGAATGGAACACCGGCCACCGGCACGGTACACTGCAGTTGCCAATTTCTTAAAGCGAAGACAACAACAATACTGCAAGCAAGCAGTGAGTTGCATTTGTAGTACGAATTTGCCTGTTACAAAGATGCGGAAGACAAATGGCGATATTCCTAGAGGCATTCGGTCACCAAGTGAAAGGTATTCCCCCTCACAGCAAAGATCCAAAGCATGCTTATACAGATTTGGGTGCATTTTATCATCACACGACAGCCAGACCCAAACCTATAAATGGTCAGTAACCCTACTAAATGGAAATCAGTTTTGCCGTCTTCACATACATGTTGGCCAAGAGCCTCTTCGTCAACATTTGCTATTGTGTCAGTAGCTCTGAACTTGACTCCCAACATCGTTCTATCATCAAGACCAATAAAAGACACTGTGCCTATGTAAAACGATTACAAAATATTTGCATATGCATGTGTTAAGGTGACAGATGCGCTCACAACGGACATAATAATCAAAAATCAACAATGCACACCAATAAAGCGTCAGTATGGCGAGGCAGCATGAACATAATAATCCCAAAAGTTCAATAATTCAGTGACACATTGGTAACTTTGTTTACGATTAACACAGTTCATTCAGAACCCACCAAAGAGCCGGTGTATGAATAAATATTGTTGACTATCGACTATTCTCTAAATGCGTATGCAAATGCATTGTCATTCATCTTAGTTGATAAGCTACTAATTTATGGGTTGGCATCTACACCCATACACATACCCATGTATACCGTATTTTCATGTTGTCATTCATCCTCATTTACATCAATTGTAAGCTCTTATTAGACAGCAGAGCGAAGCATAAAGTTCCAACCGCAAAAAGCCAGAAAAGTTTTTACACTCCTCTTGCTCATTTTTTGATATATGTATATGTGTATATATATCTGTATACAATGGATATATACAGTATGTCAAGAAACTCTTCACACACTGAGAAAAGAACACATTTTTCGACTTTGCATGCAAAAATAACGCCTTCAGTTATTTTTTTAAATATTTTTTTAATGCATATCTATTATTTAGAATATTTAAAATTAGTATGTATAAAAATAAAAATAATACAACGAAAGGGAAAATTTTAAAACAACAAAATGTGAGTTTACACATTTTTGACACTGTCAAGAAACTCTTTACACACTTTAGTTTTCGATTCTGTTTTGTCCTATTTTAAGAAAAAACGGTACTTTACTTTACTCATATTTTGTTGTTTTAAAATTTTTCCTTTCGTTGTATTATTTTTATGTTTTTTCATACTAATTTTAAATATTCTTAATAATAGTTATGCATTAAAAAATATTGGAAAAACATTACTAAAGGCGTTATTTTTGCATGCAAATTCGAAAAATGTGTTCTTTTTTCAGTGTGTAAAGAGTTTCTTGACATACTGTAAGTGTATGTTTGTAAAATCAAACTGCGGTTCACCTGTTACGTGTTGCGCGTACATAATGCATCTTTATTGCAATATGTTATGTTTAATGTGGAAACATATTTTTAGTTTATTTTCGTCATACAAGGAAGACTTTCATCAGGGGCAGTGTCTAGTTAAAAGATTTATATTCATTCAAAATAATTTGTAATAACTTTACAATCACAATCAAATGATGTCGCTAAAATAAACACACTACTCTTCTTTTGCTTCGCCGATCTGTCGGCACTGTCATCTCATCTAATGTTTTTAAGTTATTCATTATTTCCCAGAAGAGAAACTTTTCGTACTCTAAATTTACACATCAGCATATAACAAGATGGTTTTTTTGTAGATCTGATCTTTCAACGCAATCAAATTTCATTCAAAATGGTGTCCTCTGTCAAATTACAATGTGTGTTCGCATGTTGACCTTGCAATGAATTGCTAAAAATTGCATTCGAAGACATCAAAGTCACGCTCCGCTCATACACATTTCATGATTAGGAATTTAATTAATGTTGTAATTGGAATTATCATATCATATTTTCCCTTCGCTCTTGTTCGACATTCCTATAGTCACCAGGCCACACCCTTTAAGCATTTACACTGATCTACGAAAGTACACCCAGTACCCGGGTCGAGGTTATTTAATTGTGAGCATACACATGCTTCAAATTGCCAGCGATCAAAAACCCTCCAGTTTGTACAAAAGCATTCAATCAGCTGTGGTTGTCGCTCAAATGTGAAACAGAAGGTCGTGGCTTTCAATTACCCTACTTGTGATAGCAAACATCAGCAAACAATGTGATATTGCCCCTTCTAATCGCAATGGCAGCCGCACAATTTACAGTTTGTCTTATATGCATGCATACATATGTACATATATATATATATATATACATATCTTAAATCATGGTAGTCAGTGTAAAAGAATTAAATCAAATGCGTATACCAAGTGACAATTCTCGTCTCTGCACTCTAACGGTTGTTTGTTAGTACGCTTTGTTCCATCTATTCGCCGGATGGTCAGGATAGTTTGATGCGAATATGAGAGAGAGAGAGAGAGATGTTGCGTAAGGTTTGAGGTTTGAGAGAGAGTTACGCACTACGATTGTTGTGCGTGTATGCTTCAGCCACTGCGAGAGACAGAGATACAAGTATGTTTGTTGTAGCATTTTCGGTATGCTAGAATGCTGGCAGGCAGTCTCAAGTTGGTAGTGGCGTGATCAAGTGTATTCGCCATATACAATCTGCGCAATTAAATATGGAAAATCTCAACGAGAACCCGACATCAGAAGTGGGATCAGTGCCAACTACTGCATTTTCTGAAGATCAGTGGCGTACTATTATGGAACTGCAGAATCGCAAATTCGTCGAAATATGTAAAGCTATGCAAGCGTCTGTGCGTCCACAAAATCAAGTAGTTTTGCCAAAATTTAACCCCGATGTAACTGCAGCTGATGCGACTAATGGTGTGCAACCGCAAGCATTATTATGGACGAATAGCAGATTGATGGCAGCGCACTTATCATGATGTTGATTAGTTGCATGCAGGGCAGTGGTTCAGCGTGGCTTGCACAGATCTGCTATCCCGGCATTAATTGGGAGCAGTTTAAAGAACTATTTATACTGCCACCACCGCAAACAGTTCGTAGCGTAAGACAGTTTATAGGATTGGCGTCTTATTTCGAAAATTCGTGCCTCGGTTCTCACAGATTATGAAACCGATATATTCCTTAACTTCGAGTAAAAATGTGTTTAATTGGTATAACGAGTTGGAGGATATTAAAAAAAATATTGATCCACAACATCCAATAGAGTTACACACACATGCAAGCTCTTACGGTTATGGTGCAATGTTAATGCATCGAATCAATGGTAGTGTATGTAATAGAGTATTTTAGTAAAACTACTTCCCCTACAGAGTCTAGATATCATTCATACGAATTAGAAACCTTGGCAGTGGTAGAATCCGTTAAACAGTTCCGTCATTATTTAGTTGGTCGTACGTTTGTAGTGTATACTGATTGTAATTCTCTTAAATCATCGCGGACAAAGATTGATCTAACACCAAGAGTGCATCGTTGGTGGGCGTATTTGCAGTCGTTTGATTTCAAAATCGAATATAGAGAAGGAAAGCGCATGGCGCATGTGTATTTTTTATCGAGAAATCATATTCAGGAAGCCACCAAAGTTGAAAAATCTTTAGTCCCTGAAAAACGTGTAAACTTGGCAGAAATCTCAAGTGAATGGCTTGCTGCTGAACAGCGCCTGGATTCTGAAATTACTGATATCATTAATAAACTTAACTCTAAAGAGTTGACAGATGATGTTGCACAGACTTATGAGTTGAGAAAAGGTGTCTTGCTTCGTAAAGTTCAGAGAAATGGAAGAACCCGTTGTTTGCCAGTAGCGCCCCATGCATTTCGATGGTCAGTAATAAATCAAGTGCACGAGTCCATCATACATTTGGGATGGAAAAAGACTCTTGACAAGACTTACCAAAATGTTAGGAAGTTTGTCGATAGCTATACTTTACTTTGTTCCATACTTTAAGATTAGATTCTGACAGTTGTATTCAGGCAATGAAATCATCTATGGCTTTGTTCGGAATAGCGCAGCGTATAATAGCTGATCAGGGTAGAATTTTTTGCACCACAGAAGATTAAGCATCATCTTATAGCTACAGGAGGAAGCCGTGCAAAAGGTCAAGTTGAACGTGTGATGAGTACACTTAAGAATCTACTGTCAGCGGTTGAATCAAGTCACCGATCTTGGCAAGATGCTTTAGGTGAGGTACAACTTGCCTTAAATTGCACAGTTAGTAGTACAACTAAAGCAAGTTTCGTAGAATTACTTGTCGACAAGGAGGCTCGTCCTTTGGGTTTGATTTCACCGTATGATACAGAGATGGAGGTAGATAAAGTTAATGCTAGAGATAGGGCAATTGATAATATGAACAATCAAGCTAGTTACGACAAAATAAGATTCGATAAAAATAATGTCGGAGTTGAACAACATAAAATTGTAGATTTTGTTTTACTGAAAAATGAAGAACAGCATCAAATTAAATTGGATGTAAAGTTTAAAGGACCATTTTTGGTTAGTGAAGTTCTAGAAGGAGATAGATATATCTTGAAGTCATTGCATAATAAGAGAACTTATAAATATTGTCATGAAGATTTGAGAAAGATGCCAGATTGTTATGTTCCGAGTGAATTGAAGTGCCCGCCTGAGACTTGTTGAAATGGTTATAATATATCCGTGTGAGAGGATATGTTATGTGAAAACAAAATGTCCATATAGAGTATGAAATGGTTGAAATGAAGTTGCAAGAGACTTCGATAAGAAAATGTTTGTGAGTGGCGGATGTGTTTGAGAATTCAAATGGAAATAACCTGGCGGATGCAAAGTTTATGCATGGTTGATATATGACAATATTTGATTGAAATGTATGAGTTAAAGATATGGTTTTCAGATTTGAGCTATCTGCGTCATTGGGCAAACACAAGTGAAAGACGAAAGTTGGAACATGGCGTGTGGCGCTCTTGACGGGACTATGCTCTTAATCAAAAGGAAATCATAGTGACGATAACTAGAGTCGAATTTTGAGAAGCAAATGGAATGAATTAAATGTTAAAATGAATTTAATTATGTAATGAGAATAAGAATTGAAATTTGTTTATAATGTTGTGTAGAATGTAAAATAATGAAAGATCATGAAGTAAAAGAAAAATGTTAAGCGTAAGATAATAAATCGAATAAATAAATGGTATTTTAAATTTGATGAGTAAAAGAAAACACAAGCTATAATCACGGATTTATAAGTCAAATTTGAAATATTAAGATTACAGTACAGAATGGCCGTGTCGGATCTTAAATTATGGTAGCCAGTCTAAAAGAATTAAATCAAATGCGTGTACCAAGTGACAATTCTCGTCTCTGCGCTCTAAAGGTTGTTTGTTAGTACGCTTTGTTCCATCTATTCGCCAGATGGTCAGGATAGTTCGATGCGAATATGAGAGAGAGATATTGCGTAAGGTTAGAGGTTTGAGAGAGAGTTATGCACTACGATTGTTGTGCGTGTATGCTTGAGCCACTGCGAGAGACAGAGATACAAGCAAGTTCGTTGTAGCATTTTCTGGAGAGCATTTTCGGTATGCTCGAATGCTAGCAGGCAGTGTCAAGTTGGTATTGCGCAAGTGTATTCACCGTATACAATCTGGAAAATCTCAACGAGATTTATATATGTATATATATATAGCCCACTTAGGTCCCTTCAGAATATAAAAGTATAATCGAAAATTAGTTAATTCGAAAGGTACAAGTTTGCACTCAGGAAGCGTACACCTAAATTATCTTCACACTTAATTATATTACATTATAATTGGTCATACCTACAGCGGAATGTTAGGCAGCTGCAGTTCCAAAGTTTAACAATGGCACAAGACCTACACGGTAACAAAAGCAACAGCAACAGCAACACCAATGACATCAACCACATCAAAAAAATGATATAAACTGGCATATATAATATTTCGTAACGCGAACTGGAAAGTCGGGGGTTTGGATTGAGGTAAATCCGCTAAAAATAACAATTGGCTAAATATTTTCACATAGTTGCTATTACATAAATACCCCATCAAATCTAATTTGAAATAATTTGAAAGACGGCGGCTGTCTCTGTGTAGCATTCATATACGTTTTTTTGTGCCAGAGGTTAAAGCACACAAAAAAACGAGTCATGCTTTAAGGATGGGGAAAGACACATGAGTCTGTGTACGTGTGTGAATGTGAATGAGATGCATTGTTCTAATATACTATTACAGCATTAAATAAATGCTATAAGGTGGGTGTGTAGTTCCAACATTGACTATTGCCACTCGCACATAAGATGGCTTTTAGAAATGACCCAGTACTATTTGAATGAAACAAAAACATGATTTAATACAGCATTTTGGTGCTTCTTTTTTATTATGAGCGTGCTTTTTGCAGCGATAAAGTGAAAGTTTGCCTTGGCCGATGGACTATGCGAGGGTCTGAACAAAGACGTAAGTCAACAAGGCACCACCGATAACAAACTCATTACGACCTTGCCTTGCCCGCCATCAAATGACGCTGTCAACTGGTCAACAGAGTAGTAGCCATATTTCAACTGCGAATACTATTAAGTATGTGCATAGTAAGCGAACAAATAATAATATTAAATAATAACAACAACAATAAAATAATAATAATAACAGTCATAGTAATTTAGTAAAAACCAGTTAATAAGCAACACCGTGGATAGCAGCATTATGCAACAAACCTGGCATTACGGACACAATTAAGTTACAACCTTTACCTATGACGCCAATTGGCTGGAACGTGAACGCATTTCTCACAGCGAAACCGAGTCAAGTGACTGACCATAACCCCAACTACCAACTCCCAACATCCAACCCACAACATCCAACTCCCAGTTTGCATTTCTGCTTCAGTTTCGATCCACTCTGCAGTCAATATGAGTAACCAGCACTTGAAAGTCCAATTCAATTCACATTACCGCTTGATAATCTGAAATTTTACTTTAACTATGGACGCGCTCCTGAACTAGCCGTCTCTTTATCAAACAAACTAAGCCTAATGAATACTTTTCCCCTGGACAAGATAATTTCTGAGGAAAACATAAAAAATCTGAGAAAGAAAAAAATAGATTGATTTTTTAATTTACTTTCACTTTGCCAGTTTACAAATCTATTAAGATTTATGACTGTTCCATACGCTTATCTATTGAAGTCCGACTTTCCTTTGATTTGTTTGCTTACCCGAGCAGCTCACGAAAATAATGGATACGGACAGGTACAGTGACAGAGGTACTTAAATTGTACATATCTCCATTCAAATGCTTGAATTCGTATTTTTGAAAATGAAATGTAAAACAACATCTTGCCACACCAACCACAAAATGAGGAAGAAACAATAAAAATATCAAAATAGGAAAAAAACAATAATAAATTTTGAATGTGGCCAAATTAGAGCGTCAGCAGCCAGTCGAAAAATAAAAAAATTAACAAGTATGAGTATTCACACTGTCTGGCTAAATGCATTAACAAAAACTAGCGAAACTGCACTCAGCGATGCAGAATGAATATGTTTAATCTTGTACTAACAAGTACTTCAAAGCACTTTCACCTTATGCAGGTGATATTGGTATTTTTGCATAATTCCTGTGCACACACACACACATACATTACATAAGACTGTGTGTTGAGTGCAAATGTCAAAATGGATTTTGTCACTAGGCACTTGTCTACTGTGCCGCCTGATAAATGTTTGATTTTCTAATTTATAGTGCCCACATTGTACTTACGCATATTTAGTTGCAAGCAATGATTTTGCTGTGTGTGCAATCATTTGAAGTCGATGTTCAGCTAATTAATTTGTTGCTCCATTCCCTGAACAGTAGGCAGCAGCAGTCGGTTTTAGTATCACTAATTACCCAACTGTTGAGTTTTCGGTTTCATTGTGAAAGTAAAGTAAAATCAGATCGAGATCTCGGCACAACAACAGCTAACATATAGCCAGCCAGCCACAGGTAGCAGCAATCGTGAGTGACTAAATGTGATTGCTAACGCGTGCAAACTTATACACTCATTCACATATGCACACATGCACTAATGCACTAACTCATATACTCACACTAAGCTGTACGATTATGTTGACAGCTGTTTTCTGTTTCTGTTCGTTATTGCCACCTGACAAACTAGCATCAGCAGCAGCGAAATCAGCACAGCTGCAATAGCAAATCGTTAATCAATTTCAGGCAGGTTGCCATTATCCACAAGTGGATAAATAGAGATCGTTAATGCCACAAAACTCGTACGAGTTATGAGCGAGCAGAGAGCACTTGGCAAGCTTCGCTGATTTGGTCATTATGCCCTTAATACTATTATTTTTCTTTTTATTTTTTCTTCGCTTGTTGCGTTCTATTTCGCTAATGCATTACGGCGTATGCAAAACTCTCACCCACTATTCTGCGGTTGTGTGTGTGAAATATAAGAATTTAAAAACAAATGTTCATACATGTTACTTGGTCGGGTCAATCAACTAACATTACCACTCTCCATTCAGTTTTCGTTTCTCAGGAAAGCCATGTTTTTAGTAAGTTATGAATTTAAAATTACTTCTAATTTTTATCGCGCAACTTTAATTTTATTTCCTAGATAGAAAAAAAATTCAATATAAAATTTTTAATGGCAATTTGGTAATTTGGTGTAAATCTTTTCCAAATAACTAAAATACACAATAATACACACGAGGTACTCCTGTAAAATTATGTACTCTCCAATGTTATTAACAATTTTAATTTGTATTCTACATATTTAATTTTTATTTCCCGCTACTCATAAGCAAGGCATTTGTCCGTCCGTTTGAACACTTGTAGATCAGTTACTTTACGCGTTAGTGTAACTGTAGTTGTATATGTCAAACGCACATTAAGTTTTTTTTATTTTGATAACACCCCCTTATGTTCCCGCGTACAAAACAGCTCCCAAGGGAAAAACTAAACGAAAGTTTCGCTATGTTGGGACTCCACAGAAGAAAGTGTTTACTGTATTTTATTTTAAAATCGAAATACTGTTTTATTCGCCTAACCATATAAGGTTGAAGATCGTAACTGATTTTGTTTCCCAAATTTAATAGCACAGTTCTTAATAAATATAAAGAAAAAATATGCACATACTTCAGGAACAAAAATTATTTAATCTAATGGTGCACTAATTAAAAGTAATTTTTATGTTATTCATTTGCGTACATGTAATCGTAAAATGGAAGGTAAAGTTGGGTGGTGCTACATAGCTTTTAAGTCAAGGCCGAACCAGCAATAGCTACATGCATATAGAAACAAAGTCCATTGTAACAAAGGAAAATAATTTTCCGTTGGAGAATTAAATATTTCATTATACGCGAATCAATTATTGTTTGATTTGCATTTTTGTTGTTGTATATTGATGAATGTTAAACTAATCCCCAATACGTAGATGGCATTTGAGCTGGCTTTCTTTGAGTCAATTGTCGGCATTTCATAAGATCTAACATATTAATGGATAGAAGCGAGCTTGCATGTTGTAAGACTTTTAATCATCGAGACATATACCAAACAAAAACAAACATTCGTATATACATATTTACTTGTAATATTTGCAGTCTATGAACATTTAAACAATGTAAGATTTACCAACTCTATGTAGGCTATGCAATAATTAATGTTTACACACCCACGCTAGTTACAATCTGCCACATTTGGACAATGTCAAACCAACAACCAACAACCGACATAAAGCGGCGGTATGCTGAGGTCTTGACACTTTATATTTTTGTATTTTACTATATTTTGGCCGGAAAAGTCATTAAGACCAAATTTTTTACGGTTAAATGACCTTTCATTTAATATAAAATCTCACACCAATTCGGCACCAAAGTTCCATGTTAATGTTATTCGCACCGTTCGCAAATTCATGAAATATTTATCATACGAACTTGGAAATACGGCTACTGGGATCTGGTCCTAATATTTATTGCAATTTCTTGCTATTTAATTCCGATTTGGATATGGTTTCGAATTCGGACATGATCGCAAAGTTGACCGCCCAATTAACAACTGTCCATACATGTAAAATATTTTCAATTGATCTAGACAAAACAATACTTCGAATTATTTTTGTTCTTTGAAACGGGTTTTACATTGAAAAACAATTAGTATTTTCTTAATTTATTCCACGATTTTCTCGGTTAACTGTTATAACGACGCTATGACAATTTGTTCAAAAGGCTAGTTTGAAAAACTGTAGCAGTCTTTAAGGTTTCCGAATAGAGATACATTTTCAAGTTACTCACAGATTATTCTTTTCTCAAAGTTAACAATTTAAATATAGTATTCGGATCATCTCGGTTCATTGTCATTATGCCGAATTTTATTGACCCTGTGAAACGCTCACTTCTTTTATTGCCTCTTTACAACAAATAGTTTATTTAATTGTTCTTTTGTTAATAGATATTTGTCTGCTGCAAATAAAGATTATCTGTTTAATTATTATTTTAACAAAATTGGAACTTAAATTGTAATAAATTGGCTCTCATTTCATGTGATTGACGATGCTTGCATGTCTGACTGCATGCAGTGACTTCTAGCTCATATTAGCCAAGATTTATGCGACACTAAAAAGTTAAACGATGACCACTCTCGGATCAATACAATAAAAATGATTAACAAATAAATTTGTTATATTTCACATTTGCATTTTAAAATCTAGGAAAAGTTGCGAAACATATGATTTATACATAAAAATGCGTGCCACTTACTTATTGAAGCATTCACATTGTAGCTCGCAAATTAAAGTGAAATTCGTGTCCTCAATATTTTGTTTATTCCGCATGCAATTCTATTGCAACGATAGCGGACTTAAATCACATTTGCAAGGTCTGTGTATGTGTGTGTGTGAGTGTGAGTGAGTGAGTGTGAGTGTGTGTTTGTGTGTGTGTGTGTGTGTGTAGGTGCGTACTTAAGCGTGGGACTTTGTTTGTACTGTGGTGGTAACAGAGTAACAAGTAACTGTATCTGTGGGCATGCCGTACCGACATCAGCAGCGACAGAAGAAGCAGCAACTGCAGCAACCGTATTTGATTTAAAAACTAAAAGATTAAAGACATTAGGCGAAGATGGCGCGGCGTCGTTGGCTAAAGAGTAGAATTACTTTGAAATTTTCATTTTATTGTGCTTCTTTTGATTTTTATAATAGTGGCATTGCCCACAAGTAACCATTTTTTGAGAATAATAAAAGTATATTTGAATATAGATAGACACGGGTAACGTATGCGTACATTACATATAGGGTGTGTTGGATGTGTGAGGAGGGTCGAAAATTAATTCGTCTGTTCAAATTGTATGCTCGCAGATTTTGTACTTATGAAAATTTAGCAAATGGTGAATGCGTGTTGGCGAGCTGTGTGTGCTTGAGCTCGAGTTTGAGTTAATAGATAAATGTATTAGTTTTAGTGGTCTGTTAAAAACAATAAAAATCGAAATCTCAAAGCGCTTATGGTCATTAAAAAGTTATTGCCAATGGCGTTGGCTTCTAGTCAAACCGAATACAAGACTTTTGCACTTAATTAGTTACTCGAAACGCGCCGCATTGCGTCATCGTCATCGTTGAGCTGATTGAACTCCAGCGATTGCACAAAGCCGCATAGCAAAAACAACTAAATAAAAAAAATACAAATACTGAGATACAGATATAGAAACTTTGGCCAATTTGCACTTAATTTAAAACGTAGTTAAGCACGACTTTGCTTGCGTTGAAGTTGCCTATGCCCCGAAACGAAGTTTGAAAATGAATTGAAAAGCACCAACCAAGTTCACACACCAAACGAATAGAAAGTATTCAAATAAAATTAAATTGTTTGTTGTTTGCAGACAAACAGCCGGATCAGACATCAGCGGGATCGTACTGGCAACAGCACGTGGCCACACCCAGCAGCTCAACGCCCTTCGATTCGCCCTTCTACTCGGCGACGCATGGCCTCGTTCAGACGCACCCCTCTCTGACCGCTGGCGGGCCCCGCCCCGTTCCTCTCAGCAGCAACAGCTTGGGCAGCGGAGCGCCAGCGGTTGCGCCGGGTGCCGCTGTCAATGGCAAACCATCGCTGACTGCTGGCAGCGGCTACCTCAACTCTCGTGGCACTCTGCCCACGTCTGCCAGGTACCCAGCGAACAAGATAAGCGGCACTGTGGTAGAGCCCAATCCGAAGTCACCATTCCGTCATCTGGATTTCTCGACCAGCGCCACGGCTGAGTTGCGGCGTAACCCCGCTCTGTCAGCTCCCGATGAATGTGCCCGTGCGTGTCGCGAGGGCGAACCACCAAGGATCTGCTACTATCACTTTACCCTCGAGTACTATACCGTGCTGGGAGCGTAAGTAGAACATGCATTTTGTTATTCATGTCTATTAAAACTAACTATCATTTAATTTTTATAACAGATAATCGAAAAATTCTAAATGATTTCAGAAAAATAACAACTAGTAAAAGTAAATGAGAAAGTTATTCAAGAAATATTTTTTACCAACTCATTAAAGATTTTTATATTCTCTAAAAATGAGTAGAGCATATTTTTGACGATTCATAAAATTCCAGCTGTTCCTTTTTAACATTGTTTTTATGTACACTCTAATGCAAGTCAGGCGCCCATTTGTTAATAGTACTCTAAGTAGCCATAAATTGTATTGGGAAGCGGAGGAGAAGAAAGATTATGCAGCTGAAACCGGAAACAATATAAAATCCACAGCCATAAAGTTGAAAGTCGTATGAGATCAGCGTCAGTCGACTCGATATATCCATCAAGCACACTTGCAATCAAGGCCCCCCTAAAAAACAAGTAGTAGGATTCGGAGTCTATGATATATAGGAGCTCGCATGTATCTAGTAGATACGACTGATTGCAAGTTCACTGCAGCTCCAGATACTCATAATAACAAATCACCTTACATATAGAAATTAAGCACCGGGAAAAAACTTAAGCTCGAAGCCGTCACCATGTTATCACATTAGAGATGCAAAGATAGACAGGGATGAGAGGGACGAGACAAGAGCGAACAATTTATTCTCACGCCACAAGCGCTGTTATGGCAAATAATCAGACAAAGAGCTTAGTCAACAAAGGTAAATGCAAATGCTACAGTAATACGAGTACGAGTTCGAGTATCTGCAACTTGGTCAGATGCAAGTGCAAACTAGCTTCGGTTACCGGACCTCTATCTTAGCCTGTCTCCAGCAGAAACTCAATTTTGAGCTATTGCCCTACTGCACCAATAGGCGACACTTTGGTACAAAGGTGCTAGTAACAGTACTACAACTAGTAGTATTTACAGTGTCATACGGTTGTCAATAGCTTAACAGACAGTTCGACAATCTCGACAACTTGCCAATTGCGTTTGGTGAATTTCATTCACAAGCTCCTACACCACTAGTCTACTTTTCAATAGGCTACTGTGATATAATAACTTGGACACTCCTATCTAAAAGTCTGATTACTTTCTAGGGATTAGATACTTAGTATATATAAGGTGTTAAATGTGTTGTGTCAAGATGCCTAATACAAACGAAAATAAATACAAAGTTGACTGACTAATAGCAATTATATTATCAAATGCATAAGAGGAGTTATCTTGGGACTATAGAAGACGATTACAATCTATACATAATATAATTAGTTGCAGACTTTTTAAAAAAAATGTTATCAATCGAAAATATATTTGACTTGATTAAATAAAATAAGTATATTTCTACATTAGAAAAGCTATAATTACTGAAATACATTTTCAGATTTAAAAGATCGCTTGATCTACGAATAGCAAAACTGATATATTTTTGTTTAAGATACTAGTTTAATAACCTCGCACACAACGCAAATTATAAACAAGTGAGTAATCGCATGCGACAACTTAATTAGTGAACGAATTAAGCAGCTTGCCATTCGTACATTGGACACGTACGACATCATAGTTGTGCATTTTAATGCATTAAAATATTCCATTTGCATCCACATCCCATTGAACATCAATCTTCATTTGTACACTGCATCCGGACGTGATCAATGTGCTCATGATTAACTTCCTGTCCACACTTTTATAGTTGTTGAAATTCATAATCGGACTTATCTCTCTATCTGTAATTCGCTTTACATTATTTTCTCTATTGCTTCGAGACTAAATCGTAAAATAGTCTGAACAATACATATATATTGTTTGCATAAATCATTTGTGAAAAATTATTACAGACTGATATTGTTGGTATTGTTCCATTTTAATACTCTCTATCAAACATTATTTATTTGATTACAACTTAATTGCTTGGTTGACATATATACCGAAATATCATTATTATGTTTCCCTTTCAGTGCCTGCCAAGTGTGCACCCCCAATGCAACGAACACGGTTTGGAGTCACTGTCAGTGCGTGCTGGCCGATGGCGTCGAACGCGGTATTCTCACCGCGAACCGCATGATACCCGGCCCAAGTATTCAGGTGTGCGAGAACGACAAAGTTGTCATCGATGTGGAGAACCACATGGAGGGCATGGAAGTGACCATTCATTGGCACGGAATCTGGCAGCGCGGTTCGCAGTACTACGACGGTGTCCCATTCGTTACCCAGTGTCCCATTCAGCAGGGCAACACCTTCCGCTACCAATGGACTGGAAATGCCGGCACGCACTTCTGGCATGCCCACACCGGTCTGCAGAAGCTTGACGGTCTTTATGGCAGTGTTGTGGTGCGGCAGCCACCCTCACGTGATCCCAACTCGCATCTTTATGACTTTGATCTGACCACACACATTATGCTGATTAGCGATTGGTTGCACGAGGATGCCGCTGAGCGTTATCCGGGTCGCCTAGCTGTTAATACTGGTCAGGATCCTGAGTCCATGTTGATCAATGGCAAGGGACAGTTCCGGGATCCCAACACCGGTTTCATGACCAACACGCCCTTAGAGATCTTCACTATTACACCGGGTCGCCGCTATCGATTCCGCATGATCAACGCCTTCGCTTCAGTTTGTCCAGCTCAAGTGACCATCGAAGGACACGGCATGACTGTTATTGCCACCGATGGGGAACCTGTTCATCCCGTTGATGTCAACACCATCATCTCGTTCTCAGGTGCGTCTTTACATTCATCCATTCCATTTTCGTTTCTAACTCCTTTGCTGATTTATTAACAGGTGAACGTTATGACTTTATTATCACTGCCGATCAGCCTGTGGGCGCCTATTGGATTCAGCTGCGTGGTCTTGGTGAGTGCGGCATTCGTCGTGCCCAGCAGTTGGCCATTCTCCGCTATGCTCGTGGTCCTTATCAGCCCGCCTCAGCACCTCCCACCTACGATGTCGGCATTCCCCAGGGTGTGGTAAGTTTTGACCATTTGTTGAGATTTCTCTGATACTTGCCAACAAGCATTGCGAGTTCCAGTACGGAAATCTCTCCAAGGCACCAAGTTTAGCACTGAAGAAATTTGTTGAGAATAGCTCATAAACCATTTGGATACTTACGAGAAATATTCCAGCTTTATTCTGTCTCAAGGATACGTAAAGTGGATCGTTAATTAAACAATCGGAAATTGTAAAGATAGGAAGGAAACAACTTAAAGCTCAGAACTATTGTGCTTTAAACTTATAACGGCCAACAGTTATAATGATTTCTTGACCATGAACTTTTTTAGTACTTGAAAGCAAATTTCTTACCTTAACAAAGACTTCTAAAAGCTAGCATTCCTATCGATTTTTTAAAAGCCAACGTATAAGATGTCCGAGTATAGGGTTCTTTTGTCAGAAAATAACGCCCGTTGTATTCGCATGTTAAATCTGAAAATCTGTAAGTACCTTGTATATATGCCTATGAATTAATCTTTAAGGGATTGTAAATACTTCCTTATGTGTGTGCCCATATGTTGTAAATATATAAATAGAAAGCACAAAATCGAAAAAATAAGAAAGAGAGAGAGAGAGAGAAAGTGAACAGACTGCATAACTAAATACTTTTCTCTGTCTTTTTTCCACAAACACCCCACTTCAAATTCAAATGCAATGTAATATATGCAAAACAACAACACGAAAACCACACCGCATTTGTTTGTTGTTCCCTCACATGTGTATAAATACTTATATATGTATCTGAACTCACCTCACAACACTACCTTTGACTTCAATGACATAACGAATAACGTAACGATAACGACAACAACAACAACAACAACAACAACAACTATAAAATAAAAGGTCATGAACCCCTTGGACGCGCAATGTAACCGTCAACGCAATGATGCCATCTGCGTCAGTCAACTGAAGAACGCCCTCGAGATAGATCGCGGCATTCTGGCCGAGAAACCAGACGTCAAGATCTTCCTGCCCTTCCGCTTCTTTGTCTACCGCGCCGAAGATCTCTTCCAGCCCAACACGTATAACAGATTCCTGGGTAAGTCCACCTCTTCACTTTGAAGGCTTTTGGACAGTTCTTATTCTTTATTCTTTATTCTTTATTCTGTATTCTTGCAGTGGCTCCCACGGGTGATCATGTCATCTCGCTGATCGACGAGATCTCTTATTTGTCGGCGCCAGCACCGCTTACATCGCAGTTCAATGAAATCAATCCCGAGCAGTTCTGCAACGGCGACAATCGTCCGGCGGATTGTGGACCCAACTGCATGTGCACCCACAAGATAGATATACCGCTCAATGCCATTGTCGAGGTCGTGCTGGTCGATGAGGGTAAGTAGTGCTGAAAGGAGTAATTGACACTTTCAAGGCATCCCTGTTAATATTATATATGTATGTATATAATCGGTGTATTTTCCTTTAGTACAACAACCAAACCTGTCCCATCCATTCCATTTGCACGGCTACGGCTTCAGCGTGATTGGTATCGGCCGCTCACCGGACTCCACCGTGAAAAAGATCAATTTGAAGCATGCGCTCGATTTGGACAGACGTGGCTTGTTGCACAGGCAGTATAATCTACCGCCAACCAAGGACACCATTGCGGTACCTAACAATGGCTACGTTGTGCTGCGTTTCCGAGCCGATAATCCTGGTAAATGATTCGTTACTCTAATTGATCCGATAAGGTTGTAACTTAAGTCCCTATCGCCATTACAGGCTTCTGGCTCTTCCATTGTCATTTCCTATTCCACATTGTGATTGGCATGAATCTGATATTGCAAGTAGGCACCAATGCGGATCTCCCACCGGTGCCACCAGGCTTCCCCACATGCGGCGATCACACTCCTCCCATACCCATTAATTAAGTTAGACCATTCCAAATTCTTCGGCTCTAACTATTTTAAATAAGAAAATGTAAAACCACAATAACAAATGAAAATCATAAAGCGAAGGGGACCTGAACCCGTTGAACAGTTTGTACAAAGTTTTGTAGAGAAGAAGAACAACAACCAAGAACAGCACAATGAATATGTATGTATCTATTGTATGTGTATGCGATTTTAAGCACAGCCACCTCCTGCTCCTGTATCATATTGCTCCCCGTTCCCACTTTTCTTGTCTATATAGATCAATCTCTCTATATATATATATGTATTCCGCATAAGCTTGCCTGCCCCCAACCCAATCCCCGAAAGTTGCCTCAAGCAAACCTTTCCACACTTGGTACTTGCCTCTTTTGGAAATTTGTATAGGAACAATGTACAAAATTATGAAAGCAGCCATAGAACCAACAATGCCCAGTTTACCTTACCGCTCCCCTCATTTTCGTTGATCCTTGAAGCCAGCGTTTAAAGTGTATATTTAAAACAAACTAATGTAAGTGCATTTGGGGGCCAAGAGAAGAACAACGAAGTATACACGCCTGGTGCCTAGTTTCCCACGTCTTGAAAGACAAGCGGGGAAATGCGAATGGAAATAAACTTAAATCTTTATAAATACTATTATAAAATGTATATAAAAGTGTCTATGTAAATGAAATATGATGTATGTATTGTATAATGCTTAAACTATTTTGTACTTATGTAATGCCTAATTATGCGTAGGGTCTATTGAATCAAATAGTCTCTCATTTGACATCTCACAGTTATATTTAATAGCTACGACATGCGATGCTGCATCAATCAATCTTGTACATTTTCCCGAAAAACGAAAACATCGACTAGAACCATATTACCATTAACACAAAATCAAAATGTCTAAAAAAGGTCTAAAACAAAACGAACAAACAACAAATTTAAAGTGCAGATTTGTTAAGCATGAAAACAGAACCCAATTAACTGCCGTTAAATGTATATTTATTGTTTAAATCAATTTTAATAAAAATGTGTAAAATTAAAGAACATGCCATTATCTATATGCTATACACTATATTCAACACTATATACATTTAAATATATATAACTTTATAACTATGCTGTTATTATGTTTTGCACTACGACTTAAGATGCACCTCCAGATAAGTATGTATATGTTCTAAATGATTGGTTGTATTCTCTTTATTTGAGTTTATGATTTCGTTAATTTTTTACTGAATTATTTAATATGCTTTGCAAAATTACTTGCAGATTCTCAACCCGCTTGATGCGATCTGTGATCGCAAGCGAACTGATGCTATTTGTGTTTCGAACTTAAAGAATGCCAAGAAGGTGGATAAGAGCGTCCTGGTGGAGCGACCTGATGTCAAGATCTTTTTGCCCTTCAGGTTCTATGTATATGAGCCAAAGACCCTGTTTATACCGAACACATATAATCGATTTCTGGGTACGTAGACTCAACTAACAGTGGACAATTCTATTGGATCAATCGATCTTTGCTTACATTAACACTTTCACTTTCTTATACTTGTACTAAAAACTGACCAACAACAACAACAAAAAATGTTGCAAACTGGTCAAATAATTCTTTGGTCAATCACACAAACTTTTCGCTAACAACACACATACATAGTTGTGCCTAGCGGTGACCATCTGACCTCACTCGTCGATGAAATCTCCTACATCTCACCGCCGGCGCCGCCGCTCTCTCAGATCGATGACATTCCTCCGGAATACTTTTGCAACGGCGATAATCGTCCGCCCAACTGCGGACCCAACTGTGAGTGCACACACATGGTGGACATACCATTGGGAGCGATAGTCGAGGTTGTCCTGGTGGATGAAGTGCAGCAGGTGAATCTCAGCCATCCCTTTCATTTACATGGCACCGCCTTCTATGTCGTTGGACTGGGTCGATCACCGGATAAGTCTATTAAGAAGATCAATCTTAAGCATGCATTGGAACTGGATCGCATGGGCATGTTGGAACGGGACTTCTCGAAGCCACCGCTCAAAGACACTATTGCTGTGCCCAACAACGGCTACGTGGTGATGCGTTTCCGTGCCGACAATCCCGGCTATTGGCTCTTCCACTGTCACTTTCTATTCCACATTGTGATTGGCATGAATCTGGTCTTTCACATCGGCACACAAGCCGACCTGCCGCCAGTGCCGCCACGCTTCCCAACTTGCGGTGACCATGTGCCGCCTGTCACCTGGTACTAAGCTCAGTCTACACAGTACAGCCCCTCCCGTTATTTATTAACCCCTCGCTTAAGGATAACCATAATTCTAGTTAAAAGTAATCCTTCATGTTCATGGTCAAAGCTCGTAGCTTTGCCGTTAATGTTTGATGCGGTTATGTTGATAATATTATAAGTTACGTTTAGTCATAAGTGTGTTGTTAACTGATTAACTCATTAACCAAGCAATGCGAAATCCTGTCAAGAAGGCAGCACGCATTTAAAGGGTAAAACAATCATTTAGTCAACTAGCAGTCGGGATTAATCCGTTTCCTTTCATAGTTGCCTCTGATGCTGACCATCTGATATCACTGATCGATGAAGTCTCGTACATAGCACCGCCGTCGCCGCTGCTCTCCCAGTACAAGGACATTCCGGAAGAGTACTACTGCAACGGGGACAACAGGCCGGCTGATTGTGGCGAGAATTGTCAGTGCACGCACAAGATCGATATACCCCTAAATGCAATTGTTGAGGTTGTCCTGGTTGATGAAGTGCAGCAGATCAACATCAGTCATCCATTCCATTTGCATGGCACTTCCTTCTATGTCCTTGGACTGGGTCGTTCGCCAGATACGAATATCAAGCGCATGAATCTGAAGCATGCATTGGACTTGGACCAGCGAGGCATGCTAGAACGACAGTATCTAAAACCCGCACTTAAAGATACAGTTGCCGTACCCAATAATGGTTATGCTGTCTTACGTTTCCGGGCCGATAATCCTGGGTTCTGGTTATTCCATTGTCATTTTCAGTATCACATTGTGATTGGCATGAATCTGGTCTTTCAAATCGGTACGCTTAAGGATCTACCGCCAGTGCCGGCCAACTTTCCACGCTGTGGTAACCATCTGCCGCCCATAACTCCCAGTAGCCATTGGTAGCTAGCTGGATTAAGTTTGTAATATTATGCATATACCCGTAACTAGCAACTAGATGGACGAGTGGTCTTGGCGTTATAGCTCTGAGACCAGTTACTTATCGTTTAGGTTTCGACTCTTTCCTATTTTCATTAATTAATAAATTCATACTTCAATTCAAAAGCAATTGCCAAATGCGAGTTTACATGTACTATATAGTACTCAATACAGTCGGATTAAATTAGAGCAGATTAAAGGTCTTCTATTAGTTTGAACTTTCCTGTTTCAATATATGAATGTATGTATGTATGTATAGAGTAGAGTAGCTATAGAAAAAATAGTTGATAAAAAATAAAGATGCATAAATAATATATTCAAATTGTGGTGACGATGTGATAAATTTTAGATAAATTTCTATATCGTTCTCGTGAACTAATTTAATTCAATTCTAAACAATAAATAAACAAACGTGTTAAGTTAGATGTTTAATGCTCCATCAATAAAATAAATATTATTACCATTTCATTTGAAAATTGATTAACTGGATTTATTAAAATTGTAAAAGATGTCTGCTATTGTAAAAGATGTCATGTTTTTGCCATTATTCAAAAAAAGTGTTAAGGTGATACTATTCATCGAGAGGGGTACTATCGATAATTAATTATTCAAAAGGTGGCAAGCTCTTGAACTTCTACCCAGTGCTGCCATCCAATTCTCGTTGCTTATTCGAATAAAATATATATTGGTTTATCTGATACGTTTCAATCGTTTCATTAAACTATTGTATTAGGTGCTCTAAATAGAGAACTTTAAGATCGTATACCTCCTTTTGATAGTATTTTTTTAAATATACACTCTGCGGTCACACTAAAATTTTCATGAAAAGAAAAGCAAACAAATTATTAGTAAAAACAGATAGTTAATTATAAAGCATGAGGAGAACAGAAGGTAATGTGCTATTAAATTCTGAAGCAACCAATTATCTATTTTTATGTGTATTTAAGATCGCCGTTCGAAACGCAGCAAACGGCCGAAACCTGCAAGATTCTCTTCGCCAACAGAATCCGCTTCGCCACCAATTCCAACAAATGTTGCATCCGAAGTTGAAGTCGAAATTGCGACAACGACAACAACACCAATACAGGTGAAGGGAGCACTGTCTATAATTTCACATGTCCAGAACAACAAGACTAGTGAGCCTTCCAGCCAACGTTCGCGACCTTCCGCAAACACAAAGACTTATCCGCAAGTTTTGCCGGTGTCTGGAAATATGAATGCAAAAAAGACAAAAAAACGTCGGAATAGTGACACGTCTAGCGATGAGGAGCGCTGGCTCAATGCCATTGAAACAGGCAAACTGGAGGATGTTGATGACGAACTGAAAAAGATCAAGGATCCCAAGCTAATGACTGCACGACAAAGAGCGATGTATGAACGATCACAGGATGCTGAATCAACACTCGCTGGATTTGTCGAGGAGTTGATTGCGCTGCCCAGCGGCTATCGGGAGAAAGAAAAGCCGCAGACGGCCGAGGACATTCAGAAGGCAGCGTTAAAGTCACAAAAACGCAAGCAACAAGCGGACGAGCGACGCGAAAAGGACAAACAAAAGACAATGGAACGATTGCTTAAGAAACAAGAAAGTGGCAAGCAACGTGCAGCAGCTCGTCAGAAAGCCCAACAGAAGCACGTTTTGCCCTCACTCACGTACATTAATAAGCTGGATGGAGCCTACATTCTAGTGCCACCAGGTCAGGAATTTCCCATGCAAGCGCAAGCTGCGCTCTCAGCACCGCCACTTCAACTGTGTGGCATTGCTGGCTGTGGCAACCGCAAGATCTACAGTTGTTCCAAAACAAATACTCCGCTGTGCAGTTTGGCGTGTTACCGCAAAAATCTGGCGGTGGCTTAGCAAGTTAAATACTTTTAAAATTAAAAATTAAATGGTTAGTTTATTGATTCATCAAAAAATTGTTTATAATGTCCTGTTGCTCAGACTCAATGCGTTGCAAGTACTGATACTCGCTCTTCAAACGCTCCAACTCCACTGTCTGCTCGACTATCTGACTCTGGTAAACCTGTTGTTCGCTCTGCCGTTGTTTAGCCATTGTCTTTAATTGATTCTGTGTACTGATTGCTCGCAATTTCTCGTTCTCGACATCCTTGGCAAAATTGTGCGATATCTTGTAGAAATCTTCGCCCAACTTCTTAAGCTCCTGCAAGTTTCTTGAGTATTCCAGGCATTCTTGTCGCAATTCAATTGTTTGATTTGATAATTTCGGATCCTGTACTCGCAGCCTATAGATATCATCTATATAAAGTCCAGCTTTCTGTAGGTCTTCCATTTCAAAAGATTTTCAAAGGGATTCACAGTCATTTGTTGTTAAATTCATGTTGCCATAGCTACCACGACCAACCCCCAAATCACCCTTAAGACCTTTTATATTTAAATACATATGTGCAACTCTTACGAGTTATGAGTCTGAAGATTTTATATAGCATAAATTGGGGGTCGATTGAACAGTGAATTTAGATTTGCTTTCAACAAGTTCATACCCATATTATTTTACACTTGTAACCGTTCATTTTATCATATGAGACCTGATACTTTTTTACACTTATGCTTAGGATCTGTAATTTTAGTGAATATAGTCATTACGTATATAATTAGATCGAGTTCGGAAAGAATATATACGTATAATTAAAATTGCAATTAATCTTTGTTCACTGAATTTACCATGCAGCTTTGCGTATCTTACTTAAATGCCTAATAAATATGCATACTTGCGGTACTTAAGCCAAGGATCAAACGGATCCCATAGATCATGAAGCGAACCAACAAAGACTGCAAGCACCGCAATTTTGCCATCAAATCTGAGGCAATTCCAACCAATGCAAAAGTCAAGTGGGATTATTACGTTTATTTGATCGAAGTCTGGCCAGTCCAGTGCGCTCCTCTTCCTCATCGCTGGTATACTGGTGCATGCTGGCACCACTGACGCCTCCGGCTCGCACCGAAGATGTGGCTTGCAGCAGCTCCTGGTCGGGAGCATTACGATTCTCATAAAGTAGAACCTGCAGAGTCTCTTCGTAGATACGTGCCTCGGGAAACTCGACCTTCGTATGCTTTCGATCAGTGGCATATACAATAGATGTACAGCAGACTTCGGCTACCTTTTTGCCATGGCCATAGAAGGACCAGCAACAAATCTCACTGGGCCCAATCACATCCTTGATGAAGAGTATGCGCTCATTAAAGCGTAACGATAGCTTGTCAAACAATTCAATATTCTTGAGCAAATTATCATCCGAAGTACTTGTGTAGGAGTATTTGTTATTTTGCCGCTGCACCACCAAGATCACAGCTGGCTTTGACGATGCACTGATCAAGAGCTGCTCCTCCTTCTGTGAAGTTATCAATGGTATACGGCAGATGGGTTTCGGTTCCTGGTGCGAATACAGGGCGCGCTCGCATGACATTGCGAGCTCCGTGATGCAATAATACTTGGCTTCCGCGAGCAGTTCGGCTATCTCCTTGTTGGTCTCTGGCAGCGGCACACTGCCATCCCGAAGAAAGTTGAGAAGTATGCCAAAATGGTTGCCACAGCGATCGATCAGAACCCAACCTTTAACAAACAGAAATAACTATTAATCTTATTTTCGCCGGAATATGAGTCATTTTAAATTACCTTCGGAATCTGTCAGCACCTCCATGCGGCCACTGAACATGGCGCTCAGCATGGTGTCATTATGTTTTGTTAGCGTTCCAATTGTCGTATAGTACAAGCGACCGCCTACATTCAACTTAACGTACTGAGAGGCGTGTCCCTTGAGCAGCACTTTCTCATCTCCCGACATAATTCTGGGCTCGTGAAGCACAAGTTCCTCGGTGTGGTTGTTGCTATCTATGCTATTGTAATCATCATTGTAGCCAGCAGGTTTCACAGCAAAAGTCTTTGATGAAATTATACCGTTTGATCCTCCTCCCCTCCGCCGATCGCAAAGTTCACCACGCCCTTTTCTTTTGTAGAGCTTTTGCAAGCGCCTTCTCTGGCGCTGCTTACGCTCGCCGTGTGCGCTATTGGATCAATTTTGGCGAGTTTGTGAATCCCACAAAAACAACAAATTTGTACGATTTCTACTGTGCTACCTTAAACTCTTTGACACAGTCTTCCAATCTTTGGATTATATACACAATACTACCTCCATACGTTGTACATAAAAACGTAATTCCGATAAACTCACAAATTGAGCAAATTAATACCAAAATTAAAAATACCATGTATTTTCTAAATTCTAGTACATAATCTTTTTTGGTTGAACTACAGAAAAATGCTGTCACACTCTCTTAATGAATTAATATTTTGAATAAGATGAAAAGTTTAATTTTTAATTTTAATGGCAACCATCAATACTGAATTCTTACTATTTGTTCTGCTTATCTTAATAATATTGTCTAATAAATAAAATTGTATTTGGTTTCAAATTGTATATTATCCAATACATATTAAAAATACAGCTTCCTAAATAAAGCCCTTATCTATTATTATTCTTATAATAATAAGAACATTCATTGGGATGCTCGTTCTTAATGTGTTTTATTTATTAATTCGTCACATTATACATATAAATTTGTAAACACGTGTAGGGAAATAATAAAAATTATTTATGTATTTGTACGTGTTTGAATTGTAATAGTTTATGAACTGTTGCCACGATAAGAACGAATAAAATGAATAAGTTTAGGTGTAATGTAAAAATATATATGTGTGTGTACAAAATGAATATTCGTTTATAGGTAGCTGGCATTAAATAATTTGGAAATTCACTTTCATTTTTATTTTTCTGTGCTCTAGGAGCACGAATTAGTTTTTTTTTCAAATAATGTGCAAAATGCCGAAACACTTGGCCAGACTGCCATATTGTTGGTTGGTTTCAAGTTCAATAGAAGAATTTACGTTGATGATACCACTACACTTTCCTTCTGGTCGTCCACTGGCGACGCTGTTGCTGGTGAGCTGCTGATAACTTCGTTGGCATTTTTTTCATCCTTCTCATTATTTATCGAATCATTCTCGATCTTTACTCGCTTCGATTTGCTGCCATTATCAGCTGATTCAGTCTCATCTATGGGCGTATCTGGCGAAGCACTACGCTTGAGAGCAAATTGTTCGCCTTGTTTCTTTAGCTTAAGGGTAGCAGCAGCAAGGAGCGCATCTTCTGTTTCAGTTGGATCAATTGTGGCAGGGAGTTCTTGTAATTTTTTCTGGAATTTTACAATGACGGCGGTCATATTATCGCATCCAGTGCCATCGCCCATTGTGTTTGGTGCCAAGCAGTTGTCAAATAGCTATAAAATATTTATAAATTATTTTATTTATATGCATTTCTTTAATGATTTTTGTATTTTTTTTTCCTACCTCCTCGCAAACTTGTGATACTTTTTTGTTCTCATCCTTGAGACGCAGACGCACAAATTTCACAACTTCTTCGCTGGTCATGTAATTCCAAATGCCATCGCAGGCCAGTACCATAAACTCATCCTCTGGACTAATAATGAGTTTCTTAATGTCTGGCAGTGCGGAAATCATTTGTGCTTCAGCCGGCAACTCTAGGTTTGTTTTGTACGCATGGTCACCCAATGCCCTGGACAAATTCAATCCGCCATTGACACGTCCATCGAGTGTAACACGACCGCCAGCTTTCACAATGCGTCTTGACTCCTCGTCGTCTTCGGGCTTGTGATCCAGGCTCATTTCAATGGCCTTGCCATTACGCGAAATCACACAACGGGAATCGCCGGCGTTGGCCACATACAAGTCACGGCCGTGAAGCACGCAAACGACGGCAGTACAACCGCTATCCTTGCCAGGCTCTTCGATCATATTCGCGCAGAACTGATCGTTGGCTAGCTGGTCCTCGTCGGTATCGTCTTCTTCACTAACATTTTCCTCCTACAAGTGATTGAATAAACAACCAATTTTCATAAAATTTAACAGTTACTTACATCGTCGTCTTCATCATCATCATCATCGTCGTCGTCATCATCTTCTTCATCTTCATCCATGTCTTCATCCGAAGAAATTTCAGCTGCGGCAATTTCTTGAGCATTAGTCATAGCGTTTTCGTCGTAGTCGGCATCATCATCGGTGGAATCATCTTCTTGGGCTAAGGACCCCTTTTTTACATTTTTTTGCGATTCTTTGCTGGTCGATGAAATGTCAATCTTATTGGCTTCAGCTTCGTCTATCACATTTCCATTGGCCTTTTTGTCGACAATATCGCTGGAGCCCGAGACGGTTGCATCCTCAGAGGTAGTAGCAGACTCGGCACCCATCTTGACAGCTGCCTTGGCCTCCGATGAGGTGACATTACCATTTTGCTCAGTAGTTGCAACGCTTTCTACGGATAGCTTATTGCTTGGTTCAATCTTCGTGATGGTGGTGTTACTTGCGATGATAGGTAAGGTGTTGTTTTTGCAGACACCCGAACTGCTGCTGCTGGTCACGATCGATTCATCCTCTTGCTCTAGTTTGCTGCTGCTTTTGGAACAACTGGGACCAGGTCCATCGGTTTCACTGATGGCTGCTGCAGCAGCCGCTGCCGCCGCTGAGGTAGAGGAACCAATAGGCTTAGCTGTGGGATCCATAACTGCCTTATTGACCGCTTCTGCAGCGACAGCTGCAGCGCGTCGTCCTCGCGAGCACATGGACAGCTTGCTAGGATCCGTATCCGATGTAATCATCGTCAAATCATGCGTTTGGGGTAGACCTTTATATTTCTCGAGCACCTCATTCAGGGGCAAATGGCTTTCCTCACGCAACTCGGCCAATTCCTCGGCATCGTCCTCTTCGTCATAGCCCTCAACCTCATCGTCCACAATGTTGTGCTCACCCGCGAGTATCTTCAATGTGGTGACCACTGTCGGTTCCAACAAAGTTTTATCAAAACCCAAGAAAGCATCCTTTAGAGCTTTCTCCAAAGCGCCACTCCTGTAGGCTTCCAGATTTTTGAGAAACTCTGGCAATTTGTCAGCACAATATTGTGCCACTTCAGCGCCGCCGTGGCCATCGTAGACAGCGAAAAACGATGTGTTTTTATCAAAATCTAATATAGCATTATGTGCATCCTAAACGCGTGCAGGTGAAATTATAATATTAATGCCGGGTATGGAATAAAACAATTATCAGAACTAACCTCTTGACTGTTGCGCCAGCCCTGCATTGAACTGGCACCAACAACTAACAACTCATTGAATTCATCTGTGGACGCTTTATCCGTTTTCGGATGCGATAGATATGCACCCATTGTGTCCTAGATGCTGATTGAGAATGTCCTTTAGTTTGTTAGAGCAGAAGTTTTGCAGTTGTAGTTGCGGAAAAATCGATGTTTCGCCAACGCACGCGCGCACGCAACGCAATTTACAAGCTGTGTAGTTTTCGCGCCACCGGCAAAAATAAAGCTGCAGTCAAAGGTTGTTTATGCTGTCGAAATGAAATCAAATACTTGAAAATTGAAAAGACTGTTGCAACTCAATGCACATTTACTTTGTAGCAATTTAGAAATTAGCCCTACTTTTAATAATCACTTTATTTGTGATTTTTCCACGGTAGCGTCCTCTACACACACAATGTCGTGTGTATCACCCACCACGCCGCAGCCGCTACCGTTTTGTTCCGACACGAATTTTGGCGAAATCCTCAAATAAACACTTATTTTTGTTATTCAATGCAATGCTTACTGAAGTTGTAAATTACCTTACTTTTCGCCGTTTCCAAATGTATCAAGAGAAATACTCTTTCGCAAAAATTACAAAGGAGTGCAATTTGCTGGTTGAGAGTTCACAAAAAAATTCAGCACCGTCGACTTGAGCTGGAGAAATATCGATGGCACTGTCCACTCATCGATGTTTCTCAATTTTCGTTAATCATCGATTTGTTATGGCAAGCAACATTGCTTATTTGGAGCCAAATAATAGGTTAATATATATTTATTTTTCAAAATATTTTTCATAAATATTCTGTTTTTTTCTATTAATAAATTCAAATATTACACAGTTTTTGGTCTCATTATACTGTGTGGTATAATTTAAAATTTCAATCTTTTACAATCGATATTTTAATGGAAACTACTCTTTGCTCCATCTGCGTTATTTAAGTACAAGATATTTGCATCTGGGAAAGTGTTTTGCTTTTATCAATAAACTATATATATAAATTTTGAATATCTTATAAATTTATATATATATATATATATCGATATATCGAATGTATAGTTATCATTTTCTTGTCGCTCTAGTTGGTTGTGTTCCATACTAAATTTTGATTAGTGGTGAATGACAACTGTTTCCAAAACGAGCACTGTTTTAGCGAATGTGGAATTTGAATTTTTCTGTGGTCGTACGAGCTTTGAGACTGAAATTTTAGGGGACTTCAACCATGTAGTTAAATCATAAATAGAACTATTAATTTCCAATTACTGTTTATAATTTTCCATAAATGTATTTATTATAATTAACTGATTATCTGCAATTTTATTTATTTTAATATTAAATTGTATTAAAAATATTCAAGTCTGATTGTATATATCTAAATTGCAAAATTTAATCATCTCGAGAATGCATTCTGTATATGGGAGGGAAAATTCGTTTGTCTGTTTTGAGACAATTGTGGCAGCATTTATATTTATTCCACTGCTTTTGTGGCGAATACTTAATAGAATCCATAAATTGTTGACCATGGGACTGAAGGCAACTTAAAAAATCCTTGAAAGTATCGTAAGTCAGTGGACGGAAGTTAGGGCACTTGATATCATGGTGATGAGGAACACCTGGACAATAAACCCAGCATCGTTGTATTCCATTGATTTGACTATAATGATGCATTATAATTCTTTCACAAGAATCGGGAAACTTTTTAGAAGCAAGAGCTGCTGTTCCAAACACACATGAATCCCATAGCAAGACTTTGACTTTATCTTTTGTACCCACTTCGCTGATGACATTGTTTTCTGGTTGATACAGTATGGAACGTTGCAGCCACGGCGACATCAAACGAAAGCGAATATTGCTCATAAGCTGTACAATGTACTCTTGTCGCACCGACCAGTCGTATTCCAGCCAATGGACGGCGGCAAAGAATATTTCGTCCTCACTGTTGACACAAGTGGTATTCAGTTTGAACAAATAGCTCAATTCATTGGCATTCAATTGAAGAAACTCGATGGAGGCAACTATTGGAAGAAAACTCTTGTGTATCCGAGACAGCAAAATTGACATTAAATCAACGCAAGACATCTCGCGAGCTTCTAGATAGGCCTTGAACGCACCTAGTTCCCAAAGTCCTAGACTCGAACTCGTCGAAAATGTAAACCAGAACTGCTCTAAGATTCGACGTATGCCTAAGAATTTACTCAACTCATATATACCTAAAAATTCTTCACCAAGTGACAACTGATTGTTATCGTTAACAAACCAATTATATACTTTTGCCATCAGGTTGATGGCTACTTTATGCGTTGGCAGCTCCATGTAATGATTGTTGTTATCTTTAAAGGCACTGGCATAATAGTAAAATATATACCGATCGACGTGCATGAAGGAATTTCCAATTTTTAATTCCAAATTATCGAACCAAAAGTTTTGCATAGAACTGACAATCAAATCTGTAGGAGCTATGAATTTAAAAGTAAATATTTATGAATGCTTAAAAATAAGCGAACAATTACTTAGGCGCTGACCCTTTTTAATTGACAATTGATGGGCCAACGAAATACTTGATTTTAATGTGGCTACATTCCCAAAGTCATTTTTTGTTATATCTCTCATCAAACCGATAATTCGCGCCTTTTCGATTTTGGCATTTTGAGTCGGCTCTAACGTATTGTTATTAGCATGCCATTTTGCTGCACTAGAATGAAGTGAACTCCAATCAACAGCCGTGGCACTCGAGTACAACGGATAGTGCACATCTAAGCTGGCACGTGGATTATCACCACTAGTTGACCCACTCTCCGCTTCATTCGTGAGACAAGTATAAATATCAATGTACAGCGCTTCTGAATTCAAACTATCATTTTCTAAATTTGAAGATTTGAAAGGATCGAAAGTTAATTCTTTTGCTCTTTGACAGATTGAAAGCTTCGACAATAGGTTATTGTCGACAAAATATTGACGTAAAGAATTAGGCGTAAACTTTGAATTCAATCTCAGCATCGGATTTTCCTTCGATTTCTCTTCAAGATTTGTGTTTGATTTAGTGTCCGTTTCCAGATACGACGTTATATCTGGTTGGGTTTCTGATTTCTGAATATTAAACATTGTGAAAACAATAGTAAATAAGAAAAACTCGAAACAAATAGGACAGTATCTTTCAAAATAATAAACATACTTGATGTTTTTGATAGTTTGTGAGTTGAGTTATGTTTTTGATTTTGAGATTTTAACACAAAATAGTAGGCAAGTATGAACTTAAGAAAATGAATAAATAAAGAATAATCTGAAAACTGAATTATTCTTGTTCAAATTATAAATTGTAGTTGATTTTTATAAAATAAATAAATTAATAAATATAAATAATAATATAATAAATAATATAAATAAATATGTATGTATTTATCGTCTCCAACAACTAGATTTTAGGATATTTATTCTTCTGTCAACAGCTGCTGCTCTGCGCTAAGTGAGTGTTGTCTCACTGCTATTGATTTGCTAATAGCAGTGAGACAACACTCAACATGCGAGTCGTTCAGGTCCCATCGCCAGTATGAAATAAGAATCTCCAGCTAAAAGTGTTTGTTGCCGTAGTATGCGGACAACGAAAAATAGGACTTCCACGGGTAGTTTGGAAAGACCAAGCGCTGACAAATCTTGGATAACAATCACATCTTAACGATTCCTGAAGTTATTCAATAAATATTCAAAATCCGTATGCAAATATACATGCATAGTCGCTTTGGTGGACAATTTTATTGTTTTAATTGAAATGGGATACCCTTATTCATTGAGGTTGTGCTACAAGAGACAACAATAACATTTGTGACTATGATTGAGCTTTTAAGATAGATAGATTTCAAATCAATAGTGATTATATATAGTAATTTTATTATCATTATTACTTGTTTACGCAACTAATTGAACAACACTGCAAATTGTACTAATAAAAATTTAATGTTCACAAACAAACACTCTTGTACACACATTTCCCCAGACTAGATACTACAGGATGCCTGAGACGTCGACGTCAAGTTGACAAAAGCCTTTGTCGTTTAATAAATAGGAAATATGAAGAGCTAGCTCAGCGTGGCTTTTAATAACTTTTTAATTGTTTTGATAACTTTGTTTGTGGTTGCCATATTCATTGATGTCAGTGGGATGAAGTAGTGACTTCTGCAAAGAGTTTCTGTCTGTGCGATACTTAAAAAGTTACTTTTTTAATGAAATAATTTTTCCATATGTCAAATTGGTCACGTTGACAGACTTCGATATCGTATGTGCATAAAGAGAGTCAGTATTATATGCTTTTCAGGCATTACAATGGATTTTTGTTGTTATTATCTAATTGGCACTTGAAGTTTCATTACACACATATATGTACATACATATGTATGTACATACATAAATAAATACCTTCATAATGATTTCGGAATAGGTAAGTATTTCCCAACTTTTGTACAAACAGGTTTCACCCTTGATTAGATAATAGTTCATTTTAATGGATTACAAACAGAGTTTTCCATTGCGTATTTGTGTGAAACAATAAATATTTCTTGCTACCCAACAAAGTGAGTAGATCAATTACCACAAATTTCATCTGGCAACGCCAACGACTGTCCATACTCAACTGGGCACATTTAAAAAGGGTCTTGGTGATCTCGAGCTTTGTACTAGTGGTACTTTAGAAATGAATTATTAATGGTCAGCTTCCGGTAAATCGTTGACCATTTTGCATGTACAGTGCAACATGTTGCTGTTGTGTCTAAGCCCTCTGGTTGAAAGCAACAAAAGCAACCGCATCACAACACAATAAGAACAGCAGAGCGCAAAAGTCACCTGTCCCGTCGGCCCACAACGCCACCAGCAGTGTGTCATGGGTGGAACGGGGATATTTCGCAGCTCAGACGTACACTGTGCGTACTTGTGTTATCTCTCACCCACATGAGACTAACACACACACACACACATAGCAACGTACACACACCAATCCAACAGGCTGTACTACTTGCTCTGTTGCCTCGCTTTCGCGACGTCACTCGTTCTGATGTTAGGTATAAAAACGAAGGCGACCAAAGGACTTGCGCTCATTCACTTCGGTTGAGTTGTGTGCAAACGTTCGTGTGTCAATAGAATAACTCGGCAACCGAGCTACCTGTGGCAACAGGCGAAAACGCAGTGTGTGGTGCAGTTACAAATCCCCAAAAATAATAAAATGTAAGTTTTTTCTTAAATATATGCATTTTATTGTCAACAATTTTTTCAAACAAAATTGTAACATCTTTTATAATTCTTATTTTTATACTGCTTTTAAGAGACACGTTTTGTGACAATTATTTAATTTAATTTATTTTATTGACTTATTACCTTTTAATATAGCTTTTATTTCCAAGATTTTAAAATGTGTTGAAACTTTGTTATTTTTTTTTACGTTTACGTTTCGTTTACACTTCAGCTATTTTTGGCAAATGTTCAGAAAATGGTAAAAATAAGTGAGCATCAAAGTTTCTGTGATTTTGGATTATAGAATTTATCTAACAAGAAAACTTTTTAATGTCAGAATCTGGCTCATATTCATTTTTATAGCTCGCACCAGTTTAAGACGGAAAACATATGCACGTAAAATCTTGCTGATAAACCTAAAACTTTTTATATCCGTCGTAACGCATTGTGAATATTTTGACTATGATGGTCAAAATTGTTTTTGTAGATTTTTAAGTGTTACTCAGTCGAGACATTTTTGTTTCTAATATATCACCATTTGTAACATACACTTGAGCATTCTCAAAATTTGAAAGATAATCATAACAATTATATTTACTTGACTTCACCTTAAATATGGCTTGGATAATAATAATGGACCCAAGTAAATTAAAAGCAATGCTGCATAATTTATGAAGAATAAATTCACCATTCAAAATTCAGTAGAAACTTTTCTATGAAGTTTGTATTGAACTGCTATATGTTAAGTAAGCTATCTCCTTACATGCATAATTCAGAAATGAACTTAAACTTGTTAAAACAATTTACGGATGTTGTTGAGTTAAACACAAGCAAAAATTGACTGATGCTTTCGCAAAGTTTAGTGATGAAATTGCTAATTAAATAAATGGCTATCTTGATCAAACTTTTTTTGTTGAGATGGCCTGGCACCCGATACGTCTGGTTCTAATAAGCGACGCATTGTACCACTCATTTCTTAGACTACTTGTGTACCTAATGAATAAATAGTAAATGCTAGTCTGAGTGCATAAAACAACCGGCTGATAGGGCAAATTAGTAAATGAGTAGCTGCTACAAATAATAAATATGCACAATTACGGATTTCAAAGAGAATATGGAGAAAAGTTAGCAAGTTGGTACAGGTGCCTTCAATCAATATTTATGAATTTGTGAGACCTGTGAACCAAACCGCCAACTGCCAACAGCCTCGGGACAGAGGAAGTTGTCTTGCTGATTCTGCTGCCAACTTGTGCACAATACCTCTTACATTTTCCCTTCTCTATAATAGTTTTTGTTACATTTTTCAGAAAATGAGAAAAGAAAGCTGATAAGGTGCGCCCACAGCACCCAATGACAGTAAGCGAGTTCATTTCAAGATGTCTGCATAGCTAGGCAAATTGTGGATGACTCTCGGCTCCTATTGGGAGTGAGAATAGCGATAGATTTTAAGCTTTCAATTATATTTGCATTCTGTTTGATTGAGATCCACAATGATATTGTCATTTAATTTGTGGCTGATAGACAATGGTCGACGTTAAAGTGCATTGCTTTCTTGGCAGAAAACCTGTTTGAAAATAAAACGTTGTCATAATAGAAAATTTATTTGAAAATTTCACGCTCTGCAAACCAAATCCTATCATGCTATAAACACACATAGACACTCACCCATACGTACATGTGCACTAACAGTGCCTTTCATGTTTACATAAGCCCCATATTCATATTTTCGTATATACACCCTTTACACATACCCGAATTGATATACACATGGCGCACTAGGGCATGGGTTTTTATTTGTTTTACTACAATTTCCTATTACCTGTCTGTAGTGTCGTCACTGCTATGTCAATAAATTCCTCTTTTGCATCAACGTTTAGCTAGTATTACACCGACTTGTCAATAGTTCATTTAAGCGCACCAAAAATGTTGATACCTTTGTCATATGTGATAACTGATCTTGTAAAGCATCCTGAGAAGATCTTATTATGGGATTTTCCTATATGTATTCTAAAGCTTAATAGATATAATTTCAGTAATATTATTATAATATTAACTTCTCAATTATTGAAAGATATAAAAATAAGTGGTTTTTGCGTTTCTTTTTTTTTCAGCATAGTCTGTATAGTCCTTGGAACGATCATAGAATGAACCTTTGATTATATTTTTTACCATATTTATATTTTTTTCATACATATGTATAAATAATTGTCGATTTTCGAGCTTTCGTCCATTTTTCATCATTACTAGATGTTCGTATAATTATCATAACAACTGTATCTGGTGTCTCCGAGCCCCAAGCATGCCTGGCTAAATAAATTTAATGATGGCCCGCTTAACATATATGTATGTATTTACATACACTTCAGGCAGCTAGAAATTAAACACTTCTTAAAAACTGTCAAAAAATTAAGTCAATGTCAGTGTCCCCGACATCTTTGCTGGCTGTTGTGCACTTGATATCTCAATTGAACTTTGGACGAAATAATAAAAAGTAAATATTTATAGTCGCAATTAATAAATGGCAGACAGGCAGTGGTGCCCACCTAGTTTGATAATATGATTCGTGGTTTTTCTTGTTTGAAAATTCTTTTAAAATTCCATCAAGTTAATGCTCCTTTTTTGGTTCATCCTTTTTCCACAAAAGACGCCAAAAACAGCTAGCGTCGTCGTTTAATTAAGTAGATGCCGTGGCCACAGCACTACAGCTACACCTGTTTAGAGTGTGAACGAGACAGGTGACAGAGTGAGAGAGGGGAGGCGGAAAGGGATGCTTGGGGTAGTGAATTGGCCATCTGCTTTCTTGCTGACGCACAAATCAGCCGACAAAAATTCAAATCAAATTTCGTACGTGTCCATTTAAACCCAGCATTTACCTGATGCTTGGCCCTTGCTTGTTAAACGATTGTGTTTAGCAATCAAATGGAAAGTTGCCTTTATTTCAGCACATGATACGAGTATTAAGGGTACGTACGTTTTTTCGATTGTTGAGTCGTATGGGGCCGTAATAACAGTATTTACGATACATGCGGACACGCAAAAAACCATAAATTGTGATTTTAAAAGCATTCGCAATTGCTGCCTGCGTGCTTGCTTTGTTGATGCCTCAGACAGAATACTGGGCTCGAATACGTAAAAAAGACAGTAAATTTATGATTGGCCTCAATTAAATGCCATTAGTTTCCGTTTTTTGTTATTTGCTGCGCAGACTAAACATACCCGGTAATTAATCTAATATCTGGTATAGTTAACAGCCGACGCCGCCTAATATTAATAATGAAAAAGGGCAGCGAATCCAATTACCTATGCTTATAATTTTGGTAAATCAGTTCTGTTATCATCATCGTTGAGCTGGCGTCATTCGCTCATCACGAATTAGCGTTATCAACTTCCAATGTTGAAGGATTTTCACATAATATCTTTGTAGTAGCGTAGCGCACGAGTCGAGGGTAAGGATTTCAGGGGTCTTGGCTAAGACACCAGGATTTAGATTTCACTATTGGCCAAATGACTCTTTTTTCGCATGACGCCCGCGCAGCAATTACCAAATTACCAAATATTCCCTAATTGCAATTTAGTGCGAGGTAATGCGGTGTTTGTCACCTGGCGACGTCTATTAAAATTTATTTGTTTGTCTTTGTTGAAACTCAATGTAGCACAGCATTAATATACATAGGAAACCCGCAAACACACACAACGCACATACACACACAATGGACGCACACAGATTCTACCGCGAAGGACCTAGAATGGGTGGATCCATAAAGTAGCGTGCTATCCAGATTGCTGGTTTGCGCAACAAAAAACTTGAAAGCTCATCAGAATGCCATCATTTGGCAGACAGTGACAGAATGCTGTTTTTTACGAAAACAAAACGAGCACATAATTCACAGCAATTTTTTCTTTTTTATGTTTGTTCTGAACAAAAAAAAACATACTTATTAATTTAACAAATTAAACCTCACATTTTATTTCATAATATTAGCTAAAAAAAGTAATATGTAGCAACTTCGACATGGGACTCGTGTTTAGTTACTTATTTTTTGTCTCTGTAAGGAACTACGCCAACTAGCGTTCATATTTAAGCTCTATTGAAATCGAGGTCCAAACAAGCATTGTTTAACAATTGATCCCCTGTGTGGCACCACCGAGCGCCCGTTCATAAGTATTAAAGGTATACTACATGAAATTTGTCTCTAGATCTTGACAAATTTGGAGAAAATTTCAATATTTTCAATAGGCTCATCGAATGGAAGAACACGCCATAACTGACACTGACGCAAAAATCTACTTTAAAGCAAAATCCCATGTGTTGTCGTTGGCAATGCATCTGCATAACGTAATTATGGCTTATTTGCTGGTGAGCTGCATATTATTTGAACTAAATGCAATGTCAAACTGCTATGAAAAGACGGGGGAAACGTGATGACATGGGGAAAAGTCTCAGTGCACCAGGTGCATATATAGTGGCCACCAAACCACTAGAGTGGCCTTTGAAACCGCATACCATAGCTCTTTGTACGACGTGTCGTTGGGTGGCATAGCCAGCTACAAATTAGCGCCAAAAGTCGCTCAACTAAATATATAGGACAACACCTCAGGATAAGCGTGGCGAAACAAATTGTCCCAAAAGTGAAAAATATTCTGTGAAGCAGACATTGCCAGTTGACGGTTTTTCAGGTTGAGGTCAGAGCATGGAGTGGCTACGCCCCTTAGAGACTCGAAACATGCTGATATATAGCAGTAAAAAAAACACATGTAAAGAGCGGAAACCCGGGAAGTCCTGAATTTAAGCCAACTGCCGACTGTCAATTGCCTGTAATTATTTTGTTTGGGGAAAGAAAAATTATAAACAAATGTACAGACATCCTTTCACTATTCGGACTGGACACTACAACTATTATTTAGTTGGATATGTTAAGTTACGGACAAAAGCATGACAGATGCTGTGGTTATGTCATATATCTCCCCAAGCTGCCGGCCGAAATAAGCAAACATTGTAATGCACTTATTTTATTTGCAATATACGCACGAATTTGCAGGGTGCAATAGGGTTATAATAATGCTCTCATAACCAACTGGCGGCAGCGGCAGCTTTGCCCACGCTGTTGCCACTCAGCCAGGGACCCAAGCCAAAGGACTCCAGATTGGCCACGTGATTGGTGCCAGCTGTGATGGGCGACAGAGCGGTGTCCTTAATAATGGTCAGATGATGGGCAGCTCCAGCGTTGCCATTGCGTGTGAACTGCCCGAACTTGGATGCCTCGTACTCCGATTTCTGGATTTCAGCGGCCGCAGCATGTGCAGATCTCTGCAATGCCGAGGCAGCTTCAGCTTCGCGAGCCGCTGCAATACGCTGTTGATAAGCCACTGCGGCTTTGGAGGCAGCTAATCTTTGCTGGGCAAGCACCACAGCAGAGGCAGCCGATGTTGCCTCGGAGCGTTGGATGGCCGCGGCTGCTTCCGATTTCTGGGTGAGAATTGCAGCATGCGTTTCTTTCTCCATGGCAATACGCTGTTGATTCAACACATTCTCCTTGGCCGCCTGCATCTGCTGTTGGGCGATAAGCACATTGGCCGAAGCCTGTTTGGCAGCTGAAATAGCATTTGCCACCTCGTTGGGCGATGGCGCCGTCTTAAGGGGACTATGACCACCACTCCAGCCTCCATTTGACCAACCACCAATACCACCTCCAATAGCCCCTGCAGTCCAAGCAGCGTCAGCTCCCAATTGAGCACTACTAGTCGACGCCCAGGGAATGGAAGAATCTCCTAAGCTGCGTTTTGGTAATGTTTTATCACTGCTTGCCGCCATGCAACCACTTGTGACAAGTGTAGCCAGCAGCAAGAGCTGCATCAAGTTACGGCTGGCTTTGGAACACATTCTGTTGTTGTTGAATTCAATTGCTGTTTGCTACTATGCATTTGGTCTCTGAGTGTTTTCCTATTTATAGTCTATAGTCACTTGCCGCAGAAAATTGCGGCTGAACAGCAGTAGCATAATAATCACTCACGTAGACGTTGGCGTTGCTATCAAATTGGCCTATTTCCCTGTTGCAAGCCATTTCACAAGTGCCTCGTTTTAATAGGCTGCTGTAGAAAATAGTCGAAGGGTATGCTTGGTTAACGCCAAGCGAAGATGTATTCAAGCGGGAAGTGTGAAGCGACTTTCATCTGACGAGGAGTCCATAAATATTCAATGTCAACCTAAACTTTGAAGTATATTAGAAACAGGTGCATTAACTTGGGAATATTTATGAAAATTCAACTCTGGTTACATTAGGTTATAGGCCCATTTTTTCAAGAATGTATAATATAATAATAATTTAATAATATAATATAAAAACTAATTTCTAAATAGAAAGAAAGTTTTGATTTGCTCTCATTTTTTTACTACCAAATAAATTAACCGCGGTTACCTTAAAGTCGAGGTCACTTAACTAGCGCTTCCTAATTTGTTATGATTAGAAACAGGAAATGAAAGGCCTCGTCTTCACCCTTTAACTTTTACAGTCACTTGAGCTTAATAATAATGCTCCGTTTCGCTTGGTTTCTTCAGCAGCCCCTTAGCAATCAGAACTGACTTTGGTTAACTCATTGATAACTGCTGTTAATATACCTGATATCTAAGGATGAGTGCATGCACCATCAGCGTTGAGGGGTATGAGGAGGTATGCGAGTGGAGAATATACTTACTGTATTTAATCTTATTGTCGCATCCTACCCACGCTCTCATATTGTCTTTGTGCCACATTATTAATGTTAAAAAAAAGCGAAATGAAATTTAATTATAACGCGAAAGCCACGCAATTTACGTGTCCAAAAGGTATTACTCATGGGAATCTAGTGGACAACAGCCGACAGTCCGACAACCGATACAAATTGTGCAACTCCACGCCTCTGCCGCCGGCGTAGAAGAATAAGCAGAGGCTGCCCCTGCAACGAATTGTAATTCCCGTTAATGCACGTCCGCAACATCGGACGGACTTGAAATTTTACTTTTACTCGTATTAATGAATACAAATTGAATAAGACAAGCTGCGGCTGGAATCAGAGTTGACTGTGGGAGCGGAAGTGTTGAGGAAAGCGACAGTTGAAAAGAGAATTATATTTATTGTGACCAATAAAAGGAACTTTTCGATATGAATTACCAGATGCTCCAATCTCGCTTAAACGAATGGGGTCAAGATACAGTGGTGTAAACAAACGTTGTACGAATAGTAAATATTTAAATGTTACAAATATCGACACAGATTTTGCAATCTATGAACTTTATTAGTTAATGCCATCTAAATTAAAGACTAAATTTCACAGCGGATACTTACGGATTTTTGTGACGAACTCTGAAAAAAGTATTGAAATATAATTTATTTTATTATACATGTAATAAAATGCATAATTAAATTAATCTGAAAACGTTTCCCATTTCTTTTCATACTATTACATATTTGTCATACAAATAAATGAAAGAAAATTAAATTTCAGACTTGTCATGGGTGTGGTATGTCGCAAGCAACACAACAACACAAAATATTTCTGTTTTCGTAACAGATTTAAATTATTTTCAAATTATATTTCTTTCTGCTTAATCAACTAATCAAATAATTATAATATAAGTTCCATAGCTAAACGTCAAGTTACTATGGTGCAAAATGTTAAAGATACTTTTCTGCAAAATTCATCGATTTATTATCGGCTTTAACGATACAGCCTAATTAAGCGCATTGTTACCCATTTATTACAGAGTCAATCTGCAAACCAACATGTCGCAATCGAAGACCTTTGGAACGCAATCCCGTAAATCCTATGTAGGCCTTTTATTGCTCACTATGTGTGTATTCCTAACGCAGGGCGTTCTGGCAGCCGATGCGTCGGATGCAGTTTACGGAGACAATGATGCACATAAAGACAATGGTTCGTGATATCCATTGGTTTATTAATGATCATCTTGAGGTTCATCTTGATTTACAGTTTTTCCCACATTGCTCAAGCGGCCAGCATTCTTTGTCGGCAGTCGGTATGGACGCTCTGGCAACAACGCAGCCAGTACTGGCATTGCCAATGCTGGAGTAGGCCCCTCAAAGACGCGGCGTCTTATCATAGTTCCGCGCAATGATAGGTTCTTCCTGGGTTCACGGTATGGCAAACGTAGTGATGAGTATTTATCCCCCTACGAACAGAGCAGTCTCAATATGGACCTGAACAAGGCTACCCTACGCGACTCAGTGCAGAATGGCGTGGACAATGAAAATGCTGGACGAAGACAGGACAAGACTGGCGCCATTCATGACTATGTCCTGTGTGTACACAGGCATAAGCAACTTCTATCGTTGCAGCAGCACGTAAGTTTCGTCCACGGATTGTGTGCAAATAATGTTTTATTTTTATACCCGCTAGCCATAGGGTAAAAGGGATATTTAGGCTGTGATGAAATATGAATGAAAGGAGAAGGAATAACTTTATTTATAAAAAGATTTTTGTTTTGTTGTTGTTTTTTTTTAATTTACTTTTTGGTATATTTTAGTGGTATATCACAGTCGAGCACACTCGACTGTAGCTTTCTGACTTGTTTTTTTAACGAATGTGTATTTCCTTTGAAACAGCGAAGAACTGAACAATGTTATGAATCGCAACGATAGAATGACAATTGACACCAACAGCATAACCTCGGAAGATGTCAATACCAAGTAGAATGCCGCACAGTCTTGGCATTAAATGACAAAAGGACAAAAATCGGAATCGGCAACGGCAATTGATGGACCATCCTGTTGTGGCACCTTAACCCTCCTGGCAGTTAATACATGTTTACGTAGCTAAACATACTTGCTATCTTTTTCTCTTTTCTGTTCGACATGTGCTAATGGTATTAAGATTTTTAACGGGGCTGGAAAAGTTTTAATACACAAAATGAATAAATTGTAAATATACACATATACTACTAATGTAATAAATAATCCTAACTGTCTATGTATTAGTTGCATGTAATACACATATTCGCTTTAAGTACTTACATTTATACAAACAAATTGCATTTCAATTGTTAACGTAATGGAACTGGCCTTTTATTGAAGCTCTACTCTAAACTCTAAACGTCTTAAGATTGACTTTGATTCTAATATCCACAGATAGTAACATTTCTACATTTGTTCATAGCAGTGAAAACATTACACGAATGTTATGACTTTCCTGAAAAGGATAGAGTGAGGAATACCAATTTCGTGTCTAATATTCTTTTAGCATCTTTAAAAAAGTCATATTTTACATATACCATATTTATATATATCGTAATATACTTATTATATAAGAAGAGACATATAAAATTAATATTATTTATTATTCAATGTGATGCTGAAGATGATAAAGTTGGTAAAATTAGAATTATGGAATATGAACAATCCGGAAGATTACGACCACTTACATTCAGCATGGTGTTCACATTTCAAGGTCTTACTTAAAGATTTTTGCATTCATTATGGCGTCCACATTTCAAGGTCTTAATTAAGGATTTTTCTCAAATCAAGCCGCATTCGTTTAAGCGTATGCACCAAATGCTGTTTAATGAAATGAGCAACAAGAAACCAATCAATTTCGCGAGCACTAAGCTGAGCTGGATACATCGACACCAATGCGAATCTTAGCCAGTTTCATTTTGGGTTTTCTAAATTTTTCAGAGAGTCCAATCATAGATTCGATTTTAAATCTTGAAGATATAAAATAATTTTATTTAAGGGACGAGGGTAATAGTTGGCTTCTAATATAACCTGGCTTCCTTTTCATAAGAAGCAAATTAAATTCTGTAAACTTGGAGAGCATAAAAAACGTTCGATAATTTAAATTGATTAAAGTTGTAATAATAATTGTATTAAGTAATCGTATTGCATTACTTAAAGCCAAATACTTTAACGTAAATACTTGTTCATATTAATTTTATTTAACTTCGAGCAGGCACAATTCATATTCATTCTCCCATGCTTGTAGAAAGCATTGTTTGTATCTGTATTGTGTGACGTACATAAACACATGGGCAAGCTTAAGTATCTGTGTCGCATGTATTGAAGTATATAATTACTGACAAAGGACCCGTAACTGTTGCAAGTAATGAACATAGAGGCTAAGCCGAGGAGCACTTATGTCTTAAAGCAAAAATTAAAAAAAATTGCGCGGCATTTTACAAAAGTTTCCTTTAGCTGGCATTGATTTTAATTGATGGCAACGGCTGGCGGTACAGGCCGTGTAGCGAGCTTCTTGGATGATAATTTTAACATCTTTTCAGTTGAGTCAGTGGCAAAGTGCCAGTTAATTGTATTATGACCCATGCGTAGATAACAAAACACTCTGATCCTGTGGGTGCGTGCTTCCTTTGACTGTGCCCGCATCACAACTTCTTGGCAATCAAAACATGAGAGCGTGGCGAGACCTGCTCATCAAAGAGCTGTTCGTAGCGCACCTCAAGAGGCAACCGTTGTTCTGCTGCCGCCTCCCTCAGGTAGCACAATCTATCGTAGAGCAGTAAGTTCTCGCAGAATTTCTATTGGGCGAGTAGATCTTGTTTATTAAGCAGTGTCTGGCTAAACAATTAGGACTTACCTGCATACTTGTCTGCAGGCAGCATAATGCTTCGGCCAAACGACTTCCGCGACCCTCGGAGTAACGCTCGTTGATTTGGTTGAAGCGTATTTCGTGAATTGCACGCCAACTTAAGGGCTGTCCTGTACGACGGGCATGAAGCCGATATCGCCGACGTAAACTATCGAAGTTAAGTGTATCTTGCTGACTGATGCAGCCATCTATTGACTGCAGTTTTACTACCTCATCGGGCTCATCGCATAAAGCATTAACCAGTGCACGTAAGTACATCTGATGACCATGCTTGGCATGCAGAGAGTAGTCCTTGCGCCAACGCGCTCTTGTCTCCTGGCAAGCAAGTCGCAAGAATGGTCGATTGAAGCAGCACTCGGGGATATTAGATGTAGCTTTAATTAGCCCATTGCTGAGGGGAAAGTTGACAAAGGGGCAGTTCGCCAAGTTTTCGACACCTTCACGGAGAGCCAACTTATGGTAGCAGCAGGGCATAATGTGCAATGACCGCACTTGTGGCATTGTCAGGAACAATCTCATGGCGGTGACACTTAAATCCGCACACGCATGCAAACCAATTATTGCGATAGTTATCGTAGTTAATTCTGGCGACAGTCCGTGACTTTTCACCAACTCTAAGGTGTATGCCTCGATGCGGGCGCAACATTTTCGGGTTGCTGAAATAAATTCCTGCCTGTAGCTAATTGAGTTAAGTGCCTTTTGTGGTAGGAACTTTTTACAACGTTGCTGTGCTGATATCACGCGCTGCTCATCCGCCTCCAGGCCTAGTATCAAATAGTTATCATTCTGTTGAAGCAACGTTTCACTCAGATATCCCAACCCCGAGCCCAAATCGACTAACACTTGTGTCTTATCCTTTGTGCAGTGCTCATGAATTTTGTCCGCTAGGTGGTCAATCTCATACTGCTTTTTTTGTCCAATTTTGCGATTCTGATTATTGCACTTTCTTGGGACTCTCGCTGGAGCTGTTGTTGTTTCTGGTGTCAGTTGGGCGATTTGTTGGCGAAAATCTTGTAATTCTTTTGGGCAATATTCTAAAGATTCTGTCACAAAAGGGAATGTGTTCAAGCTTTCATTTGTCACGTTTAAGAAATAGTTGATAAATGCTTGTGGCATGCAATCGAGTGCCTTAATGCAAGATGTATTGGCTTCATTATAAACCCAAGAGTAAGTCCTTAAAAACTCTAAAGTAGCATTGAAATAAGCCTCATCATTGGGAAAGGATTTTGGAAGCGACATTTCTGGAACGAAACCAAAATAAACAGTGGTGATGTCTGAAAGCTTTTACCTCTCAAACTAAACTTATAAAAAATTGTACATCTGTACAATTTAACCAAGTTGTTTATCTTATTATATCCTAATTGTACGCACTGGCTTTCAGGTACAAAAATCATAATTTTGGGCAAAATTGTGTTTTAATGACATCTTTGACAGGTAAAGGAATATGTTCTCATGATCAGGCTCGAAAACTGATACATTGCCGTGCCCATCTTTGGAAATGTTGATGATTTTGGAGACTAGAAATATGGAAATTGATGACTCCAATAGTCCTCCTATAGTCCCATAGTAGTAATTCCAACGATTGCGCACCTACCTAATTAAGCAAGTTGCTCATTTGGTGAAAACGTTTTTTAAATATCCTTTAATTACAATTAATCAACGTTAGCGATAGAGAACATAGAGAAATGAACAAAAAAATAAATAAAAATGAAAAACAATAATCGTAGCAATCATATTCGGAAATAAGATGAAAATAAAAAATGTTCAATGTGAGTATGAGGTTATTATGCATAGCTATTTACAGTCTTATTTCTTAGTACAAAATGGATATAACACTTAGGATATAACATTCCATTTTAACCCGGATTCCTCATCATCCAGTTTATCGTTAGCCGGTCCCAAAATGACTTTGCCATAGTATTTGGGCTCCTCCTTGAAATACTTGTCAATTACAGTCCGCAACTCATCGATAGTGACTGAGAGTACACGAGAACGATATTTCACAAACATCTCATGTGAAACACCATAAAGGAAGTTGTCAATGCCAATATTGCCCGGTGCAATTGGTGAATCCAGTTGCTGAAGCACGCCCAGCTTCGATTCGAAAAGTGTTTGCTGATCCAGTTTTTCATTCTCGGCTTTCAACCACTCATAAGTCTTGTCGAATGCTCGAAGTGTCTTTATAGAGTGAGGATCACGATAACTGAAGAAGCTAAAAATGCCATCGGACCCAATTTTGGCACCTGCGCCATATGCTCCATTCTGCTCGCGAACCACAGGTAACAGATACTTGGCAGACACCAGTTTGGCCAATACCCGCAAGACGGGATGATCGTCATGTAAATAGGGCACGGCAAAGAACGACTTTGAGCAGTAATTGACGGGAATATTCATTAAGTAGTGTTGCTGACTAGGCTTCAGCATATTCATGTCAATATCCGTCTTCATCTCATTATCTTTTGGTAAGCTATCTACAAAATGTGCATAATGTTGCAACGCAGTCGACTGATAAGATTCCGAGCTGTTAATAGCTGCACGCATGTTGTTCTTGCTGAAAACCTTGGAGCCAATGCTCTTTAGCCTATCCCGAATGTCCTCAGTGCTGGTTTTCTGCACGTATTTCTTCATGAAACCTATATGATCGAGCCCAGCCAACAACGACTTTAATTGACCAGCATCGGTTACTAGGCCAGCCGCACTTAACATGGCATACAAGTGCCCAGAGCTAGCGATGCCCACCGATATGTTAGAGATGTAGTTCTCAATCAGCATTTTGAGGCGATCCGTATCTTCTAATTTAAAGTTAAGCAGCAGTTCTTCGCTTAGACAGAACATGTCGGACACATTCTTATCAAGGGCATGCGTCGTCATCATCAATCCAAGGCGATATGTCTTAGCGTCCTTTACATTCTCCACAAAATTCAATTTAAAATCAATACCAGCCGTCTTTGAAAGAACCAATTTATCAAACTCGCGGAAATCGCGATAACTTGTGCCCATTTCGTTGATTACATTGCAAAATAGAGGCACAAGCATAATCTCCTCTCGTATTAGTCCCGTGATATTAAATAAGCACTTTAGATAGGTGATTTCGTTGGTGGGCACCTTGCACAACTGTGTGGGAACGTTATGAATAGCATCTATAATAATATGTGGTAACTTTGAAGGTTCCTTGACGTCGGTAAGCGATAGGCAGGGCAAAACATCCGCATTCACTGCCGACTTTTGCGATGCCTCCAGTTTGATGCCATTCTTATAAATTTCTTCCAACTGTTTTCTATCGAGCGCGCAAACTTTTTGTTTAAGCATCTCAGCCTCAGCCTTTTTGAAATTTTCCTCGTACATTTCATCCGGCGACATTGTCAGTGTGAGTTTATGCGTGTTATTGTTTGAGAAGTATTTCTCAACTTTCTCCTGCAGATATTTCTTATTCTCTTGTAATCTCTGCCGCAGTGTAGAAATCATTTCAGATACTCGCAGATTGGCGACAACATCACCCTCGTGATTCCACAACGATGTCGAGTTGAACAGCAAAGCGTTGCCAAAGTGAGGACTCTGATGTTTTAATGACAATTCTAGATTGTGAAGTACGCTTTTGATATGCTGCGGCTCGAAGCCTTCTTTGATCGTAGTTTGCACTGTCTGCTCAAAAAGTTCGTTGAACTTTTTAAAATCCTCAACCTTTAAATCTTGTAGACCCACCACGAAATATGTATCTTTGCAATCAGCCGAGAAGCCAGTGCTTTGATTATACCCACCAGAGAAATTCGGCTCTATTAAGCTCTTATAGAAAGCGGAATTTGGGCCACGAACCATCACCTCCGATAGAACATTCAATTCAAAACTCTCCTGAATATCAGTTATGTCGGACATTAGCAAACCAATTGCTATTTGATTCTGACGATCAAAACTGGCTCCCATGCGATCCAGTCTACTGGGAATGTGGACATTACGAGGCTGTGGCCAACGATCCTGCGATGGAATACAACTGTATGAATTGTCAATGCGTTCATGATGCGACAGATATTCCTCGTCTACAAATTTAAGTGTTTTCTTCAGATCAAAGGAGCCGTAGCAGAAGATGCGTGCATTACTTGGATGATAGTATTTGCGATGAAACTCCACTAAATCCTTGTGGCATAGTTTGGGAATTTCGAGCGGATTACCACCTGAACAGAAGCCGTATGTGTGACTGGGAAGCATATTGTTCAGCAAGTTCTGAATAAACACTTGTGAGTTCTCTGAGAAAGCTCCTTTCATTTCATTGTAGACGACACCCTTAATAATGAGCTCAGAGTCACGATTATGTAATTCCTTGTGCTCAAGACGCCACCCTTCCTGTAGAAAGTCTAGATATGCCAGATTGGGTCTGTAATATGATGTAATTTATAGGTGAGACATTTTAAGATACCACAAATAGTACTTACCTAAATACAGCATCCATATAAATCTTCTGCAGATTTCGGAAATCTACCTCATTCATGGTTGAGAATGGGTAAAGTGTGTAATCGGGCCCGGTCATGGCATTCATAAATGTGGCAACCGATCGATTTAGCATTTTAAAGAACGGATCTCGAACTGGAAAGTTTTTTGAGCCGCACAATGCGAGATGCTCCAATATATGAGGCATGCCCGTCGAATCCAATGGCGTAGTCCGAAAATTAATTGAGAACACATTGTTGGTATCTTTACGATCGATATACCAGAACTCAGTTCCAGTACCTATATGCCGGAGACTACATGACATCAGCTCAAAGTCGGGAATATATTCGATGCGTTCACACTGAAATCCATTATATATCTTGCCCTCACTAAATTTGTATTGGCGATCTGTGCATATATGCGGCATTTTGTTGATCTCTTGCGTTGCGACATTAAGCTTTGAATTGACAGCGCCGTGGACCCCATTATTAGCTTTGTTGCTTTTGTTCGACTTGAAATTTCGTCTGACGATTCGGCTGTGCAGCACGCTACTTGGACGCGGCATTGCCTTCAACCATTGTAGGCGTGTCAACATTTCTGTGAGCGAACAAGTCGTCTATAAATATGAAGTACACAAATCAAGTTGCAGATGATAGCCAAATGAAAGCATCGGACGACATTAATTATTCAAAGTAACCACAATATGAAACACGAGTGAGTTACATCAGCTGGCATTCATATATGCATGTGTCTATCTACCTATTTTTGTGTATTTATGTCTCGACAAATTTAGTATTTTTCAAAAAGAAACTGATTGAAATTCCATAACTTAACACATTATTTAATGTTCAGCTCAAATGTATTATAATGGTGAAAATCATATGTCTTTATACACTTCCGACTTACCACTTTTTTTACACTTGTGTCGGTGTGTGACCAAAACAAAATTTTCAAAAATAGTTACGTTATAGCACCTTTGAGATATACTAACATACAGGAAACTCAAAATAAAATGCGATTTAAATGGCGCATTAATGTAATCTTGTTGTTGTTTTCGTAATTTTGAGACTGTCTACCCTCTTCTAATTGTCTATAAAATTGAATTATTTTTGGAAAAATGTGTTTTAAATAAGATGAAAGTTGAAATATAGATTGCAACCGTTTGAAGAATAATACCTAATGACTCTAGTCCTCATCCTTAGTTTTATACTGACAAGTTTATATTATGTAGTTTATGGTCTCACTCAAATGAATCGGTCCGGAGATGGAAATATCGATGGCCGTCGTATCGACGTCGTTGCGCTTGTTACTAATGGCTTTGTTTTTTTGAATCTAGATGCCTAAAGATCCACAAAAGCAATGTGACCGTTCTTATCAAATTTTGAATACCAACATTTAGAATGAAGAAATGATAAAATTATTTTAAGGTCTCGCAGAAATAAACTAAATTAATTATTGTTTTGGCTTCAAAATAGCAATATGTTATTAAAAAACAATGACAGAATAATGACCGTGGAATTGCGATTTCATTATTATGTTTCACATTATTAATATTAAAATATTACAAAATATTTGGTTATTTTAATTTAAAATCAATAAAAATTGCTGTCAAAATATTTAAATTTTAACATATTTAAAATTTAACATATATTCACATTTAAAATAACACATTTCCACTATCGCAAATATCGATAGTTTCTGATGGAAACTTTGCTTTTTTTATGTGGTGGTCAAAGAAATGAAACGATTTATAGTATTATAGAACCTGTCTTAAAACATAATAAGCAAATTGGAATGTCGTTAAGTGGGGTGATAATGTGTTAAATTTAATTTTTTTATTTTCGACAAATATACCAAAACATTTAGATGTTATAAAATGGTCGCACATGTTGTCATTTTTGTTACTGCTAGTCGACACTATTAGTGTAGGTGATCCCAAAGAAAAGGTATTGCTGATGTAGTTTAAAACGCACAGTTGTCTATTACTTAGTTTGCCTTTTTTTTTTTTTTTATTTCAAAAACGTCTGCTTAATTGCAATGTTCACTCTTTTCTTCTCGATTCTATCTTCTATTTTTATACCAGCTACCCATAGGGTAGAAGGGTATTATAGCATTGTGACTTCAGGAAATGTATGTAACAGGCAGAAGGAGGCATTTTCGACCCCATAGAGTATATTTATTCTTGGTCAGGGTCACCAGCCGAGTTGATATAGCCATGTTCCTCTGTCTGTATGAACACTTAGATATCAGAGACTATAGGAGCTAGAGATTTCAAACTTGGTACCAGTATTGGTGTATGTCCTACGCAGATCAAGTTTATTTTAGATTTTTGGCACGTCCTTTTCCACCCCCTAAAATTGAAAAAAACTATTTACTAGCGCAATTTTAAAGAGACCAAAGAGACTCGGTACATACGAAGATAATGACAATCTCGATGATTCCCGAGAATTTGGTCGCGATCGGATGAAAAACTTGGAAGATATTCAAGAAACACTTTTGTATGGGAAAATTCATAGGCAGCTGACCGTGGCTTGTTCCTGGTGAACAATGTGACCGTGCATGGATATTTTATACTTTATGCGATATTTAGGATGTGATGGAATATGAATGTACAAATATACCAAAAATACTTTTTGGTATATTTTAATATTGTTGAGCCGGGTAGCGGGTATATCACAGTCGAGCACACTCGACCGTAGTTTTCTTACTTGTTTTTTGATACAAGGAACGTTGGAGCACCCCATGGAGAATAACTATGCCTAATAATTTTTTGTTCCAGCAGGTTATCGATTTGTTTCCTCATTTCTTGTCTTTCTTTTTGGCTATAACGAAAGCGTTTAGTGTGAATGGGAATTTCGTCTGTGGTTCTATTTCTGTGCTTGATTGAGTTAGTGAAAGGTAAGGTATTTCCATCTTTGAAAAACAGCATCGGAAATTCTAAGCAGAGTTTCTTAAGTTGGCTAATTTCCTCATTATTAAAGTGCTGAGTTCGTTTATAAGTATTGAAATCCTGATTATTGAATGTCGTTTCGTTATGTTCTTTTTGAATTAAGTTCAGTTCAAAATAATCATGTTCTCTACAGTTTTGTACTTCTAAATATGTATCTAAAGAGAATTTTTTGTCCTGGCTTGAAAAATTATGAACTTCCATATAACTAAGATTATTTTAGGCAGTATAAAGTCCACCTGGTATTACAATGTCTTTGGAAATAGTTGTGGTTTTAAACAAGAAGATTCCGTTTGTGACGTTTACTGGTAGCTGAATAATCTTCTTAGATTCGTATTCTATTGTATATATGTGAGAATTTTATTTTTCTTCTAGCTCAATATTTATTTTTTAAGTTTTTGTTTCAAGTATCTTTGTTGGAATGTTTACAATAGCTATTGGTGTAATGGCTATTGGTGTATGTAATTTCATTTGATTTTCTTTTTGAATATAATTAGGGTTAATAAAAGAAAAGGTAGCACCAGTATCTCAAAGAAACTTGAGAGCTTTATCGAAAATCTTTTTTACCATAATATACGGTAGTTTTGACTTGTTGTCTTCATTTATCAGGTATCCTGTCTGTTGTCTGGGGCTTTTTGTAGAAAATTTTCCGCCTCATTAAAATTGTGCATTTGTGCTTATTGATCAGCACTGCTTATCGAATTTCTGGACTGATAATTGGTGGTTTGTCTATTGGATTGTTTCTGTTGATTGTTATTTTTATAGGTATTATCTTTTGGCATAATTGCTAACATATTATTTCTTTTGTCATAGTTACGTCTTTCGTCAATTCCTCTATTATCGTTTCTATAGTTATAACAGTCACTACTACGTTTATGACTACGCCTTTCATCATTTCCACTACTTTGCTTATAATTTATACTTCTAGTATTATATTGTTGGGATTTATATTCTTGTTTTTGATCCGGTCTTTTCGTATTCTTTTGAGCGAAAAAAGTTTGTCTTTCTTTCAACGCTCATTTGAAGGCCTCCCGGTCGGTTTCATAGATCTTATTGTAGCTCCTAATGGGTCCCTAATTCCTACAAAAAATGAGTTGAGACAAATTTTTTTTTGTCCTTACCACAATCTGCTCCGATTTTGTGGTTTCCGCTATTCTAAATAATGCCAATTTAATCTCACAGACTTTGTCATATAGTTGACGTAAAGAAAAACTCTCCTGCACAGAATTGTGGAGCTCGAACATAAGAGTGGGTTCATCTTGTCCGCGCAATGCAAAATGAGGACGTCCTTAATTTCTTCCCAATTAAGACTGGCTCCAGATTCGATGATGCCTTCACTAGCCTTTCCTTCGATTTTATTTCGAATCGATCTTGGAAGTAGCTATATGGCGTTTTACTAGTGCCGCTAATCAGTGCTAGAATTTCCTTCACATTACATTTTTTACTACACGTTAAAGGGTTTGACCTCATATAATTGCCCTTAGTCTGTGAGTTGCACTGCAATTGTCTCCAACATGTTCCACAACACACTCGATCGGTTTGAGCACATATTGATGTCCTTAGTCTGTGAGTTGCACTGATACACACTGCAACTGTGTCAAACATGCTCCAGGACACACAGAACGCACAGCGGCAGAGAGAACGAGACATACTCTACTGCGAGAGATGGCAGTATGGCTGCCAAAATTACAAGAATTGAAGTTTGGAATGTGCTTGGCGAGGTCTGTCAATGTTGCGCCAGACTCTGGCGGCCAGAGAAACGAACAGAACCTGTTGCGTATCAAATATGGAAGTAAACGAGCCAACTCCGACGAGCCCTCTATACATATGTATACAAATTAAGAAGTATAGAGAACACTGGTGATCGTGCTGGTTAATTGCACTACTTCAATGCTGTCACTTATGGATTTATTTGTTTAGTGAGGCACTAGCACTGTGCCCCAGTTGTACTGGTGGTGATTCCGTCGGTTAAGTTTCTGCTGGTTTGTTGAGTTCAGAAGCTGTGCATGATAATGCACTTGCTATAATTGTGACACTTGGACACTATTGGTTTAATTATTACCAGTAGCTGCGTATGCGCTTGCTACAATGATAACACACGAGTTGTAATTTTATGCTTGTAATTTATTAGAAGCTGTGACCGCTCGTTTTCGATGGCAAAACTACACTAGTACAGTTGTGTCACATTGGATTTATAACTATGTATGTGTTTGTGTCGTTTTTACACTCCTTTTTTTCGTAGCAATGAGCAAAAAAGCAGAGAAAAGCTTAAAGCGCAACTTTTACAGTTGCGTTGAGCTGAGAACCGATCAGCACACGATTCCAATTGAGACTTCTTACTTAAGCATACAACAGCGAAGCTTAAGGCTTCGCGATTGTTCCATAGCGGCCACTCAAATATGCAGTGTCTGCCGGCTATGTAGCGACGCCCGGCCAAATGCTTGATCAGCTATTTGGACGAGTGTCGGCTTGCACTAATGTTTACTTTAGTTGACATCTTTGCTGGCGGTGATATTCAGAAGTGGGGAGTTCGCCACGACTGGGACTCTATTTTGCATGTTGTTATAATTCACAAATAGAGTGTCGTTAATCTTCGTCCGGTCGCAGAAGGTGATGAGCTGCGTACCACGCGTCCAGACTTCGGTGTCAATTCGCACCTTCGCCGGTCTATCGTTGACGATGACGATTCCATCGTCCACCTGAGTGATCGCATCTAGGTCCCTCGGTTGCACTTCACAGTGCGCGGTGCCTCCAACGTGTAGCTCTTTGGCGCATGAGCTCCCCGACGCTAGCCGACAGAATGTGGCTCCAGGCGACCCGTTGCAGCCCTCGAGAGTGTGGATTGCTCCGTTGCAATCGGCTATGGTGTTTTCTGTTAGCCGAATTACGAAGTTCTGGTGGGAGACTGGGAATATAGTTATCTTCCTGCACTTAAACTTAATTATGGGAAATTTAATGATGAAATAAATCATGTTAACGAATTGTAATACTTTGACGGACGAGACGGACATTAGATCCCCTATAGGAGTGTTGGTGGGTTCCTCCAACCTGACTGATTTTAAATCCGCATGATCTTAGGACTAACGATGTTAGCCTTAGCGAGAGTGATTGCTAGCATTAAATTTTGCAACTCCATCATTAACATTCTATTTCTAGCCAACAACGTCTCATATACATAAATGACCGGTGTCTTCTGTTTTTTTGTTATTTTTAGAATTTTGTTAACGGTTAAGTAAGTAAGTAAGTAAGTAAGTTGTTAAGTAAGTTAATTCGATTTTGAACTTTAGTGTTTATTTTTTTTTGAGCTATTTTTGTTATGAAATGGATAACCCACCACCAAACAGATTTTACTTAACAAATAAACGAATTTGCCAAGTGGCAGGAAAGAAACTATGAGCTAAGCTATGCTAGGGTGATGAGGGACTGGGTTCGTCACACTGGACTCACTTTATGTTGTCTTTGTGGACCACCCTCCCCTTAATGAGGACCGTGGTCCCCAGGTCCGCTTCTACGGTTCGCTCTTCGCACAGAGGCGTGAGCTTGTTGCCAAGCCTTCTGTTAGACTTGACCAAAACCTTCTCACCAACCTCAAAGGTTCTGATTTGGCGAGAGGCATTCTCCATGGATCTAAGCGCCACCTGAGCGGTTCGGATCCGGTTTTCCACATCATCGGGTGGTTCTCCCGGATGCGCCTGGACAATGTCAACCGGTCTCCTGTTCGTGACGGAGTGTATTGACTTATTGTCAGTTGCTGCTAAAAGGATGACCTCTACAGTGTCACTTATTCCTTTGTCGATCTTTAGGCATCTAGCGATTTCCAGCAGAGTAAACGCTCCACCTGCCCGATAGAAACGCTGTGTAGGGACGGTGCATTTGAGAAGCTAACCTCAAAGTTGCTGTCAAGCGAAGCAACAATTGTCTGTGAATTCAATGACGGTTCATTGTCACAGTATACCTTCTTTGCTCTTGGAAAGAAGTTCAATGGTCCTTGAAGGAATGGGTTGGACCATAGCGAACTTGGAAAACTTGTCGACACAAGTGAGAAAGAATTTCCGATCCGTAGAGAAGATGTCTATGTGTAGCATCTCCCCAATGTGTGACGAAACTGGTGTTTCGCCCAGCTCCTGTCTCTTCGAGCTCTATTGTGCTCTACAGTGAGTATTTCTCTTCTTTCCCCGACTCCAAATATGTCTACGAAACGGTTTTTACAATGCCAGAATTCAGTGGCGGGGTACGTTCGAACTACCTCATCCTGAATCATTGCGAGAGTATGCAAGTGGCAATGAAATGCATTAACACCCTTGGGTGTGATTAAGTCCCAAAGGTCTTCTAACAGCGATTCCCTGTAAGAGAAGCCGACTGTGTGGCGCCTTTTGTTCCCAAATAGAACAAAGGGGCGTTTTGATGGAAAGCGCGCCTCTTCCAGAATTATCTGGTTCTGAAAGCAGTTAAGCGGCTTCTGTGTTGTCTCAATCGTGTGTGTGAGGGACATCTCGCTGTGGATCGTTGCCACGCAAGAGTCGACCTCTTGATCCTCTAAGGCGTTAAGCTGCTGCCGCGACAAGGCGACCAGATTCTCCTTGTCTGGCTTATAGAAGATCCGCGCATTCGATTCATCAATGCGCGCTTTCCACCTTTTAATCTTTGCGTTAGGGGCTAGATTCCGATACCGCAAAGGTCAAGGGCTGATGGTCTGTGAAGATGTTTATATCTTTATTACCATACAAATAGTGCCGCAGTTTGGCCAACGCCCAAATGATGGCTAACAGCTCTCTCTCATTAGTGGCGTAATTGACCTCTCTGTCCTTCAACGTTCTAGAAATCATTGTGATGTGACGACCCCCTTGGGGTCGCCTATGCCATAGGCCGAAGCGTCTGTTGTTAGATCGAACGGCTTCTTTAAGTCGGGTTATCTAAGCATGACGTCCTCAGACGCCAAAATGTTGCGCAGCTTGTAAAAAGCTTTCTGTTGCGCCTCGGTAAACTGAACCGGAATGTTTCGTGATCTGTGTTTGCTAACAGACCCATTTTCCACTTTTAAGATATCTGATACAGGCCTTACTATTGCTGCAAAGTCCTTGATAAAACCTCTATAATTGCTAGCCAGTCCCAAAAAGGAACGGACCTCGAACACTGATTTCGGTTCGGGAAAGTCCTGTATGGCTTTCACTTTCTCCGGGTCTGTTGTAGTACCATCACTGGTTAGTTTTAACCCGAGAAAGTTCACACTTCTCTTGAAAAAACCTGATTTTTCCATTGACACCCTCATATTGGCCTCAAGCAGACTTTTCAGAACCCAATCTACGTGCTTGACATGTGTCTCTTCATCCTCTGAGAAGATGATGACATCGTCAACATACACGTAGGACTTGCCGACTCGCTCCCGCAGGATGTCGTCGATGGCTCTCTGAAAGATGCTGGCGGCGTCTTTCAGGCCGAAAGGGAGTCTACGAAACTCGTACTTTCCGCCATTCAAAGAAAAGGCAGTTTTCTCACGGTCGCGCTCAGCAAGAACTATCTGGTGATAACCGGACTTAAGGTACAGTGTCGTAAAGAATTTGGCTTTGCCCAAATTCCCCAAAATCATAGAGATATTTGGCATGGGGTATCTATCGAGTATGGTTCTCCCGTTTAGTTTGCGAAAGTCCATGACCAACCGCATGTTGCGGATCCCAGCTTCGTCAGTGACCTCTTATCCACTACCCATATTGGGTTATTATAAGGGGAGACTGACTTCTGTATTATGCCATTTTTGAGCAAGTTTAGGATTTCTTTATTAATAAAATCCGCAACTCCCATTGGGTACGGGTAATGCTTGGCATAGACGGGCTCTTCGTCAACCGTCCTGATGGTGGCAACCACCGAGGTGTTGTAGGGCAGGGCTTCGTTGGGGTCTGCAAAGACCCTATTATTCCTTTTAACCATATTTGAGAAGAAATTTTTAATGGCGACGGGTGTGTCGCAGCAATCTACCTTGGTGTGATTTACATCCACGCACGATCGAAAAGAGATTGGTTCTTCTTCCGACCCCCACCTGAGTCGCCCTGACGCTAGGCAAAGCGAGACCCCCGACTGCTTGAGCAGGCCATGGCCTATTATGCCATCGTAATCGGACAAGTCTGGTAAAATAAAGAATGTTGCTTTTACGTTAAATAATGCAACAAAATATTTCTTGGTGATTCTGGTAACGCCGTGAATAGAGTGTATTAAGAAGGGTGTCTCAACCGGTCGAACGCCCTTCAACCCTTGGTGAGGTCGGATAAAGTTATTCGCTGCTCCGGTGTCTATAAGGAATTCCATGTCCTCCCCCGCTACTCTTCGCTTGATGACGGGTGGCAAGGACCTTCCCCTAAAAAATTAATGGCATCAGAATCATAGCCTCCACAGGCTTCTTCATTCAACTGTGCTTCCGTGTTTGAAGCAGCGGAAGTATATTCCTCTGTTCCCTGACCTGCTGCCTGAGAGACGTGGTTTAAATTCTGGTGCTGCTTCTGGCCGCTTGAGCGACCAGAACCACCTGGCCTCCTATTGGTATAGGCTGGTGCCTGAGTGGGCTGTAATACCCTAGAAAGAGAAGGGTCAACCTCCATGGGTACAGGTGCGTCATTGTTGGCTTTTTGACCAGCCTGCCCATGTGGCTTGTTTTGCTTGTTATAGTGTGGACTTTTTCCACCATTATACTGGGCATTAGCTTGCTGAGGTTGCTTCTCATGCTGTTTGCCCTGTGCCTTTGAGAAAGGCTTACGTTCTCTGTCCTCATTGGCTCTAGCAAAGTTGGCTGCAAACGCAGCTCTCTCATGGTTGGATTCTATTTCTTGAGCAAAGCCAAAGCCGAGGGCAGATTCTTGGGCTTGGCCGCGAAAAGGACATCTGTGAGAGAACGCTTGAGGCCCGATATAAAGACGCGTAGCGCATCCTCACATCCTGGGCCATGGTATTGTTCGATGGTTTGCTGGCCTTGCCTAAGGGTTCCCAACTCCTGTTCTAAGACATGGATTGGTCTCTTGTCGCTGTAGGTGAAATCGAGGCGATTGATGATCGCATCGCAATTCAAGGCAGTTCCGAAGGAAGATAGCAGCGTGTCGGCTGCCCCCTTAACTTTATTCCTAATCATACAGACTGCTTGGTAATGACGATTACTGCCAGCGTGTGGCTTATAAATTGCATAAGCAGCAAGTGCTGCACCATGAAACTCGGATAGAGTTTCATATAAGGTTTAGTGGTTCGTCACAACGAATTTCGTTACTAAACTCCACATCGGTTAGCCTGCACCTTGGATTGTTGTAGTCACTTCCACTTTGGCAGATAGCTCATTTATTTCTTTATTAAAACTTGCTGCTCTTGTCGGTTCACAGCTGCCTGCGCGGCTAGGCGTTGGCAACTGCCGTTCTATGCAACTTAATCTCTGTTTTGCGTCCGTTTTGGGTGTTGTGTCTCTCACTTTCTCTTCTCAGCACTCTGATCGACTGTCAGAATTGAGTCTGACCCGTGTGAACCTAAATTGGGGTCTCTTAGCTCGAGAACGGCGCGCTCATGCGACAAATGTTTAGAGCAATGGCCGTGGTGGCAGAATTGCATGCGTCAGCAATCAAACGCAATCGCTCACAGAGCAATAAGGGCCAGAAAAGAGAAAACAAAATACTTCATACTTTGTTGCTGCAACAATGACAACAAAAATTAACACAGCTCTCGCTTTATTTGTTGGTATCAAGTTACGCCTGCCTATGAATCTGCAAAACTTAGGCTAGCTTATTTTAATTTCTTTACACAAATTTATTGCGAACTGGTTAAGGTTCCCACTTACATGGTTTGGTTTTATGATTCGTGTCCCTATTAGGCGTATTTATTTCAGTAGTTCTAGCTGCTGGTTGTTCCACCGCCGCAGTCTCCGCTGTCCAGCTAACTTGCACGTTAGGCTGGCGATAACACGCTGCCCGAAGAGCTCCAGCGGCTTCGGTGTGCAGAATTTAATATCAGCGCCTGGGCGCAATCACGTCGACTTATTTGTTGGCAACTTGTTCTTGTTTAGCCTGCAGCTTTTAAGCTTTGCTGTGGCTGTCACTTCGATTGATTTTTTTTGGTACTCCACTTTGCAAACTCGTGTTTGCAAATAGGTGGGTAATTAAAATTTCCACTAGTTGGTTGATGCTTGATCAGCTATTTGGACGAGTGTCGGCTTGCACTAATGTTTACTTTAGTTAACTTACACACAAATGTACACAGGCAAAAAAAAATTCGACGATTGTTCGTGCTGAAACGAACGATCCCGTTATCTTTGTGTGCTTTTCGCATTGTTCCGACATATTCTTAGGAAAACACAGAATAACGGAATTTACACTGCTATGTTTCTTTTTCTTTCCCTTTCCCTTTTTTTTAATTTGTCTGAATTTCACTACTATTCTTAGTTTTTTCACTCGGAATTATATTCAATTTCTACATCTACTTTTCATTTTGTGTCCGGCTTTACCCTCTAGTGCGCAAATTTCCTTTCCAAGAAAAAAATTATTTTTAAGTGACGTTGTTTTAAAATTGTATTTTTGCTCGGGTCGAGTTTTATGTGACTATAACCTTCGACCACCTAGAGGCGGCTTTGGGAGGATAGGCCAACAAAAAATTAGGTAATCAATCCTTTTGTTTACATGTTTTATTATGAATGATATAAAGATGAGCACCAAAAACAAATAAAATTACAATTAAAACTGAAGTTTCTTAAATTCACAAGGCTTCAAATATTTGTGTACAAAGTTCGTTTACTTATTTGTTATGAAAATCATAGAAACAGTCTTTTTCTGGGAAAAGCACAGGTTCATATTACATTTACGGCAGACAATTTGAGTTTCGGAAGTACAACCAGGAAGCTTGCAAATTTTTTGTCAGCGCGTGATAAAAATATTGGAAAATGCTCGACGGTACATAACGTACATTATTAATCGGTAGCAAAGTTTTCCTCCCTGTGCATTTATTTTCCTTTCCATCAACTTGTCGCGGGCACCAAGGACCCCTTTTGGCAGATTAGGAGTTTATAGCATGCAAAGCACATATGCGACCTTTGATCGGAAGTTTGGCAATTGGTAAATTGCGGTATTAGCGTCGGGCTTGTTTATTCGTTGGAACAAAATGTAAGTGTTTGCTATGGCCAAATCAAGCATATGCGTAAATAGTCGATTTGTATACTTGTTGCTCTTTACAAGAATTTTATATCGACCTATAAGTCCGTCCATTAAGTCGACACCGCCCATGTGGCTGTTGTATTCGTGGATAACATTTGGGCAATTTATGTCAACGTACTTTTTTTCCGAACAAAACGTGAAGCCTTACTTTTTGGATTCGTTTCATTCAGGAAAGGCTTTGTGCCCGCGCAAGTCGAAGCAAGTCGTACTGCCTTATTGTCCTTCCAAATCGTCAAAGAAAGTTCGACTCCTGATACAGATCCACAAAATTCTGTAGAATATCCACGCACTTGTTTTTGAGGTCGCTGTCAGTTGGCAGCTTATAATGCGATTCGAAAAAATAGTTCCCAAAGAAAATATTCCCCGGGACTTGAGATATACAAGAAGCGGCAACGAAGTATAATAATAGTCAAAGTAGATAATCTGATTTTTGAAATCTGGAACATTGCGTGGCCGCCAGGTTCAACAACGTTGTCACTTGCTCCACAATTATCTCGAAATTATAGCAAAAGCCAGAACAGTCACACAAATTGAAGAACTTCACTCCCCATTTGTGTTTGTCTGGTAGGTATTGTCTAAGAAATTTCTAAATTTGGAAATCGAAGTATTGACATTCTTTTGGGCAGCATACAAATTTGTTTGCTGGGTGATATGTTCTATAATAGTATAATTAAATAAATATTGAAAACACTTGAATGGCGTATCCAGATTTTTAAATTCTCCGAGGTCAGGCTCATTAAAGGATATGGCAGATTTATCCATGACTAGGTTCGTTTGGCGCCACAACATCTTTTTGAAAAGCGGTGCTTTTGGGTCGATAGTCCAAACAGATCCACATTGTACTATTGTGCTTTCTTTAACATGAGCAGTATTATGCTCAGCAAGCGCTTTACGTTTGCGTTTCTGTGCTTGAGGAGTAGAACTTCCACTTGCTAGCCAACACTTTTTCAATCGCTTCTTTATCTTCCTCATTGACAGGAAGCGCTGCCTCGCAAACATCATTAGTCAAATCGTCCTCCAATTCTTCTTCTCCATCCGTATCAATGTCAAAAACAATAGAATTTAATAATTTTTCAATCTCCACGTCGGAAAGAGCTGATAGCTTATTCACTTGTCGTCGTTCCCTGTCTACTGAAGCAATTTTTGTCTTATTTCTAGGTTGTTTCCGTTTAAACTTGTAATAAATTTTTTTCGGTAGTGTCCAAGACTGACTCTAGACGGGATACTTTATAAAAGCAATAAAAAGTTATACTTATAAAAAGTTAACTTATTTTTAGTGTGGGTTTCGTATTTTGCGTCCTTGAGACTATCAGCTAGACGGTACAATTTTTTTTCCAGCAGCAAACTATTTATAATATTTTAAAAAAATATTTACATTTTGCACTTCTTACAAAATAATTACTTCGTCCGAGTTGCACAAATTTTCTGCTTCAAATGAATACAGCAGCTTGCGCAAGCTCTAGTATGTATACCAAACGCAACCAACTTAATTTTTGGACTTCCCCGAATTAGAAATAACGCAAAACCGAGTCAAAAGGAATGAAAAGAATAAAATAACGGTATTTTTAACATTATCTAGAGGCGGTCTTGGAGTAATAGGTAAGAGTACAGCTGCGCCAGTTACCAATATGTTAATAACACTATTGGTGTAGATGTCCCTTATTGCTGACGTAGTTTAAAACGCACAGTTGTCTATTACTTATTTTGCCTTTTTTCCTTTTTTTTATTTCAAAAACGTCTGCTTAATTGCAATGTTCACACTCGACTGCTGAACCGCAAAACAAAAACCTCTTCGCGATTCTGTCTTCTCTTTTTCGTTTTGATTTGTAGTTCCCGATTGATTCCAGTCGGATCGTGCCTCTTCGAGTTTGTCGTAGAGTCAATATCTCTACGAATAGGATAGAGAAGGTAACTCACGCGTTGTCATTTTTGTTACTGCTAGTCGACACGAAAAGAACAGGACACAGTGATCACAAAAAAAAAATTTTAGGGGGCGGAAAGGGGCGTGGCAAAAATCTAAAATAAACTTGATCTACGTAGGACATACACCAATACTGGTACCAAGTTTGGAATCTCTAGCTCTTATAGTCTCTGAGATCTAGGTGTTCATACAGACACACAGACAAAGGAACATGGCTATATCGACTCGGCTGGTGACCCTGACCAAGAATATATATACTTTATGGGGTCGGAGATTCTTCCTTCTGCCTGTTACATACATTTCCTGAAGTCACAAAGTTATAATACCCTTCTACCCTATGGGTAGCGGGTATAAAAAATATTTTTGATTTTGATAAGTTTGTCAATAATTTTAGATGCATCTTCCAATATGTATTAGAAAGAAGAATCGTTCGTAAACATATTAATTTCAAGGAATAGGATTTTTCTTTAACTGTTACATTCTTAAGTAGTTTGATTATGTAAAATGAGGTTCTTGTATACATAGGAAGATTTTGATCAAAATAGTAATAGTAAGTAATATATTGCAACTGACAATGTAGGCAAGGTTATCACAATATTAAATACAATTGTACCATTCGAAACTTTTCGTTATAATTGTATTCCTGTATTTTCCATTTGGAACTTTTAAGAAAAAAGTTATATGATTCCTATGTTACTTATTATCATAAATTGTGATTTTATTGGATTTTTTATTTTGTTTAAACGAGTATTTCGTGTTATTTTCATAATTATTAAATTAAATTATGCAATCAACTTTTAATTATTGTCAAAGAACTGGTTCTGAATACAAATATGAAGACTCTTATTTGATATTTAAAACCTAACTGCAATTATTGTTTTAAGAAATAGCAACAAAATTAGATTTGAATGCAAATATGATTACTTTTATTTGATATCTAACACCCAACTTCAGAAAGAACTCAAATCTTTAAGAAAAATTCAAATTATTCTATAATTCATTTGATATTTCTTTTTTAACTTAATATTCGTTTGATATTCGTCCAATAATACATTTGCCGAAGTGTTTTGACTTCTTCTTAAAGTATTTTTCAATGACACTTTGCATTTCTCCCATTGTTATACCCAACACTCGAGCACGATATTTTAAATATATATCATAAGTGGCACCTAAGATAAAACTATCTATGTTAATTTCACCTGGTGCAATTGGCCAATCTACCAATTGCAATACAGCAAGTTTCGCTCCGAAAACAGCTTGATCATCAATTTTAGGACTTTCGGCTTGAAGCCACTCGTGCGTCTTATCGAATACTTCAATTGTTTTCATTGAATTTGGATCACGATAGCTAAAAAAGTTAAATAGGCCGTCAAACCCAATCTTGGCGCCAGCAGCGTAAGCTCCGTTCTGTTCCCGCACAACTGGCAACAGATATCTGGAAGTTATAATTTTGGCCAACACACGTAGCGCAGCATGATCCTCATGCATATAAGGGACTGCAAAGAAACTCTTTGCACAGAAGCTTATTGGCATATCCAAGTTATAATACCGGAACGAAGGGTTTTGCAAAAAAATCTCATTGGTATTTATCGTCTGCTCTTTTGCTGGTAAGTGCGATAGAAATCTTTCATAGTTGCCCAGAATGCTAGACAAGTTATTTTCAGATGTATTAATGGCAACTCGCAAATTGCTTCTACTAAAGATCTTGGATCCAATGATCTTTAGACTGTCTCGAATGGCCTCAATGCTATTTTCCTGCACAAATTTCTTCATGTAGTCAACATGATCGACCCCTGATAATAAGGATTTCAATCGAGATGCATTGGTTACCAATGCTGATGAACCTATTATGGCATATAAGTGTCCTTTGCTTCTAAGATTCAATGTGAACTTAGATATATAACTTCTAATTAGAATCTTAAGGTGGTTCGTGTCATCCAGCTGAAAGTTCAGTAACAATTCCTCGAAGAGTCGCAACATAATGTCCACATTCTTGTCGACCGCATATGTCTTCATTAGAAGTTCCAGGCGATAAGACTCGCCATCTGTTACGCTCTCTATTACCTTAGTTGTGCAGACTATACGAGCTATTTTTGAGCGGACTATATTATCGAATTGACGGTAGTCATGATTAGATGTTCCCATTTCTGTAAACACATTACAGAACAAAGGTAAAAGCATTGCTTCGTTCAGACTTAATTCCGTGACATTGAACATGCAATTGAGATATGTTATCCCTGCTAGGGGCTCATGGCTAATCAATGTAGGAACACCGCGAATGGTTATTTCTTTCATTTGTGGGCGCGGAAAGGGGTCCTGTACGTCGCTTATTGATAAACATGGAAGGACCTCAGTATTTTGTGGTTCGTTTTGGAAAGCCTCTAGCTTGAGGCCATTTTCATAAATTTCGTCAAACTCTTCATCGTTTGTTTCCTCCAATTTTGTAAGTAACAATTTTGATTCTGCATACTGCCTTTCAATCTCCTGGGACTCGTTAGGTCGCATAATAATCGTGAGCTTATGAGTATTATTAATCAAATACTTTTCTATTTTTTGCTTGAAATAATAGGGATTCTCTTTCAGTTTGTTCCGCAATTGTAAAAACATTTTAGAAATTTGTAGGTTTGATACAACATCACCATCATGATTCCATAAAACTATGGATTTATGGAGCAGATGTTTGCATTCGCTTTGTTGCTTTAAAGTCAACTCATAATTACTCAGGACACTTTCGATATGATGTGGTTCAAAGCCATCTATGCTAGCTTTATACAGTGTTTTATCAAAAAGTTGCTCAAACAATTTCAAATCGTCCTCTGCAACATGTTGCAAGCCAACGGTGAAATACGTATCCTTTCGATTTGGTACATGACCTGTCCATCTAATATAACCACCTGAGAAATTTGGCTCTATCATACTCTTGTAGAAATTGGAGTTTGGGCCACGAATCAACAATTCAGAAAGTATTTTCAACTCAAAGTTCTCTTGGATGTCGGTTATGTCACACAAAAGTAGACCAATTGCTATTTGGTTTTGTCGGTCTAAGCTTGGACCCATGTTGTCCGGTCTACCTTGTACGCCAACACTACGGGGCTTAGACCAACGAGCTTCTGAGGGTACTCGACTGAACGAGATATCTATACGATCATAGTGAGAGAGATATTCCCTATCGACAAACTTAAGTGTCTCCTCAAGATCAAAGCAGCCATAGCAGAAGATGCGTGCATTACTTGGATGATAATATTGACTATGGTAATTTACCAAATCTTCGTGAGTTAACTTTGGTATCTCCAGAGCATTCCCTGCTCCCATGTGACCATATGCGTGACTGGGCAAAATGTTGTTAAGCATCTTTTGCTTAAATAGAATGTTATTATCTGCGTATAGTCCCATCATTTCGTTGTAGACTACGCCTTTGAATACAATGTCAGACTCCCGATCGTGGATCTCCCTATGCTCCAAGCGCCAACCTTCTTGCAAAAAGTCCAAATAGAACAAGTTGGGTCTGCATTATCAATATATATTAAACATTATTTCAAATATACATTTTTTATTTAATACCTGAATACTGCGTCCATATAAACTTTCTGCAAGTTTCTGAAGTCTACTTCGTTCATCGATGAGAAAGGATATATAGTGTAATCTGGACCGGTCATGGCATTCATGAAAGTAGCAATTGAACGATTACGCATTTTAAAGAACGGATCTCGAATGGGATATTTTTTAGAACCAGCCAACGTGAGATGTTCCAAAATGTGAGGAAGACCCGTTGAGTTAAACGGCGTAGTGCGAAAATGAATTGAAAAAGAATTTTCAATATGATTACGATCGAGATACCAAAACTCAGTGCCTGTGCCAAGGTGTTTGAAGGTGCAAGACACAAGTCCGTAATCTGGGATGGCTTCCACGTGCTCGCATAAGAATCCTTGATATATGCGACCTTCTTTATACATGTAATCCGGTCTCTCTATTACATATGGTATTTCACATTGGATGTCGATATCAGTCGTTTTTTTGACATTGCTCGTAACGTGCTCAACTGGAGTGGAATTTAGTAATGGGAATTTTAAGTGCAGTACCCTTGCAAAATGGTGCTGCACCGGCTTAACACAATTTACACGCCTGAGCATTCTGAAAACGGAAAATTTAGAAAAATATTACGAGCGACAGTTTTATTAAATGATTGACTTATGGAGGAAAGATAATATTTCGGTATGTATGATGTGAAAGTTAAATGTATAAAATTAGTAATCTGGTGAAAGGAAAATCTTAACGCGGATTTTTGTCCACAACACAGTGATAAATATTGTGAAACCTGTTCTCCTCATAGACGAACACATTGCTTAATTGCTTAAAGTAGATATATGCAGTTGTACATAAATATACCTATGTTCATTTCCACGAAAAATTTGATCACTTAAAAACAAAGTTATTTAAGCTTGTCCAAATCTTAAAGGCAGACCCAGCATACAGTATTCTGAGCAACTATATACACCTAGATCTCAGGAACAATAAAAATTGACACCGTATTTATACCCGCTACCCATAGGGTAGAAGGGTATTATAACTTTGTGACTCCAGGAAATGTACATATGTAATAGGCTGGCCCCATAAAGTATATATATTCTTCGTTAGGGTCACAAAGACGAGTCGATATAGCCATGTTCGTCTGCCTGTCTGTTTATGTGAACACCAAGATCTTAAATACCAAACTTGACACCAGTATTGGTGTATGTCAACGCAGATCAAGTTTATTTTAGATTTTTGCCACGCCCCTTTCCGCCCCCTAAAATCGATAAAACGATTTCTAAGCGTAATTTTTAAGATAAGACTTTGGTACATACGAAGCTAAGAACAATGATTTCCAAGAATTTATTCAGGCAGCTACAAGTGGTTGGTTTCCAGTGAACAATGTGACCGTGCAGGGTACATTTTGTATTTTATGCGTATTTGGGATGTGATGGAATATGAATGTACCAAATATACTGAATACACCGCTGGTATCACACAGTTGAGCACACTTGACTGTAGCTTTCAGACTTGTTTTTTTTGTTCATTTATTTAGCCATAAAAAATATACAATAAATATTATAATTGTGTTGAATTCTTTTTTACGAGTAATTTGAACTACAAAGAAGAAGTTCAATTTATTAAACCAAATATTAAGTAAAGTCTGTTCTCTACAAATGAAAATTGTAAACGATCCATATTAAATCGTATCTACACAATTCCATTAATTACATTACATTTACGTTGATATTTCCATTAGTTTTCTGATTTTTTTTCAGATTTTGGCCCTAAAATACATTTGCCAAAATGTTTTGGTTCATTTTTAAAGTATTTCTCAATAAGTTTTTGTACTTCACCTAATGTTACAGTCAACACACGAGAGCGATATTTTAAATTCATATCATAGTTGTTGCCGAATATAAAGGCTTCTAAGGTGATTTCGTTAGGGCAAATTGGCCAATCCACCAGTTGCAAGACAGCAAGCTTAGCCTCAAATAAAGCTTGTTCATCAAGGTATTGACTTGCGGTTTGCAGCCACTCATAGGTTTTATCAAAAGCTTCAAGTGACTTTCCTACGTGTGGATCACGGTAGCTAAAGAAGTTAAATAGGCCATCAAATCCTATCCTGGCGCCAGCATCATAAGCTCCGTTATGTTCCCTTATTACAGGCAAAAGGTACTTGGCAGTAAGGAGTTTGCCCAGCACCCGTAGCGCAGCATGATCCTCATGTGTATAAGGAACTGCATAGAAAGTCTTTGCACAAAATCTTAAAGGGATATTCAAATTGTAGTGACGGAAAGCGGGTTTCAGCAGGAATATCTCGTTGGTATCCGCCCTGCGCTCTGTGATAGGTAAGTTTGTTAGAAATCTTTCACAGTCTCCCAGAATGCTATATACGTTGTTTTCAGATGTATTAATGGCAACACGCAAATTGTTTCTATTAAAGATCTTCGACCCAATGCTCTTGAGACTGTCTCTAATGACGTCAACACTATTCTCTTTGACATACTTTTTTATATAGTCAACGTGATCGACGCCTGATAATAAGGACTTCAATCGAGATGCATTGGTTACCAATGCTGATGAACCCATCATGGCATGCAAGTGTCCAGTGCTTATAACATTACATGCCACCTTTGATATGTAATTTTTTATAAGCATTTCGAGACGTTTCGTGTCGTCCATTTGGAAGTTAAGCAACAACTCTTCACAGAGCCGAAACATAGCGGACACATTCTTGTCGAGGGCATACGTCTTCATCAAGAGCCCCAAACGAAAAGACTTGCCATCCGTGACGCTCTCCACTATCTTGGTCATGCATGTTATAGGCGCCATTTTTGTTTTTAGGAGATTGTCGAATTGGCGGTAATCGTGGTTGGTGGTTCCCATTTCTGTAAACACGCTACAGAACAAAGGTAAAAGCATTGCATCGTTCAGACTTAATTCTGTTGCATTGAACATGCAATTAAGATAGGTTATCCCGACTAAGGGCTCATGGCTGATCAATGTTGGAACATCTCGAATGGTTATTTCCATTATTTCTGGGCGTGGAAATGGTGTCTGCACATCGTTTATTGACAAACACGGCAGGAGTTCAATATCTTGCGGTGATTTTTGGAATGCTTCGAGCTTGAGGCCGTTTTCATAAATCCTCTCAAAATCTTGGTCGCTAATTTTATCCAATTTTTGTATAATCAGATTTCTTTCAGAATGCTGCCTCTCGATCTCATGAAGCTCATTAGGCCGCATGGTTAGCGTGAGCTTATGAGTATTATTGATGAAATACTTTTCCACTTTTTGTCCAAAATAGTTTGGAATATTCTTTCAATCTGTTTCTTAACTTTGTAAACATTTCAGATTCTCGTAGATTTGATACCACATCACCCTCATGATTCCATAATACTATCGATTTATATAATAGATTTTTGTAATCGTTTTGATTCCATAGGGTGGCCAACTTTAAATTGCTGAGAACACTTTCGATATGCTGAGAATCAAAGCCTTCTCGACTTACTCTGCTCACTGTATTATCAAAGATCTCCTCAAACAAATCCAAGTTTTTCGTTGCAATGTCTTTCAAGCCCAATGCAAAATAAGTATCCTTGCAATCCGGTAAGTACCCTGTCCAGTCAGTGTAACCGCCCGATAAGTTGGGCTCTATCATAGTCTTGTAGAAAGCAGAATTGGGGCTCCGAATTAACAATTCAGATAGTACTTTCAACTCAAAAGTCTCCTGAATGTCGAGTATATCACACATTAGCATACCAATTGCTATTTGATTTTGGTGATCGATGCTAGGACCCATAGAATCCAGTCTACTTTGTATACAGGCTCTACGTGGCTCAGACCAACGAACCTCTGAGGGTGTACGACTGAAAGACGTATCAATTCGCTCATAGTGGGATAAATATTCCTTATCGAGAAACTCAAGTGTCTTCTCTATATCAAAGCTGCCAGAACATAAGATACGTGCATTGCTCGGATGATAATATTGGCGATGGTAGTTGATCAAATTTTCATGAGACAGCTTTGGTATTTCCAAAGGGTTGCCTGCCGCAGAGTGGCTATATGAGTGACTGGGCAGAATATAATTAAGCATTGTATGTTTGAAAGATGTGGAATTATCCGCATAGGATCCTATCATTTCATTATAAACTATGCCTTTAAGTACAAAATCAGAATTCCGGTCATGTACGTTCTCATGCTCAAGACGCCAACCTTCCAGCAAAAAGTCCATATATAATAAGCTGGGTCTGTGGTATTAAATTTAAAAAAAAGTGTATTGAATGAAATAAATGCTTTGAATGCGAAAAATTATTAAAATAATTCTTGAAATAAGATTTAAATTTTTTGCTGAATTATTCATTTGTATTTATATTTGTATTTGAAGGAAAAATTAAAAAAACCTCATGAACCTGAAAGTGATCAGAAAATTTTATTATTTTTCATTTGCACTTAAAAATTATTTCAGTTTTTGTAATTTGAATGATTCATAGTTAAAAGATATAATGAACTTATCCAAAATATAATATTATTGAATTATCGAATTTTATTAAGTATCCTTATACCTCGACGTTAATATATAAAATTGCTTGTCTTCATTTAAGTTGATCTGAATGATTAATGTATCTATCGTGATGCATTTACAGACGACTTTAATAACTGGAAAAAGAAATGTAAAAGAACCAAACTATAGCCGGAACGAGATGCAAAAATGGGCGTTAGGAAATAAAAATCTAGAACTAAGAAAGCATAAAATGTGAGAACTCTGGCGGAAAAGGTTACAAGTCTATAGGCAATTACCGCAGCATTCACGCTATGAATCAAAGCCCGAATGGGAGAAAATGTATAGTTTCATAGTGTATACAGAGTATATTCTGAAAAATAAGATAATTATAGGTATTTTAAAATAATGATATAACAGAAACTGCCTGAAGGAAACAGAACATCATTAACTTCATCTGGCATACAAATGATCAGAAAGATTTCATTCCATAATCGTCCAAGAGGTGCTCACAATATTTTAAACAACGTTTCCTAATTAACAACTTTAACGAAGGATGTTCCAAGTTTAATTTTTATTTAATTGCTTTAGCAAATAAAGCTGTGACTATTATTTTTTAAGTATTTTTTTTTTTATTTTAGAATATGTTATATCGTACTTTTATTAAAATCAAAATGTTTTTCATTAATCTTATTTCAAGAATGGATGATCATGAATTTTCGATATACCGTTTTTTACTTAATTTTAATACGTTTTGATCTTCATTTTAGGATTTTTTTATTATTATTTTATTATTATTTTACATACCTGAATACCGCATCCAAGTATACTTTTTGTAGGTTCCTGAAGTCGGCCTCGTTCATTGTTGCAAAGGGAAACATAGTGTAATCCGGTCCAGTCATTGCATTCATAAAATTAGCTACTGATCGATTAGTCATTTTAAAAAAGACATCACGTATTGGTATATTTTTAGAGCCGCATAAAACGAGATGCTCTAAAATATGTGGCATACCCGTTGAATCGAGCGGTTTAGTGCGAAAATTTATGGAAAATAAGTTATTACTATCGTTGCGATCAAGATACCAAAACTCAGTGCCGGTGCCTAGATGTCTCAATGTGCAAGAAATAAGTCCGTAATCTGGGATGGCCTCAACACGTTCGCATTGGAACCCTTGGTATACACGACCTTCTTTATACCTATAATTCTGTTCATCTAATACATATGGCATAGCATTATAAATTTCAATATCAGTCTTCATTTTCACAGTGCTGATAACATCTTTCACTGGTGTCAAATTTTGTACTGGGAATTTTATATGCAGTACCTTTAACAAAGGACGCTGCACCGACTTCAAATATGTTGGGCGTCTGAGCATTACGGAATTATTCAAATTTAGTTATTTATTACGAAAGTGAATTTTATGATAGGAATTTAGAAATTTTTTTTGATAATTTGTGATGTAAAATGAAAGAAATGGTAGACTAATATTTTGATCCAGACGCGCCTCAAAACAAACATTGATTAAATTTCAATATAAAAAACAACTTATTCCTCATTGAGACACTGTTATAAAAGTAGAGGATTATTTTTTGCAGACGTGTTTCATTAGATATAATTCTCGTATAAAATGGCAATGATTGATAAGTCGTGAGCAGGTAAAATATAAGATACTTTGCGATAACAGTTTTCTCTTAGGCCTAATCTACCCAGCTTTGACGTTTGCCTCCACGACTTAGTTGTATTATATTGTATATTATTATAATAGCTAAACAGAGCTTTACAGAATATTTGCTCTTTCTTAAATGCAAAAAGTTGTCTTGTAGCCAAACAAGTAATTCAAGATATAACAACTCTCTCTCTCCGTAACATGACCGTCAATTGCTCGAAGGGTCCGAAGTGTACAACTTTTGCAAATGTTTCAGTAGGTTACTTTACTGTTGGTCACAACATTAAACACGACCTTATTTCGTTGGGTCATGTTCCACGCCGCACCAACTTGAGATTATTCAACATCTCTACCTTTAGATGCACTCTTTCGAAATTTAGCGACGTGGAATTTCTGCACCAATTAAAACAACAGGAAATTTAAACGACCAACATCTTTCGGTAATATTCTAAATGTGTTCTTTTTTAGACAACAAATTCATTAAATGTTTTATCTGTACCTTACGAAAAAAATTTACCTTAAGCCAAAATTGTTATGTAAGATCTCTGCGCTGGACAATCCGTATTTTATTAAGCGTACAATGTCATAAATTTGAGTTGTGAAAAATATGTTCAGCTTTATAGTCTCTATAATTATTTTGTACTAACTGTCTACTGTCATTCTTAAAAAGTATTTTATAAATATAAGTCATCAGATACTTCACAAATTACCTATATGTACCTATTGTACAATGGATCGTCCAATATCTAGGGTAGTGCTATAGCTCAAGATCTGCCATGTTGTATTCAAAATGCTTTAAATAACACAAAACTGCTATTTGAAGTGTATGAAGTTGGTTCTCGTAACTCGTTAAGTATAAGTCTTCAGTTAACTAAGGTATTTTAACTTTGCGATAAGAGAAAATTTATAAAACAGGCAGTAATATATAAGTTATTGCTTAGGGTGTCAGTACTCACGCTTAAATTCTCGGGAGTCATCGAAACGAACTTGTAAATAGTTTTTTTCGATTTTAGGCGGCGGAAAGGGGCGACGCAAAAACAATTGTATAGGGCTAAAATTGAGTGCATGTGGATATTAACCCCTTTGCGTCCATTTGGCCTATTCTTTGATTCTTTATCAATAAATATTGATTCTGAGTATTCTGTTCATTTGAACCAAAGTGATTTACCTCTACGAATTTTTGAGATTTTATAAAAAGGGTTCATCTTGGCGTAACAAATTTCAGATATATGCAATTTTTAATACTCTTAAATTAAATTAAATTGTAACTTTCTTATATTTATTTTCAAGTTCATTCTCTTTTGTTTTTGGTCCTAAAATGCATTTACCGAAGTGTTTAGGCTCATTCCTAAAGTATTTCTCAATGATAGTTTGTACATCGTCCAGAGTTACAGCCAATAAACGGGAGCGATATTGTAAATATATATCATAGGTAGCGCCCAATACGAAGCTATCTATACTGACTTCGCCTGGACTAATTGGCCAATCCACGAGTTGCAGCACTGCAAGCTTTGCTTCACAGATAGCTTGCTGATCAAGTTTTCGGCTATATGTTTGCAGCCACTTGTAAGTCTTATCAAAAACATCCATTGTTTTCGCTGCGTTCGGATCACGATAGCTGTGAAAGCTAAAGAGACCATCAAATCCTATCCTGGCACCAGCACCATAAGCGCCGTTCTTTTCCCGCACTACCGGCCACAAATACTTGGAAGTTATGTACTTGGACAGTACACGAAGAGCAGGATGATCCTCATGTACATAAGGGACTGCATAAAAAGTCTTTGCGCAGAAGCTTAATGGCATATTTAAATTGTAGTATCGGAACGATGGTTCCAAAAGGAAAATCTCGTTGGTGTCTATTGTCTCATCTAACGTAGATAAGTGTGCTAGAAAACTTTCATAGTCGCCCATAATATTAGATAAGTTCTTTTCAGATGTATTAATGGCCACTCGCAAATTGCTTCTGCTGAAGACCTTAGATCCTATACTCTTTAGACTGTCTCGAATAGCCTCAATGCTATTTTCCTGCACAAACTTCTTCATGTAGTCAATATGGTCGACACCTGTCAGTAAGGATTTCATTCGGGCTGCGTTGGTCACCATTGCCGAAGAAGCCATCATGGCGTGCAAGTGCCCAATTTTTCCAACATCTAAAGTTAGTTTGGCAATATAATTAGTTATAAGTATCTTGAGAAGATCAGTGTCATCCAACTGAAAGTTGAGCAACAACTCTTCACAAAGCATAAACATATGAAACACATTATTATCAAGGGCGAAGGTCTTTAATAGGAGCTCTAGGCGATAAGACTTGCTATCCCTTACGTTCTCTATGATTTTAACAGTGCTCTCTACACGTGCCATTTTTGAACGAACTATATTGTCGAATTGGCGGTACTCGTGATTTGAGGTTCCCATTTCGCTAAATACGTTACAGAACAAAGGCAAGAGCATCGAATCGTTCAGACTTAATCCAGTGGTATTGAACATGAACTTGAGGTAGGTTAATCCAGCTAAAGGTTCATCGCTGATTAATGTAGGGACACCTCGAAGTGTCATTACTATTATTTGTGGGCGCGGAAATGGCTTCTGTACATCGTTTATTGATAAACACGGCAAAACATTAATATTTTCCGGTGCTTTTTGTAAGGCGTCGAGTTCGACACCATTTTCATAAATTTTACCATAATCTTGGTCGGTGGTGTCCTCTAGTTTTTTTAGAATTAGTTTCGCTTCAGCGTGCTGCGTCTGGATTTCATGAAACTCATTAGGCCGCATGATAAGCGTGAGCTTATGCTGATTATTGATAAAGTATTTTTCTAATTTTTCCTCGAAGTACTTCGGATTGTCCTTTAATTTGTTTCTCAAAGTTTCAAACATATTTGAGATTTTAAGATTCACAACAACATCACCTTCATGATTCCATAATACAGTGGATCTATAAAGCAGGCGTTTGCATTCACTTTGTTGTTTTCGGAGCAGCTCTTGAGTGCAAATAATACCTTCGACATGCTTCGTATCAAAACCTTTGATACTAACATTGTGAACTGTATTGTCAAAGATCTCTTCAATTAACTCCACGTCATCGTCTGCAACATCTTGCAAACCTACATTGAAATATGTATCTTTGCAATTTGGCAAATATCCTGTCCACTTGGAATAACCGCCAGAGAAGTTAGGTTCAATCATGCTCTTATGGAAAGGGGAGTTGGGGCCTCGAATCAACAATTCCGATAGTACTTTTAACTCAAAGTTCTCTTGGATGTCGGTAATATCACACATAAGCAGGCCAATTCCAACTCGGTTCTGATGCTCCAAACTAACACTGAAGTCCGGTCTACCCTGAATACATGTACGACGAGGTTCAGACCAGCGATCCTCGGAGGGAGTCCGACTGAAAGATGTATCTATACGCTGATAGTGAGATAGATATTCCTTATCTATAAACTCAAGTGATTTTTCTAGATCAAAGGAACCATAGCAAAAGATGCGTGCATTACTAGGATGGTAATATTGGCTGTGGTAATTGACCAGATCTTCCAGAGTTAACTTAGGGATCTCCAGTTGAATGCCTGGCGCTATGTGGCCATATGCGTGACTCGGCAGTATGTTATTAAGCATCTTTTGCTTGAAAACCCTGGAATTATCCGCGTAGGATCCTATCATTTCATTATAGACAACGCCTTTAATTACAATATCAGAATCCTGGTCATGTACTTCATGGTTCTCAAGGCGCCAACCCTCTTGCAGAAAGTCCATATACAATAGGTTGGGTCTGCGATAACAATATGATTTAAAGTGTATGTAACTGCGAATTCCATTATACTTACCTGAACACCGCATCCAAGTATACTTGCAATAGGTTTCTGAAGTCTGCCTCGTTTTTGCTTGAAAAGGCATACATCGTGTAATCTGGTCCTGTCATTGCATTCATAAAATTGGCAACTGATCGAGTAATCATTTTGTAAAATAGATCTCGAACTGGCCATTTTTTTGAACCACATAAAACGAGATGCTCCAAAACATGAGGCAAACCCGTTGAGTCCAACGGCTTGGTGCGAAAATGAATTGAAAATGCATTTTGAATATCGTTGCAATCGAGGTACCAGAATTCAGTGCCTGTGCCAAGATGCCTCAATGTGCAAGACATGAGCTCGTAGTCAGGGATGGCCTCAATGCGTTCGCATTGGAATCCTTGGTATACACGACCTTCTTTATATCTATAATTCTCTTCATTCATTACATACGGCATTTCTATGTGCATTTTGTTACCACTCATTGGTACATTGGTACTGTTCATAACACACAAAGAATTTTGTAATGGGGATTTTATGTGCAGTGCCCTTACCAAAGAGTACTGCACCGATTTTATACGTCCAATCATATCGAAACTACTGTAATTTAGAATGTCAATTTGAAAATGACAATAAAGTATATTATTGTCTGTAAATTTCGAAATTAGTGTCAGTATGAAAAGAGTGAGCGAATCAAAATATGAAATGAATACATTTTTTTTTTTATTTATTGAAATAATAACGAAGTGGTAGATAGGTGTACTGTTACCTAACTGGGCATATAAGTGATCTAAAGACATATAATTAAAAAACGAATATTAAATAACGTCTAATAACTTCAGCTTGAAATTTTAATATTTTTGCGTATATTTAATTCAATTGTCGAGCATCTCGGGTGAATTTAAGTAACGGAAAAATGACAGTTTGTATACGAATAAAACTTTGTTTCTTACAATCCTAAATGTGAATATATAGCTAATATGCCATCCCATGCTATCATGACAGAAAGTCATGTATTTAAGCCATATGCCTAAAAAAGTAAACAAATAATATGAATGAATCACAGAATCTTTAGTTGCACTTGGAAGTTTACAGCTTCTAAAAATTTCCTTGATATTTTGTGGCATTATGCATTAGGCAATAAGTATTAAGTAATTAGCAACAATCTGCAATTCAATATTTAGTCATACTACTTGGCTGGTGGTCGAACAGTGAATTCAAAATTTAAGTTTCCATTTGAGAAAATTTACATTCACTTCCAAACAGTCAATTTCAGCAATGGTATTTTAGACTGCAAGCTAATTGTCTAGGATAGTTTAATTGTTATCTCTTATTAATCAAACAAAAAAAAAAACAAATTTACTCAAATTTTCGAAAAAATATGCCATTCACAAAAAACAACATAAAAATAAACAATTGTTGGAATACAATGTACTGGCAAATTTATTATTTATTTCGCTTAATTGTTTTTTTAAGTGACTTTAGCCTTAAATTTATAAAACAGTCGATTAAAAATAAAAGTATAATGTATGATAGTAATATTTATTTCTAATTAGCTAGATCAAGAATCAATTCATATGTGCACAATGTACCTATACAGATGAATAATTATACATAAAAAAAGTATATACACATACAAATATAAGAAGAATTACAAGCGGCATAGGGCAATTGGCTTTGGCGCTCCCGTCTACTTGTTGAAATTCTCAATCTGCTGTAATACCCAGCTGCGTGATGCTGCCTGATTGAGGTCCGCCGGACAAAAGATGGTTTGTGGATGGTGGCCAGCTAGCTCCTGCAGGCTGGTCTTAGTCGGCTTTGGTGCTATTTGCGGTGGGCCATGACGTTGGCATAGAGTAATGGGCGGCGGCGGTGGAGGACTTCGTGGTCTCTTCAATTCGTAGTCAATGCTGCGTTTCTCATTGTTATCATCGCTGTAAATGGCCGAATCGCGAAAATCATTCTCTAGACTATCCTCAACTTGCTGTTCATACTCAAAGCTAGACGAGACCATTTCGGCAGCGGAACGTTTGCGCTGCTGTTCGCACATGCTATCACTGGACGTGCAAGATGAAGAAGTGAGCGAAAAGACGGAGTCGCGCTGCAGAGATGCCTCCGAGCTGGCAATAATACTAAAGAGCGTCTTGGGATCAGCATAGTCTACATGAGCCATACGCTCACCCACCGCCTCGCTGCCCTGACGGTGCAATATGCTCTGACGGCACATTTCGCTCACATCGGAAACCCGTCGTTCCAACGGATGATTGCTGCGGCCAAAGGCCATGCTAAGATTATCAATGGATTTGAGGGCACGCGGCAGCAATGAGATCTCCGAGTGACTGGCATTTTCAAGATTTGCCTTGTTGGCAGGGCCAGGGCTAGATCCAGGACCATTGTTCAGCAGACGCTTCTTTAAATTCTTTGGGATCGGTTGAGCATAGAGCTCATTTGAATCATCGTCGCGTTCGGTCGATGCAGTCGACTCCAAGCTCATGTTAATTACAGTTGTTTGGCTGTCGCGCTTGAGCGTTGAGGTTGAGCTTGATTCGGAGCCGGTGCTGTCACGCTGCTGTACTCCATCTTCGTCCACAAGTTGAAGCATTCCTTTTGGCGAATAGATGAGCGTAACATAGTCGGATTCGGGTCGTGGAGCGGCCGACCGTTTTTCGCGTGTCTTGAAGTATTGTACAGATTTGGTGCGTCCCAAAACGGGTGAGAATTTGTACGGCACATGAACATTGCGCAGCAGCGTCTCGTAGATAGGCTCCTCCTGCTCGGCTCTCTGCTGTAAATTAGCTGCACTCAACGATTGCTCTTGCTCGGCTTCTAGGGGTGGTGGTGAACGAGACGGCGGTCGAGGCGGTAATGGAGGTCCTTCTTGTACAGGACTTTGTGAATTTAGTGGCGTAGTGGTAATAGGCTGACTCTGGTCGCGTCGCATCTTCTGCTGCTTGTTCTTGTTATAGATACGTTCGAACTCCTTATTGTTCTTCAGCAGATCTAGTACAATCTCTGCATCCCGTTTCGACTTCTCTGCCGGTGATAGAGTTGCTATCTCTACTTCTTCCTCGTAATATTGCCGCTGAGATAGATCGAAAATGTCAGTTGTGTACGCGCACGTTTCTTGTGCCTCCTCCGCCATCTCAAGATTTTCTGTCGACTCGGTTATTTTCAGCACGGTGCTATCAAACTCACTGAGATCCATATAGAACTTCGAGCAGCTCTCCTTACGGCTACAACGTTGCTTCTTCAGTGTTGCAATTCGCTTGGGCATGGTCTTGTGATTATACTGTTTCACCTCAAAGAAGCCCTTGCCTTTCGACTTACGTTCGCTTAGATTTGGCTTGCTGCCACGCAAAGAGGCAGCGCTATCTTCGTCCGCTTCCTGCCGCTCATCCAGACTGAAGTCCCCAATGCGTGGCACTGACTTGCTGCGCTCTTTAAGCGCTTTGTAGCTAAATACTGGACTCTGGGACTTGGTGCGGCTGCGCTGATTACGCAGAATACACAAACACTGATCGGGCTCAGTGCATTTACAGTGTCCTTTACTGGGACTCGTCTTGGCATCCGTCGAGACTCGTTTTCCACTACGATATCGTACTGCAGCGGCCAATTTTTGAAGAGCCGTGTCGTCTAAGCTGTTGTTGCGAGATAAGGGCTTGTTGGGTTTCACCGGTTGATCCCGCTGCTCGAGTGATTCATTGAAACTATCATAGGAGCTGGAGTTGATCATTGCCTTCCGCTTGAATTTGGAATTACGTTCACGTATCTCGCTGCGTCGACAAGCATTTCGTCGCTCTAAGTAGGTAGGAGTCGAGTTGCTGCTGGAGTGGAGACTCCACTTCCAAGTGCTGCGATCGGGAGTGCGATCTGCATAAATAAAAAGGAAAAGAAGGAAACTCAGCTATTAGATAAAAAACAAATGCCGTCAAGCAATCATATGGTGGGGATGATCGAATGAAAAATAATGTCTACAAACAATTGCAACATTATAAGCAATAGTAACCAGAGCGATTATATCAATTACTACATGCAGTGATTATTTTAAATGAGTTGTATTTCAATGACACCTTGTTTAATTTCTAAAAACCTAAAACTATTAAATAATAGCCAAGCTACTCTTACTCCAGTTAGATTAAATAGTACAGCTCTTTTAAATTTTAAAAATTCATTTCAAATATTAATAATAATAAGAAAGTTAAATACAAATTTAACTGGCAAGTCTTAGCTCCATGTCTTAGCCTAAGTACAAAGTAAATATTTATTTTTAACTTTAAAGATTCTAAATTTAATTTGCTTTGGGATCGTCGCGGTCGCACGGATTTTATTAAAAAGATTTATAAGCTATAGGTACCAGTTATTATTTTGTTCTCAACCTTTCTCTCTCTCTCTCTCTCTTAAAGGTTTCGTTTTTATATCTACTACCCATAGGGTAGAAGATTATAATAATTTTGTGACCCCGGGAAATGTATGGGAGATATGAACATCTCCTATATTTTTGAGACTTTAAGATATAGAGATACCAAACTCGCTCACGTATGTCATGTATGGCATACGCATTTCAAGTTTATTTTAAAGTTAAATACTCCTATCGGTTCACAAAAAAAAAATTTTTTTTTTGGTTTTGGCGGGAAAAAAAAAAATTTTGTGTATCAAATGGAAAATAAATTTACTACATATATCAAAAACACCCAATATCCAAAACATAATTTTTGGTCAGTTAAATATATTACAACTGTCAAGTATGTCACTGACGAGCATTTTGACTTGTTTATTAAATTCACGATTATATGTCATCTTCAGCTATTGCCCTTGAGATAATGGGATTTGTAAATGGGATTTGTTTAGTGATTAGGCGGATAGCATTCGATGTGACAAAGACAATTGATGGGTTAGTACATATGCAAACATGCTGGACACGAACCAGTGGAGCAGTAAGCCAATTTTAAACACAAACCAAAAACTGATAACTCAAGATACTTACAAGACTGCTAGATCGGATATTGCAGGCTTAATTAGTCTATGCCAGCGCCGTTAAATACCAGAAATTCTACTACATATAATGACGGTTACGTTACAATTGCATTTCGCGATAATTATAACAGTTAAGGTGTAATAAGACGTATTTGGTAAATTATTGTTTACATTTTTAAATAGCATCGTATCCATTTATTAATTCATTTATTTATTTGTGTTGATTGCGTTTGTGATTTTCAAATTGATAATTCATTAGTTTGAATTTTTTGGGGTGGTAAGAAGGAGGAAAAGTAGAAGCGCTTAGTTCAGTCTCTAGTGATTAGCCTTAGGAACGCATTAAAACTAATTAAAGTTCTCTTTTCTTGTTTGGTTTGGGTGGTTTAGTTTTAGAATGCATCATTGGTAGTACTACAACGGTAAACATATAGCAAATATATATAAATGTTATAAATACAAGTAATGATAACTAAATCAAGAGCAATTTGTTAAATAGAAGGCCAATTAAAATGTTACACAAATATTATTAGTTAGACATATAATATAAAAAATACCATTACCAGTTAAATAATCACTAAAATACTTTTCGATGACAATCCAAAAGACACACATACAAATATAAATTTGGAGGTACAAAGAGTTTTGTTCAGAAACAATTAAAATAGTCAAAATTCAGACCTTTTCGCACATAAATCAACATGACACTGAAACAGGACAGATAAAAATACAATTGGACACAACTTCTCCTTTTTTTTATTAAGCCGATTGAGACTCAACGTGGAGCATTTAAGTTGCAAGAGCACTGGCCAAAAGATATTATTATTTTGCTGTGTTCATGAAAATCTTTATAATAATACTATTATTATACGTGTATACACAGTTTCCCGAAAAAATGGGAAAATACTGAGTAGTAAATTTGATTTGTGTCCATAGTTTCAATATATTTTTCCCTTGAAATATTTTAAGTCGGGTATAAAAATATTAATTTCATTTGTATTCAGATTATGGAGACCGAGGAATTATATATAAAAACATTAATTTCATTTGTATTCAGATTATGGAGACCGAGGAATAATATATTATATATGATAATTATATTACATAAGCAGTTTCATTTTCACGTTCATAGCCAGTATATTAAGGACATGTTGATTTCTGGCAGTGTAGGAGGATTGCCTCAACAGAATATGCTCGCATAATAATAAATACTTAATCATTCAGTCGGTTCGAAATTGTTATGTGTCGTCGCCACCAGCAAACGAAGCCAAATCAAACAAACAGCGGGAACAACCGTAACAACAAAAACAATAAAGAAGGGGGCGATGAAGAACCAAAAAATAAAATAAAAAAAATTTTTGGGTTTTTTTATTTAAAAAAGGGTGGGGTGGATAAAAAATTTTGATTGTTGGGGGGGGGTTGTTTTTTTTTGTGTGTGTTTTGTGGGGGGGGGGGGGGGGGGGGAAAAAAAGGGGGGTTGGGGGGGGGGGGGGGGGGGGGGGGGGGGGGGGGGGGGAAAGAATATATTGTGGGGGTTTTTTATGGGGGGGAACAATAGCACACAGATACACAAACACATACGATGTATTATATATACATATATAGGTAAGGCTATGCATAGAGCTTGTCATTTAGCTGAGTCCAGCTTTGCCTTAGCTTTGGCTATGGCTTACGCTCACCTTCCTCGTTGCCCAGCTGGTAGACGAGTTCCTTGGCGCGTGTGGGTATGTCAAGCTCCTCGAGCATAACACCTTTAATGTGCTGCGTCCAAATACGCTTTTGGTCACGATTGCGGGCCGTCAACTTGATTTGATTGCGCGGTTCATCGAACGGTATAACATAAAAGCTGGTCGGTTCACCGGGCAAATGCTCACTAAGCATCAGGTTCTTTTGCTGTAGTAACAGAGAGTGAGTGGAGTTTTAGTTGGCTATCAGTTGTCATTGTTTGCAGTTTTACGCTTACTGTTATGAGGCTCTTGAACTGCAGTCGACCGTCTTCCTTCTGCTTGGTGATGATGAGCATCGTCTCGAAGAGCAATACCTGACGCGGCTTGTTGTGCTGCTCCATCAGGAGACCCTCGTGCCGCAGCTCACGTAGCACGCTGAGATCTGGAAGTGACAAGTCAAGTGTTTAGATGGAGATTGTGAGGATTGTCTGATATTCGTAGAATGGTCTGCTCACCTGGTCCCATCCAGCCATCCAAAATGCCAGATAGTTCTTTGACGCGACTCTGTTGCTCCTGCTTGCGCTTCACTTGGTCAATGTTGTGGGCTACCTGGCGCATTATGGCATACGCCTCGGCCACCTCCTTGACGTCACAGTGCTTGCGCAGGCTCTAAACATGGTAGATGGAAAATTTTCATTAAATGAGGGCGACAAAAGGTCACTTCACTCACGTCTAGCAATAGATGGTACTTCAGTATACGTTGCACCGGTTTCAGCAGATACGAGCCAAGAGGCAGACGATGTTGTAGCTGCTTCTGCGTGGAGGCAAGCAGCGAATTCGTGTGCTTCGCCTGCAGCAGTTTGGTCAACAACGAGATGGCTTCCGGGTAGCTTGTGCTGCACAACAAAGGAAAGACAATGTATGTAATAAAGTTCCTGATTTATTATAGTCCACTAATAACAAAAACAAAAACAAAAACTATTTAGCTCTTCATCCGGCAAACATGAAATTTAAATTTAAAATCAACCGCGAGTAAGCTGTTCGTAGGAGGATCTCTACTTTAACGCTTACTGTATTCATGATAAATGCTCAGCTGTCAGTCCGGGCGACAAATCAAACTGCGACCATCAGCAGCGCGCAGTTGGCATCAAATTGACAGCGGCAGCGGTACAGCCAAAACGTCAGTTTTTTTTTTTAACTGGAACGTGGAGATTGGCATGCCTGGACTGCCAAACACGCTATCGCCTTCGCAATCGCCGTCATCGTAGTCATCGTTTCTGTCGCTGTGGATGTTCGTTAACTGTTCCAGGTCAGCATATCAGAGATTTTGGCAGACACGACAATCTGACTTGCGAAGCTTGTAGTCTTCCTCTTTCTGTGTCTGAATTATCTAGAGAATTATCGTTCACATACCAGTAGGTTGTATACACATCAAAACGTTCACGTAGATCTATGAAACATTTGGCTATTTTGGCCGGTTCCATGCCCGAGTTATTCAGCTGCTGCAGCAGTATCGAATTGAATTCGTAAATCTCTTCAATATTCGCAAAGAGTATTTGCAATTCGTCCAGACGCAAGCAGGCGCGCTCCTTCCAGTCCAGCAAATAACTATGAAAGCAAATGGCGAGACACTTATTAGACTGCCGCAATTTTAAGTTGATTCTCGATTCTTACCCCTTGATCACTTGGCCTAGATCCTCGACAAAACTGCGCTCCGAGTCGACAATTTCCAAGCATGCGCGTTCCAGCACGCTCATCACAGCCGTATGGGATTGATGATGATGATGATGGTGGTGGTGATGATGATGGTGATGGTGATCGCCCAGCTCATTCTCGCTCTCGGCCAGGCTCTCCACACTAGCCAGATACGAGGTAGTGGTTAGCTTTCCATTCAGCAGTTGATCCGACCCAGAGCTGGAACTCGACGATGTCGAGCATATGGAGGAGGAGGAGAGTGGACGATTGTTGAGACGTGCCAATTCGCTTAGACGCACAGCAAACTTCGGCTTGATGTCCGTTAATGTGTCGAGACTCTCGGCCGATAGCTTGTTGGCTTCCTCCAGCTCGGCGAGTTGCTCTGCTGTTGACAATCTTAGTGGCATGCCACCTCCCAACGTGCTCGCCTTGTTGTCATTATTGCACTGGCCCTTGAGCTTGCTGCGCGCATAAGTCTGTAGTGGTGATGTCGAGCTCCCAGCTCCATTGCAGCTGGCTCTTGGAGCCGATACACTGCGTATCAGTGGCTTGCCAATCAGCGGCTTATTGACAGCCTCCACCAGCTGGGTACCTGCGTCGTTCTCGCCTAGGTCTAGGTCGCTGAGGGTCAGTTGCGCGATATGCTGCGCAACCAGATCAAAGTTTATGGTGTCCAAGAAGGGCTCGGGGCTCAAGGGTTTGCTGGCCACAACGAATACTTTGGACTTGGCCGGCTTTTGAGGCGCCGCTAGCTGTGTGCTGGTCACCGCCAGTTGCTCCATTTCTATCAGCTTGATGCTCTGCTGCGAATCGTAGCGCGGTAATTTCAGCTTGGCAAATAGTTTACCCTCAAAGTGAAAGGGCGTGCCGGGAGCCGCCTTATTAGTTGGCGTCTTATCCTCATCCACCGACACTGATTTTCGTGAGCCACTGTAATCGCTACTGGCATCGAGTGTGGCCACCAAATCACTGCCCGACTGTGTCGATAGTTTGCCAGTGATCTTCGAGAGCGGCAAATGGGATAGCTTCAGTTTTGCCGGTGCCGTTGAGCCTTCACCGAAGCGACCTGGCGTTGGAATGCGTTGCAAGGGATGCAGGAGATGTGGTTGCTGCTGATGCTGTTGCGGCTGCTGAAGGGCATCAATATCGACTGCATTCACGTGCTCTACATCCGAGTGTGTGATGATCCGTTGCACATTCGGCGACAACACGCGTATGTTGTTGCCTCGTCGAGAGTTGGCACTGCTAGTGCTGCTGCCACTTGAGGCAACACTGTTACTACTCCCCAGCTCCTGACGTCGCTGCACAAAGCGACTCAGCTGCACGCCATCAGCCTCATCACGCAAACCTGCAACCACTAGTGATGGCGGGTTCGATGTCGCTGTTCCTGTTCCTGTTGCTGCTACCAAGTGGGAGTTTGCCGCCAAGTCAAGCGTGTAGCTGCCTGAATTGTTGTCGCTCTGATTGTTGGTATTGTTGCTCGCGTTGCTCGTACTGCTGCTGCTGCTGCAGTTGCTATTGCTGCGCTTAGGTGTTGACTCGCCACTGGTTTGATTGCCTGCTGCAATTGTTTGAGGCTCAACCTTGCTGCTTGTTGTTCCACTGCCAACAACCAAGCTGCTGTTGAGAGTGTCGTAAAACCCCAAAAGTGATGGTGCCAAGTCAGTAGTGCTTCCTGCAAAAACGATATAAATAAATGGGAGTAGTTTGAGTTATCTCTTTCAAGAACATTGTTGCAAGACATAGTCAATAGTAAGAACAGCATTAACGTTCACTGAAATGGCTAACCAGACAATTTAAAGTCTTTTATTGAGAAGAAAACTATTAATGTTATTCCTTATTTTTATGCAAGTAGTAACTTATATTCGGCAAGATACATTATGAATTCAACTGCATGTTGTATCAACAAAGATTAAATATAGTGGACAAAACTGAAGTAGACTGGGTAAGAAAAATTCAGTCGTGTAGGCTGAACAATGAGACGACGTGATCGAAATCTTAAAAATGTCTCATCTGCCCACTAATAAAATAATAAAAACAAAATAATTGTTTAAATAAATGTTATTAATTTAATAAGATCGACATTTAATTATGGCTAACCAGACAATTTAAAGTCTTTTATTGAGCAGGAAACTATTAATGCTATTCCTTATTTTTATGCAAGTAGTAACTTATATTCGGCAAGATACATTATGAATTCAACTGCATGTTGTATCAACAAAGATTAAATATAGAGGGAGAGAGAGATCGACATTTAATTATCTGATAAAAGCCGAATTCAATCTGATTTATTTTATTTTATTTTATTTTTTCATAAACTAGAAATGTAAGTAATTGGTTGGCTAATTAGTAAGCATAGACAAGTCATTCAATCCCTCATCTCTCTGCAACTAAAAAAAGCCCTTCATTCTATACCTTGAGAATCGAATTCTCTTTAAATTACTCTGAAACTCACCTTATAAATCAATTGAAATTGAATTCCAACAGCTTTATTACTACTACTTCAATAGAATATGGCTGTAGGTGAGGGTTTTGGTATAGACGGTACAGCTTTGTGAGATCTCAATTAAAAATGCTAGAGTCGTTGATCACGATCTACATTCCTCGTTCTGATTTATGCACTTTGCAGTCTTTTGATTTCCTTCAGTACAAGAGCCGTCATTATAGCTTTTGACGATTGACTGGCATGATCTATAATTTATATATCAACTCTCCATATTCATATATTCTTACATACTTACATATGTATGTAACTGTTCCTATAAGTATTTGTGTTATGTCATGTTGTGAATAATGTTATTAAAGCTGCAGTTGTGTAAGTAATTTTGATTAATTGAACTATTTGTGAGATGCGATGAGCTAAGCTGAAGCATGAGCATCATGCCCCATACTAATTGCCCGTTGACTGTTGTCAGTTGCCAGTGCAATGTTGCCTCCTTGTAACTGTTGCCATTTGGTTTGTGGGGGGTTTGTTTTTGAGGGGGGTGGGGGGTTGGGGGAAGGAGGAAAAGGTTATTTATGTAGCCAAGTCCAAGTAAAGTTAGCTGGCAAACCTGCAAAAACGAGAACAGAGAACATGCGCACCCCAAGCAAGCTTTGTAACCAAGTCTGGACTTGCTGCCTTGACTGATGGCCGCGTTATTTTGGTCTTTTTCTCGCGTCCTGCGGCTAAGTAACTTGTTACATCAACTCGTCGACTTTAAAAAGTTTATTTAACGCAACAAAATTATAGCAACTATCACAAAGTGATGTGAAATAATAGAATAATCTTCAGCAATTTCTTCACATCTTAATGTCAGCTTGTAAAAAAGTGGTCTTTAATTAAAAATTTGGATGCTTGCTTGCCTGGGTGACTATTGAGGTAAATGACTGAACACATGCATATGCGTGCCTAATCCTACATTTGCCTAACAGGTCCTAGATCTCTGTCACTGTAGTCAGTGAGTAAAAACTGTGCCGCTTCGACTGGAGCCTAAGCAAATCAGGCAACTATCTTTTAGTGCTGAAGAACACCGACTACCAACTGCAATTGGAAATTGGCTGTAGCCGCCAAGTTAGTTACTGGCAACTGGTTTTCAGCTATTAAGAATGCAGCATTAGCATAGACAGGCATAGTTATTCAAGCAACGCACACACAGTAGCCAACGGGCCGCTTTTTCTTCTAATTGCAAACGGTGTCAATGCGAAGCCGGCTAAATGGTGGAGATGTTGCACTTGCAGTTGCTGTTGTGGGATAGTTTATTTGTTGGCAACAGTTTTAGCCATCGCCACAAACAACAATTAGTTTTGCTTCAGCTCCACGCCCACTGTCAGCTGACTGACAAACTGACAGACAAAAGACTAACCGGCTAACTAAACTGATAGACTGATGCAACACTCACTTGCAATCTGTCTGCCAGTCTGTCTGTCTGTCGGTGGGTCCGTCCGTCTGGCTCTCTGACAGACTGTCGACAAGTCGTAAACATGATTTGTACATTTAATTTTCCATCATTTTGTTTGTTGATTATTTCAAAACTGCAAGGCATGCGTGGGAAGCAAAGTCAATGACGGGCGGAGCCTCGTGATGCCACCAAAAAATTTTCCGGCTGGCCCTTTGGGGGCCTTGTGGGTTTTGTTTTTTAACGGGGGGGGGGAAAGGGGGGGGGAAAAAGATTTGGGAAGCGGGGGGAGAAAAAAGGGTAGGGTGTTGTTGTGTTTGGGGGGTGTGTGGGAGAATTGAGATTTATTTATGTCACCCGTTTAATTATTAGATGCTTTTTATGTGTGGAGATATATATAAAAAAAAATTTTTTTGTATATATTTTGTGTGTATATTTTTGGTGTGTTTGGTGTTTGTTTGTTTGTTTTTTTTTTTATTTGTGTTGTGTTTATTTTTTTTTATATTATAAAATTAAATTTTATTTTTAATTTGTTGTTTTAATTAAATAATAATAAATGCCTTCATAATAAAGTATTAATAGCTATAAAATTCGTTCATTTTCATAAACATGTTAACTTTATTGTGTTGGCCAGCACAAATAAACATGTTCAATGTTAATTTATATATTTTTTTTTTTTTTATTTTTGTATGGACACAAAACACTGCTTGAATGCTTCACTTTGGTGCAGTTGAGCAACATCAGTTGCAAGAAGTATCAAGTAGTCCGGATTACAGTGATTACTTTAATCAATTTATGGCATAATTCGATGCGACATTTTTACGGGGAATTCGAGAGACTTAGCTCAAGCTGAGCCGCATTGGCAATCAGCCAACGAATCTGGAAGCTCGTTTACAAGCACAACAACAACAAAAAGAAGAAATACACCAAAAATTGCATTGTCGTTTTGGCGCTTTGTCACAGAAGACAATGAAACGCATTTCGTAATTTGGAGTAGCCCAAAAGCCAAGTCTTGCTTTTAGCCCGAGGACATTGAGAATGGGCTGCCGGCTTTTGGTGTCAATTCGGAAACTGACCATTACAAACACACACTCACACATTTATGACGGTTATCACCATTTTGTGCCACTATGCGGCCATTTTTATACCCGCTACCAATAGAGTAGAAGGGTATTATAGCAGGAAATGTATGTAACAGGCAGAAGGAAGCATCTCTGACCCCATAAAGTATATATATTCTTGGTCAGGGTCACCAGCCCACCCGATATGTCCCTCTGTTTGTCTGTATGAACACCTAGATCTCAGAGACTATAGAGATTCCAAACTTGGTATCAGTATTGGTTTATGTCCTACGCAGATCAAGGCACATACGAAGATAATTATAATCTCGATGATTCCCGAGAATTTGGTCGCGATCGGATGGAAAGCACAGTCGAGCTTGTTCAGTTTTGCTGCTGTGTCGTGTCGTGTAGCGGCTTCAGGTTCAGAGCCGTCGCTGTCGTCCGTTTTGGCCCCTTTAAAGAGCACAATTTATGATACAGCTGACAAAATTTCATAATGCGCGAGACGCAAAGACTGAGACGGAGATCGAGATTGAGCATTACTGACTGGCGATGTTATTTGTACCTCCTTCGATGTGGTTCACGTAAAAATAGCCGCCTAAAAGCAAAGTAGTGTTTGGCAAAGGTCAGCAGAAGGTGTTGACAATCTAAAACCGTAAGTGTAGATTTATACGCCTCGCTCGCATAAGTTGCAATTGGCATTGAATTATGCTCAGCGTGGCAGGGAAACCTTCTGGCCTCGTCTGGTCATCGTTGCGATCGCAATCGAAGCGATGACAACTAAATCGATTGCTGGTGTTGTACAACATACGGCAAGATCTCTGCCGTGCCACTCGCCTTTTGCCTCACCCCTTCCATTGTGACATTGCAGCCGCGGCGGGCACGCACCTTAGCCAATAGTTTAGTATCTACGCAACGTCGCGAGTCTTGGCCAGCTGTTGATAGCTTAACATTAATGCGCTTATGCGATTTCGCATAGTGGCGTTGTCTGGCCAAGGAAGACTCACACACACATACATATATATACGCGCGGAGAGTCGCACAATTGGTATTTTAATCGGCATTTCATTTTGTCTGCTATCTGGCGCCAATGGTTGTGTTTAGGGAAATGACCGGTAGCAACAGCAACAGCAGCAGCAGCAAGTATTAAGCACCACACAACATTCCCGTCACTCTCTTGCCCACACACACACACTTACACACACACGCACACAGGGGGCCAAGGGGGTGGAGATCGCCAGGTGAAAGCGTCTGATTGCTTCAACCTGGTGAAGCCAGCGTGATACTGGTTGATACCATCCCAAGTCTACTTGCACGCTGGCCATGCCAGCGCTCCCTCCGATTTGGTGGTGGGAGCCTCCACGCGGTGGCACCTGGGCGCCCAACTACCACCCGGTAGAAGGGTGGCGAATGCAAGAGGCGAATTGAGTTGCCGAGCCCAGTAGGCAACTCAATGATAGACAAACTGGACCTACGGTATGGAATAGACGACATGGGCTGACGGGTCGCAGTATTCCAGCACCTGAGTAGGCCGAGTGACATCGCGCCGAAATGGCTGCTGGGGTAATGCTGCGCCTGCCCCCGCCCCGTTAAAACCTTGGCAGGCCTTGGGAAACGCTTGCTACTCGTAGCCACTAAGCTGGCTGTGCAGGTTCAGTTGAGACCATCCTGATTAATGCTGTCCTGGCTCTGAACCCAGCATCTCATAAGGACCTGGGTCAACCCTTGCGTGGACCTCACTCCTTGGAAAGGGACCCACGGGGACATAAAGGCGACTGCACGTCACGGGTAGCAATAACGGTCTCAAGGGGGGGCCCAATAAAATGAGCAACAAATCGAAAATTCCGGGAGACCTTCCTCCTAACTCAACGAAGGAACTAGCAGAAGCCCGTACCATCTTCGCGACTTGCAGGAAGATGCTAAGGACTCCACCGGGGACAGCACCGACCTCGGCGCCAGCGGCGCTTAGAAGGAATCCTCAAGTCGTAGTGACTGAGGACGATGGAGGCGACACGCCGAAAAGAGGGAGGTGCGACACGAGCCTCAGCGGCTCACCACGAAGAACGCCCCCAAAAAGGGTGAAAAGCAGCGAACAGACCTGCATGTCTAAAGTTACGCAACTAGGCTGCATCCTCGATGAGCTACTCTTCAGCACGAACGAGAAGAAGCCTGTAGTGAGGCATATAAACCAGGCGATGAAGGACTCACTGGCCCAGATGAAGAGGATACAGACGGCGCTATGTGAACAGCTGCAGGAAATGGCTAGACAACAAAGCTCATGCCAAGCCTGCATCCACAACGGAGATGAGGCTCCAAAGCAAAAGAAGGATGCATCTACGTCGCCGTTGGGAACGGAGCTTGCGCTTAAGGAGAAGCCAGCCAGTTCACGCGCGCCACCGAATGCCCCTAGACGCAGGAAGGAGACCCCAAAGCCAGCAACGGAAAAGTCAGCAAACCCACGTGCGGCACCGAGTGCGCCCGCTGTGAAGACCGGAGGAAAACGGCCACCCACACCAAGCCAGGTTAGAGAGGACAAGCCGGATGAAGGCACATGGCGGACGGTAAAGCCCAGACCACGTCCCTCTGCCAGACAAAGAGGCAGCAGGCCAGACGCTCTTCTGGTAAAGTGCAAGGACAGCACTTCCTATGCCGCGGTCCTTACGGCTGTGCAGACGGATGCCACCTTACAGGAGTACAAGGAGAAGGTGTGCAAAATAAGACGCACGGCAGCGGGCGAGCTGCTATTGCAGCTCGAGAAGGCCGGAGATGACTCCACAAGCATGTTGCTTGAGGCGGTGCAGAAGACGGTCGGCGGAATCGCGCAGGTCAAGTCCATTTCGGAAAGATCCGAGCTGGAGATAAGGGACATCTCAGAGTGGACCACAGCCGAGGATGTCCTCCAAGCAATAGCGGTAAAACTCGCCATTAACATCACTGACGAGTTTTCAGTTAAGCTACGAGCAGCCTACGGGGGTACTCAGACGGCCAGGGTGATACTGCCTGCGAATGCTGGAATCGCCCTATCAGAATTAAAAAAAATCAGAATAGGTTGGGCGGTTTGCCGAGTCAGGACAAAAGTAGAGCCTCGGAGATGCTTCAAATGCCTTGCATTCGGGCATGTAGCAGCAAGATGCAGAAGCAATTATGATATGGCCGGGAAGTGCTTTAACTGCGGAGGGGAGACCACTCTTCAAAGGAATGCAAGGCAAAGCCAGCCTGCATTCTATGCACACGCGCGGGCGAGGGAAATAGAAACCATAACACCCTCAGTAGGACATGCCCGATGTTCCTAAATGCCCTCAAAAATGCTGGATCAGGTTAAGGTACTACAGCTGAACCTTAATCACTGTCGGGCAGCTCAGGATCTCCTGCTGCAGACAGTGAGAGAAACCGGAACGGACATCGCCTTGCTTAGTGAAGTCTATGCAAGTAGACCGGAAGGCGTGTGGATACAAAACCAGACAGGCGGCGCTGCCATATGGAGTTGTGGCTGCCCGCCCTCCCAGATGACGGACAGGCACGCGGAACTAGGTTACTCCAGAGCGAAAATCGCAGGCATCTACTGGTATAGCTGCTATTTGGCTCCAAGTCTGCCCCTAGATGAGTACACCCGTATACTGGACCGCTTGATCACCGATGTACGCGGTCGACACCCAGTGGTCATCGCCGGAGATTTCAACGCATGGGCTCTCGAGTGGGGAAGTCGCAGTACAAACGCAAGAGGGAATGCACTTCTGGACGCGTTTGCATCCCTCGAAATACTGTTGCTGAACTCCGGACGTGAGAACACCTTCTCCAAGGCGGGCTACGGATCCATAGTGGACCTGACGTTTGCTAGTCCCCAACTCGCAAGGGTCGCACAATGGCACGTATCCGAGATATATACGCACAGTGATCATCGTGCGTTAGTCACGAACATTACCCGGACGCGGCCGAGAGCTCCCCAGGCCCCCGCCCACACGGTATGGGATACAAAATTACTTGACGTGGATTCGCTGACAGCAGTGTTTAACCATCACATAACCTCGGGACCCGTGGACGACCTGGTTAGACAACTGATGGAAGCCATTACGAATGCATGTGACGCAGCGATGCCAAGAAAACGACAAGGCGCAAGAAGACAAAAACCTGTTCACTGGTGGAACGCCGAAATTCGGTCGGCCCGCACAGACTGCCACACAGCCAGGAGGCAGTACCAACGGGTGATGAGGCAGGCGAGGAGGCAGCCGGATAACCACCAGCTGGAAATGCGTGGCATCGAAACTCGTCTTGCGTACCGCAGCAAACGCTTGACACTGGCAAAAATTATTAAGAAGAGCAAATCTGAGTGTTGGGAACGGCTTTGCGCAGAAGCCGACAATCAACCGTTCGGACTGGCCTACAAGTTGGTAATGGGGAAGCTTGCTAGGAGCCCGCCACCTCAATGCCCAGAGCTATTGGACAGTATAGTAAAAACTTTATTCCCTGCGCAGCCAGCAGTGCAAATCGACCCAGACGTGGACACAGCCTCGGTTCCAAGGATTAAAATCAGTGAAGTTACTGAGGCACTGAAGAAAACCAAGAGCGGCAAGGCCCCAGGCCCTGATGGTATTCCCTCACTGGCGCTCAAGACGTTAGCTGATGCCCGACCAGACAAGTTTGCTGAAGTATTTGACGAGTGCGTACAACGAACGATATTTCCAACCTGTTGGAAAACGCAGCGACTGGTCCTACTACCGAAACCCGGTAAGGACCCAGGAGACCCCTCTGCATACAGACCCCTCTGCATGCTGGACGTGACGGGCAAATTGTTCGAGCGAATAATTTGCAACAGAATAGAAGCTAACCTTACTGACCAGCGCGGATTATCCGAGCAACAATTTGGGTTCCGCAAGTGCAGGAGCACGATTGACGCGATCACCAAAGTGTGGAGCAAGCCAGGGACGCAATAGGAGGCACTAGATGGAGAGGCGGAGACAAGGAGTATTGCCTTGTAACCACCCTGGACGTGCAGAACGCATTCAACTCTGCAAGGTGGCCAAAAATTTGCAAGCGTTGAAAGAGCTGGACATGCCGGGATACCTCGTCAACCTAGTGGCGAGCTATTTCAAGGACAGGGTGCTATACTACGACACTGCGGAAGGCCGCCAAAGACATTCTATTCAGGAGGCGTTCCACAAGGCTCAGTATAGGACCACTACTATGGAATTTATGTACGATGGCATACTCCGGCTGGACACGCCGCCTGGTTGCACAATCGTCGGCTTCGCTGATGACGTCGCCATAGTAGTGGTAGCAAAGGAGCTACGACATGCGGAGGAAGTGACGAACTTGACCATTAGACTTGCCATCAGTGGCTACTGACAATGGCCTGAAGCTCGCAGCGCCAAACTAAGAGTTGTAGCAGAGAAAGCAGGTTGAACGGGCCCAAATAACAGTGGGCACTAGCACGATAGTTTCATCCCCAGCCATCCGATACCTTGGAGTCATGCTAGACCACCGGATGAATTTTCGCTATCACCTCAAGCAATTGGGTGTAAGGCAGGTGATGCTGCCTGTGCGCTGTCCAGGATGATGGCGAACATAAGGGACCGCGTCAGCGCAGCAGGCAATTGCTATGCAACGTCGTCAGGTCAATCCTGCTTTGCAGCGCCGGTTGGGCACCAGCAATGACGATCCCCACATCGGCCGCAGCTGCAAATCGGCGTACAGGAGATGCGCGCTACGAGTTACGAGCGCATTCCGAACGGTGTCGGAAGACGCATCCCTAGTGCTCGCAGGGATGCCGCCGTTGGACCTACTCGCTCAGGAGGACAAAAGCAATCGCGCACAAACGATGGAGCAGTGGCAGCAGCGTGGAGGAACGCCACAATGAAGCTGGACGCGTCGATCATCCGGACGTCGAAAATGGTCGAACAGGCGTCACGGACAGTCGGACTATACATGACGCAGTATGACGGGACATGGGTGCTTAATCATCCTTTAGATTTAAGCACGAGACGGACCCGTTTTGCACACACTGTGCGCGGGCCACTGAAGACGCTGAGCATGTCTTTTTTGTTGTCCAAGATTTCTGCTGAACGTGAAGAGCTAAGGGTAAATCGGGGGCTCATTCACAGTCGATGACTTTTTTCTTAGCTCAGAAACGAATTGGAACGCAGTGTCCACAATGGCAGCAGATTCGGCAAATCCTTGCGTCGCGTGAAAGACAGCGAAACAGAAGTTCAAATCCTATATCCTAGTGACGGCTTTCATGCCTTCTCCCCCTGCGAAGTATCCTAACGGTGGTGCCACGGGTGGGACGTGGAGAGTAGGCGGGTTTACTGGGTGCATGTCCCAGACTCAGGCTTTGTAGCTCCCCCTCAAAAAAAAAAAAAAAAAAAAAAAAAAAAAAAAAAAACACACACGCGCACACACACATTCGTAACGCTGATTGGATCATTAAAAAGCCATTGCCATAGCAGGCAGCAGGAGACGCAGCAGAAGCTTGGGCTATCACTGTAAGCGTGTGTTAGCCAATTCAGCGCTTTTAACTCGCTCTTTTCGGCACGCATTTTGCAATTTTCATAAAAATTACTCAATGTGTCGCAAAATGCCCTTAAAGCAGACACACACACGCTTCTGCTGATAAGAGGTCTGTTTATTGTTTATAAATTGAATGCTGATTATAAAATGCTTATAAGCCAGTTTTGTGCATTTACATTTCTCGGTAACAGCTGCGCTCTTAATATGGCATTGTAACTAAGTCGATATCGATCCATGTGTATTACGAATCGGAAGCAACTGCAATAACCAAATTCATGCCCCATTGAAAACCCGACAACAGCAGCATTTTTCTATACTATTTATGAATAGATATTTGTATATTTAGATATATCTATATACACATATATACATGTTAATTCATTTTTTAATGGGGATGCGGACAAAACCTCAAACAAAACGGAATGGAAGTCATTATCAGGTCGTCCAAGTTTCTCTACTAACTACAACTAATAAACAATTGTGCGCAAATAAATAAAATTATTAATATTTGAAGCATACAGAAAAAAGACTAAACAATCTGTGAGCCTGAAAACTAATTTATATTCAAAATTTATTTGCTTTTTAAAGTGTTTGAAGTTTAACACCAAAATCATTGTCCTCCAAAGGCTTGATAAACATTCATGATCTATAATACAAATAGCCGTATATACATTCATTACAAATAACTACTGAAAATTTAATAAATTATAATTAAGATATTTTCGTGAATTCCCCTTAAAATTAGTTTAAGGTAATAATAATAATAATTATACTCGTATAGCCTTGCTATACTTTGTGCTTCCAATGTCATAAGTGGTATGCAGCTCTTTTAAAAACTATGAAAAATGATTGAATATTGGTGCTATATTTAAAGAGGCTGGTCGCATAAGCATATAGTAAAAGTTCTTGAAGATCATCTCCCCCAGAACTATTACATTGCCTCGTCGCAAAGTTTATTTTTAGACACTTGGATCACAGGCACTTATGATAAATAGACACGTTTTGCTCCCCAGAGTAGACGCCACAGTTGCCCCATTACAAGATACTGGGCATGGCAATGTGGCAACTTTTGCTTTTGGTGCACACTCGTAAAAATAAACAACAACAACAAGCCTCTGCAAGTTCCAGCGAAAAGTGAAATCCTTTTAAGTGGCAGCAAACAAAATCTAGGAAAATGTCAGAGCTGGGCAGGCGCACCCAAAAAGTTATAAATCTTTGTTCATATTTGCACGTGAACAAACGGCGACAAACCGACAGAAAAAAATACTGGACACGTAGAGAACAGCAACAATCACAACAACGGATAGCCCCAGACGAAGCCATAAATGTCACGCAGCCAGAGCATCGACTTTGTGTTACAGGCTACGGCAGGGCAGGCCTGCTCCTCGCTTGGCATATTAGTTTTCCACCTAGCTACGTGCTAAATTCCATGGCCAGAAATCCATTTACCGCGTCCCAGTCACAGACCTTTGCTTGGCATGCCACGGCCTGAGTGCTAAAATCTCATAAAACGTTGGCAGACCTCTCCAGGCAGCTGCTTCTAAATTAACCTACCTCCAACTCCAACTCTCAACTGCAGCAGCACAGAGGAGGCCACTAGAGGCATGCGACACTTGCAGTCACGCAGTTGCAAGAGCAACAACAAAAACATCAGCAACCGCAGCAGCAGCAGCTGGATTTGGTTGCCGGCCGCTTGCACTTTTCCCGAAGCAGTTTCGAGTGTCGTAGAGAAATAAAAAAAATGAATATCGACTTAGAAGTTTTCCTTAACAGAATTTATACAAATGAAATGCGCAGATTTATCAATTTGTCGAAATAGAAATTTCGGCATTTACTTAGTCTTTATATTCTTCTTAAGTGCTTTATATTAAATTGAAAAGTGCAAATAAAGTGCTGAAATTATCAGTATATTCTTTTTAACCCACATTAAAAATAAGTCTCTACAAGGATATGCACAATAGGTGCAATTTATACAAATATATTAGTAAAACAAACTTATTAAAATGTTCACTTTTAGAGGTATTTCTATTAGGTATCTATGGAACTTTCAGACTTCCGTGAGACTAACCTATTACACATATTGCATTACAGATAATATTCATACATTTTTTATCGCAAATCTCAATCATTCAGCTGCCATTGAGGGTACCCTGTCAGTGCGTTCGTGGTTAGTGTAGTACAAACAGTTCCCAGTATTGCAATTCAGAGTCCGTCGTTGACTTTGACATGACGAACTCAACTGCGTGACTTGGCATTTGAACAGGAATATAACTGAGGAGCAGGCCCTGCCCCTGAGCCATAAACAGCCATAACAACATCAACAGGAACAGCAACAGCGTCGGTCTGCCTGATGAATTGCCGACATGCCGAGTAATTCATAAATGTGTGAAAACTGTTGCTAAAAATATTCATGTAATATTGAAAAAATAAACACACATCATACATATATGTGCATCAAAATAAACTGTAATGCCTGAACATTTTTGCAAATACTCATTAGGCTAAAATCGCGCTGGAGCAGACCAGTTAGCCTTATGTTAAATTGTGTTTGCGGTGCCAAGTATGGCCAACAGATAGTCAGATTTGGCCATGACCACTTTCAGTTCAAGGGCTTTTAAGGCTAACATTTTCGGTTGCAATTTGCAGCATGCCAAAAAACGCATTTTGCCGTATTCGGTTAACAAAAAAACGCTGTTTGGTTTGGTGATAGCTAATTCTGATAAAGACATTCAAAGACCATCTTATGTAAGGTAAGCACATTGCATTTAGCCATTAAAAATCCAGAGTTAAAAATAGTCATACTTTTGGCCATTTTTCATTGTAGCGGCAGTTTGACCTCAACTAGAGCCACCCACGCATAATCCATTCCAAATAGACTTCTGCACGGAAAGATATACAGAGAGAAAGAGAGAGGGAGAGAGCGAGATCATGTTGTTGTGCAGCATGCGAGATTGGTAATTTGTGTGGACAGTGAACGTTTTGGATGCGATGCAGCCGCGATGAAATTGCCTCATTTGAGGCATTCGCTTTCCAAATCAATTTATCCGTATCAAATACGCATCTAGCGGAAAGCGAAAGCCACAGAATAAGCAGGAAATGTCCGTAAACGTTTTCGAGTCTTCAGCGCTAACCCAACGTAAAACTACATACAGCTTTAGATCGGTTTCTGCTGCTTGATTGATTGCCAGTGCCCAAAATGTGGATCAAATCTGCGATTACATAAGGCACCCAAGGCATGCATGTATTCGTGTGTGTGTGTGTGTGTGTGTGTGTGTGTGTGGGCGTCTTAGCCAGAGATTTTGGGCACTGACACGGATATCTATCTTATTGAATACTGACTCTTTATTCTACTCCACTCTTAACCCAGTCTGCTGCGTACACAGTTGTCGGTCGGTCGTAACCAGCAGCTGCAATCTTTCGAGACACATCGATAATATTGACTCTAGATACGCACTGGACGCACTGACATTGGCTTCTTGTTAACCGCACTGAGCCTCTCAGGCTCAATAGCTGCTAATGTGCTTCATAAACAAGCTGCTGGGTTTCGTTGGCTTGAATAAATTTGCATTGGCAGTGGTCTGTTGAGGAGTAAGATATTTTGTTGAAGGTTGTTAGTTGTTGGTTTTGGATGTTGGGATGACAAGTCAATTCAAAAGTCGGTTCTTTCATTTCGCTCATTTAAAACTAATAAATAAGCCTAGTCACTGCAGTCTGTCTACATTATAGCTATGATGTTTTTTCCACAAATTTCGTATTTTTAGCTGTTGTAGATACAAAGATTTGAGCGTTAGTACAAACGTGCAGATGAACGGTTAAATGAAATATTCCCATTAGTTGTTTATGATAAGTAGCGGGTTTATGAAACTACAAATAAACTGTCTAACTGTCAATTCAACTTTCATTAACCTTTCAAGAAGTGCTACATACTCAGAGCCTTGTCTTAACTGGATACAAAAACATTTGCAGCATATCAACAGCAACATACCTGTAAAGAGAAAGAGTAGAGTTAATCAATTAGTGAGTTTTGTGACCTTTGCTTGACTTCAGATCAGTTGAAATCCTTAAGAATTCACAATTGCAACTCAATACATGTTCCTATATTCTCCCTTTCGCTGTTCCGTATTTAGCAAGGCCATTCATGGAATGTGGAGCTGCTTTCGATGCCCATAACGGGGCGGAAAACAGTGCCATATGACGATCGTAAAGATGAAGACTCTAGCGCATAGTTACAGTCTTGGCCAATGACAACGAGGCGTCATTGGATGGCATCAATTACTGGTCAATGCACCGCTCACAAAAGTGGCTCAAATGCTCACTGACTGTTTCTACTGATCCGCTATTTTCCAGTGAAAATATGCCGAAGAGGCGAATAATACCAGCTTAGGTACTAAGAGAACGCGTTTTAGAGGCCATTTTCAGATCGTCTAAGTGTCTGGTCAGACCACCGACGTTGCAGTTGCAGGCAGCAAGCATTGTAGCCAGCTTTGACTAGGCTCTTGTCGACTTGTCCCAACACGACTTCACTCGACTCAACTTGATTTGACTTGGCCCGGTTCAGTTTCGTTGTGTTGAGGCTGCTGTAATTGGCAAGTGGAAGAAGCTGTGCAGAAATAAAGGGGCTGAGAGGGAGGCCATAAAAACCAGGTCAGCGACTGGCAGCAGCACAGCAATTGCTGTCACTAGCACTTTCCAGAGCCACTGCAGCTGATGTTGGCACTGATGGTGGCACTGCGGTAATTGTGGCGAAAAACAATTAAATTATTGCCACATTTGTATGCTAGCATCTTTAATTGATGGATAGGCTCCGGCAATGTTCGCGCATTTGTTGCACAGCACATGCCACGGAGACAGCCAAAGCAACGACTACGGTCCAAAAGGAAATGTAGCATCATAAAATTTCGCGGCCAATAGCGAAGCTTGTCTATGAGTAATAAATGAAACAATGAGCAGAAAGCGACGCAATGTATCGTATAGGACATGGAAATTTTGCCAGGTAAATGAACAGCGCGTGATGAAAGACGGGAAAATAGGTACCCCACAATTTGTCGCTTTAATTTAATGGCAAACAGACGACAAGCGACGAGGGTCTCAGCACTTAAATCGGAGTGGAAGCAACTCTTAAGCTCATTTGACCGACACTTATTTTAAGCAAACTGAAATAATAATATGAGTATACTGTGTCATTGGACACCATATTTGAACAATAAACTTAATGACCCCACGCATTCTTAAAATAAGCCAATTTTACGAACCGGTTCTGAGAATCGCAGCTATAACCTAGCAGAGAAGGTGCTTCGCTTTTAGCTTCGTCGTGTGTGTGCGGCTGCAAACAGCTTGGCAAGAACATGTTAGTCTGGGCATTTGCTAGCAATTTATTTTAATTACTCGCCTCCTGCTCGCTGTTGTTTATATTACGAGCGGTTGGCCAAAAAACATGACGAAACCCTAAACCTGAGAAATCAATTTTATTCGGTTACAAATGTAATTCTGCTGTTGCCCATTTTTAGCTGAATTTTGCATTCTTCCTGCTAGAGAGAGCATTCACCTTTAAGCTCTTGTATCGCGGCTGAAGATTCTAAGGGCTTCATTTGAATTGACTTCCATCAACAAAAAAAAAAAAAAAAAAGAAATGGGTAACATGCGAGCAAATGCTCAACATTCTAATTGCGAAATGATTCAAAGTAAGTGCGGACACTTCTAATTAATATGAATGCTGCTGCAACATGCCACACCGCACCAAAAGTAGCTATAAAACCTGACTTAACAGTGCTCGTGTTGCACGTTGAGAGTTTTCCGTTGCACGTTGCCCGCCGCTTCAAGTTGCGAGTTGCAACTTGTCTGTAGCAAGTTGCATGTTGTCTTGATATTGCCAAAGGGCTGATGCTGGCTGGAATGCAGCGTAACGCCAGCAACATTTCACGCTTAATTATAGATGCCGCAGCGCTAGGAATTTTTCATAAAGCCAAGGCCTGTCCATAAGCGCTGAACCTTGGCCCTGACTTCGGCATTGGCTTTGGCTTTGGGATCTAAGTCTTGACGCAGGATGCGCACATTTCCATCTAATGCTCGCAGTTGCTTCGAGTTGCAAGCTTATTTAAGTGTGGGCCGATTGTTTTGTAATTTAATAAGCAAATGCAAAAAGAGGCGAAGCAATGTTGCAAGTAAAAGCGGCAAACGCAAGGATGATGAAAAAAGAAAATGATTCTAGTCGACCGCGCATGCAACCGCAAGCGCAACACCAAGACTCCCACACACACACATACATACACAGACACACACACAGAAACAGAAAGAGAGAGGGACAGACAGAGAGCGCGCGATATACCTATGCATCGCAGACAGGCACACGCCGTTGACGCCTCTGTCGTCGTCGGCGCCAGAGAGTCGGAATCGAAGTCACCATCGCAGTCGCAGTACACGGAGCGCCACAAAGCCCACAAAATGCTGACTCAGCCGACGACGGTGAAATGCAACAGAAACAGCAAGAACAACAAGAGCAACAACAACAAATCGAACAACGCCGCATAATTCATATGCAATTAATAATTGGTTGCATATGCGCAGAATGGTGCGCAATTTTGCTGCCATACACTGAGCGAAAACCAAAATGAAGAAAGAGCCAACAACTCGAGTAGAGACGTTTTGTGCTAAGGCTGCCACCAGCTGGCGATGGTAATCACTTTGCCGCCTTTGCACATCATGTTATTGTGGTTTGAGGACGAAAATTAAGCCAGGAATGAATGCCAGGAGCAAATCTGACCTAATATTGGAATTAAACCCGGTTTCGATATCCAAACAAAACTCACGCTAATGATGTCAAATTTGTCTGACTTAAATGTTCGTAAATGTGTCAAAATGGTTTAGTAAAAATTGACCTATGATCAGGTAAGCATGAAGTAACTTAAGACGCTCATAATTTTTCTATTGAATCACAATGGGAATGTCTCAAGTGACATACGCACACACATACATGCACACACAAGCACAAGCACACACACACGCAGAATCACACAAATATGAGTTAAAAAATGATAATAAAAGGGGGAAAGGGAGGAAAGAAAGAGAAGGAGGAGGGAGAAAAAAAAAAAAAAAAAAAAAAAAAAAAAAAAAAAAAAAAGAAAAATGGGGGGGGGGAAGAGGGAGGGTGGGGAGAGGGGGGGGGGAGGGAGGAGAAAGATAAAAAAAAAGAGAAGAATGAGAGGAAAAAAGGAAAAAATATAATATACGAGACAAAGAAAAAAAACGAAAGGAAGAAGACAAAAGAAAAAGGAAAAAAATAAAAAACAATGTGAAAAAGAGGGAAAGATTAAGGAAAGGGCAACAGGAAGTATTGAAAATAAAAATAAGAAAAAGAGGAAAAAAGGAGAGAAGAGGGGGGGGGGGGAAGGGAGAGGGAAGAAGGAAGAGGAAAGGAGGGAAAAAAGGAAGGGGAAGAGAAGAGAGGAAATAATATTTAAAAAAGAGAAAAAATAAAAAAAAAAAAAAAAATAGAACAAATAAGAAGGAAGAGAGAAGGGAAGAAGAAAAAGGGAAAAAAAACAACAAAAAAAAAAAGAAAAAAAAAAAAAAGAAAAAGAAGAAAAAAGAAAAAAAAAAAGAATAGTAAAAATAATAAATAAAAAATAAAAATAAAGAAAAAAATAAATAATAATTAAGTGGGGGGGGAAAAATAGGGGGGAGAGGAAAGCGAATAGATAAAGAGAATGAAAAAAAAAGAAAATAAAATTATATATTACTAGGAGAGGAGTAAAAAAGAAATAGAAGAAAAAAAAAAAAATAGAGGTGGAAAGAAGAGGACAGGAAAGAAAGAGAAAATAGAAAATAAAAGTAAAGAAAAAGAGAAAATAAAAATAAGAATAATAAAAATGAAAAAGAGAAGGATAGATAAGATAGTAAAAGAAAGAAAAAAAAAAAAAAAATAAAAGAAATAAAATAAATAAAATAAAAATTGTATAAAATAATATATAAAAAATAAAAAAATAGAGAGAAAGAATATAAAAACAACGCGAAGAAAGAAGAAAAAACGAGGGAGAGGGAGAAGGGGAGAAAAGGGAGGGAAAAAGAATAAAGGGGGGGAAAAAAGAGAAGGAAAGGGAAAGGGAGAAAAAAAAAGGGATAAGAAAAAACACACAGGACTGTGAGAAATAGAAGGGAGAAAAAGAAAGGAGAAGGGGAAAAGAGGAGAGAGAAGAAGAGGAGAAAAAAAGAAATATGTCTGATATTGCCACACGTTGAGTTGAATTCACAGCCAAATAAAAACACGCGACACAGTCATCATTTCCAATTGACGCACCAAGCAAACTCTGCAACTTGCCTGCATTCAACTTCAATGTCAACTCAAGTGGCAAAGAATGACGCTCGATGACGCAATGCAAATATGAGAATTTAAAAGTACATGAAAAAGCAACAGAAATTTAATACAAAATCGGTAAAAATTGAATAAAAGCTTTTTAAAAAGGGGAATTCTTTAGAAGTTTATCGAATATTGACTTTATTCTGCTGATAAAAATGACCGGTGAAGACTTGGTAGTCACACATGGAACTTAAACAATTAACAGATCCGAAAAACCAATTCGATCAATAAAAGATTTCAATTTCAATGTCAATAAACTTAAATTTTTCCATAGCTAGCTTTATTGTTTAAAAATGCATTACCAAATTATAAATCGTAAACCATTAAGGCAAGTATTTAGCTTTCACCAACTTTTTACTCTCTTCTGCAATTGGCCCACTGTGCACGCATTAGATTTTAAAGCATTTTCTTTCTTTCTATTGTTTTATTTCGGAGTCAAGTTTAGCGTCGAAGGCGCCCCTTTTCTGGTTTTCTAATTAAATGCCAGAGTACAATCTTCATTTTCAGTAATTTAATACGTCATTTTGAGGCGACAACAAAATAGTTGCGAAATTCATGTTGAATCTAAGGAATGCACAACAAAACTAAACGAAACAAATTACTAGCAATTTGAAGTTATGCATCATTAATCTGATCTGAAGATCTTCCAATAATTTGCGCCAATTAGAAACATTCAAAAAAATTCTTTTCGATCTTTGGAGCAGCTTTATTATGGAGTTCCTCATGCTGCTGTATGCTGGTATTGTGTATGGATCTTTTTTTTGGGACGTGCACTAATGCTGTTGCACAAACATTTGACCCAATCGAGTGGCAATCGACTGCAGCTAAAAATAGTTGCGCGGGCGCAAGCCTCAGGTTCTATGGTCTGCTTCGTTGATATAACGATGCCGATGCTGACGATGCTGCTTCTTTTGGTCGATGGCTGAACATGATGTTGAAATTTTGATTGCGACATTCTTCCGTAGCAGCGCATTGCAAGCTGTACAAATTGAGGCATTGCCTGGATTGCTGCCTGGCGGATTGTATCATATAGGGGATATTGGCATTGCCCAAGGTTGCTATTGTTGGCTTTAATGCTTTGGGCCGTCATTTGATTTATGGCAAATGCCGCAAAAGCATTTCCAGCTTAGTGATTGCATTCCTGCATCCATTTTTATATATTTCGTATAGCAGCCGCATGCAACAACCTCTCATCGCCATGTGGCAGATACACATACACACAATCTAACACATTCTCGTACTTAACGTGGATGCCAAGCATGGAACTTATAGAGCTGACCTGAATAATCTATCCAAACATTTGTTCTATCCTGTTTTAAGGATTCCTAAGGATCGTGCCTGACATGCAACATGCAACGCCAGCATCAAATTCCTCGGCCATATTTAAATGAATTCAACCAAAAAACTGATCTGGGCTTATGCAAATTTTATGCAATTAGCTAGTGGAAAACGAGTAAAACATGCATTCCTTTTTCCACTGTGCATATCTTAGACCAAAGCATATATTTAGCAGAAATATAATTAGCTATTCCAATAACTGATTTTATTGTCTTTCTTTTACGAATAACATAGTCTTGTGCTTTGATTATGTTTTTATTGAAAGTATAAGCTAGTATGAATCTTGAATTTAGCCCTAATACAGCTCACAAACTATCTATAGTTTTCACTCTTCCAGTTTTTATATTACTTTTTATATACCCTAAAATCCTTTTTAGAAAATCTCCTGTGATTACAAAGATTTCGAATTATATTTTAGTCTTATTGTCATCCTTGTGTGTCTTTGTCGTGTGCTCTCGTTGGCATTCGGTGTTCGGTCTTCGGTCATCGGTCTTCGTTCTTCGGTCTTCTATTTGTTGTCAGTCGTATTGTTGGGCTCTATAATTCCCACTAAGCGTTTATATTTCTTGGCCACATGGTGCTCATAATTTTAACTGCGTAACCCAAACGCGTCTGTAATTTTGCAATCATCGAAATGTAATTCAAATACAATCATTTATCTGACTCCGTCTTGTCTTTCTACCTGTCGAGCTGTCTGTCTGCCTCGCAGTTGGCACAATTTTTCATCTTTCATGCCACTTCAAACTGCAGACTACCGCATCCTGTGGCCAAATCAAATATTAATGCCAGTCGCAGCGAATATCTTGGCATTGGACACAAGACAATCGATTATTCGTCGCCTGGTCGCAAACATAATCAGACAAATTCAATTCACAATTTGCATGCCACATCGTTCAGAGTCGACTAGTTCCCAGATGCAAGTTGTTGGTGCGAGATGCAAGTTGTTGGTGCTAGTTGCAAGTAGGCAACATCGAACAACCCAAACAGCCGATAACCAGTTACCAGTCTTGTTTTTTCCTTTTTGCTTTTTTCGTACTTTTTGCCGTATGTTGCATGAGAAATGACAATGGCTGTGGCTGCTGTCATTCTAATGTAGCCAAGGCTAGGTTCCAAGGCTGTGCAACAGGCTGTTGCCCCTGCTCAACACTAGTTCTTCTCTAGACGTGCAACTATTCGCGGCTACCGGCGCATGCTTGCTGCACATTTGGGGCCTTATCGCTGCACTCCCATCTGCCCAGTCTTGTGTCCAAGTCCAGGCTCACCCACTCCAAGCAGCCGTTGGCAAATCGACGTATGCAACCTGACCATCTTGAGCAACCAGAGAGCAACTCGGTCCAACAAGCTGTAGCAGCCGAGTAGGCTGGGCAGGTAGTTTTTCCGCCTGCTTTTTATTTAGTTTTCTTTTTCCTTAGCCAGGAAATGAAAAATGGCAAAAAACATTCCACGCTCTGGTCTCCTGTTACCCATACAACACATCCATGCATGTTGCACATTATTGGCGTTATTGCCATAAGCAACCTGCAACTACAACAGCAACAACAATTGTTGCAGATGCGTTGATACACCCCGTGCCAGTTGCGGCAAATGTTGTCCATTTTTGGGGTGTGTAGCCTCAAGCCAAATGCGCTCACTCACTTAACCCTTGAACTCGCAACATGTTGCAATTGCCCGTTGCCAGTTGCCTGTTGCCTGTTTGGTGCGCCGTTGGATTGTTTGTCGCAACCAAAATAAAACGTGATTAAATTAAATTAATGCTTACTTCTTAGGCACTAGCTGCAACCCCAACATAATAGCAGCAACAATTTTTGTCTGTTTTTCGTGTGAAGCATGTGAAATTTAGTCATCAGTTGTTGTTATGGCCTGGCCATTAGCGCACAGTTCCAACCACACCCACGATTTCGTGATAATGATGTTGTTGTTGTCAATAGCGCAGCAAGTGCTACAGTAGCTTACAACTCGTTGTCACTGGGCAACTGTATTCAATTCGGTTGGCATTGAACACGAGATGTGGCAAATACTCGAAATTTGAAATCAGGTATCGAAGCTACATCTGAATCAGGAAATACAAATCTGAATTTACTTCTTATATATTCTATACTTAAATCAATCTTTTTAGTATTATCTTTGCTGTTCTTCAAACTTTTGAATTCCATTTTCCTTTGCAAATTTATTTTTGACAATAATTAACTGTTGGCACTGAGTTTAAGTTTGTTGTTTTTCATACGAAAAATAACGTAATTAAGATTTCTTCATTAAATTAGTGATTATTGCAATTGTTTAAATGCATTTTTAAACCAATATTTGGATGATTTATGGAAGTTTTTAAAAGGGGGGGAAAAAAGGGATCGGTTTACCTCGTTAAATTTGAACCGTTCACATTTTTCTCAATCTCTATAATATCGGGAAACAAATTTTCGGATGTTTATCTTACTGGACGTTCAAAACAGCAATCAAGAGCAGAAACAACAAATGGTAAACAAACAACAACAACTAAACGCGACGACAGACAACCGATACAGAAGAACCAGAAGAAGAGGAAAATTAACAAGATATCAAATTACTGCACAATATTTGTGGTTTATTTTCACACGATGCCGTTGCTCGAGCCGCAGGCAAGCAACGAAAGATTTAATATGATGCATGCCTATAGAAATCGAGCGAGGCATGAGACAAGAGACTGAGACCAAAACGGAGACAAAGACGGAGACGCAGACGGGGATACTGAGAGTGAGACAGCATGAGAAATGACTCAACCGACGCAAACGAGTGACCGAGCGACCAATAAGTGACCGATCCTAAATGCCAACTCATTTCGCCGTTTTGGTGGGACAGCAGGGAACTGCGAACTGGCGGCTGAGGACTTCGGCTTGAGAAGCTGTCACAGCTACGTCTCTATTCTCAGGGAGCCGACAGAAACACAGATGTATTGGTCTTGCTTAAGGTGGAACATGTCATGAAACCGCAATGTGCAAACAGGAAATATAATATACATATATATTGCGATCTATATACATGTACATATATGTAATTTTATGTAGATATGTTTATGCAAATGCAGATGTACGGGGGCGAGCGGATATAACTGTTAACTGTTTTTAACTGTAAATCGTAAGTGAAAACCTTTCGCAGTTGCCTCTTTTGGGCGTTGTTACCGGTGTGTCTCTCTCCCAATAACACGTCACATGCGCTTTTCCTTTCACGAAACGCGTGTCGCTGGCCAGCGCCAAAAGCCATTAACATAAAAATGAATTTCGCTTTTCTCGACGCCAAATCGCAGCTACCACATCGCCCCAACCAGGCCAAATGAAGTTGTAACCGTTGCAGTTCGAGCCAGAGCAAGAGTCGAATCCAGAGAGTCGAAAAATTTGAAGCTGGAACTGGAGCTATAGTTGCAGTTGTTTGCTGGCGTTACGTAGCCAAAAAGCGATACGCAATAAATTTCACAAACGCGCGCAACAATTAGAAATGAAGCAACGACAAAAACAACAACGATTAAAGAAGAAAGAATGCTTAATGCGACAGTGCTCGTAAGCAGATACCCTATAAACATTGAATTTGTGAAAGAATGTCAACCGAATTTTATAATAAAAATCTACATCATATACAGAAAACAGACTGCAGATCTGAATCTTGACCCAGCCAACCATTCTTAAGTGCTGTTTTTAAGTACTTCAAGATTTAATAATAATTAATAATGCCATTTTGGTAAGCAACTCTATTTTACTTTCAGCAAATTCAGGGTATTGAAAAAAACCATTAAACGACAGTCGAAACATTTTATAGCTATCGACGATTGGACGGCATCGGCATCAACATCCATTGGCATTGCGTTGGTGGCCCCAACAACGACGACGACGACGACGTCGTCGACATCGAAGTCGACGACGATTCGTTGGACTCGTGCGCAAGCGCGCCGATAATTTCTTGTTATCGACGCGCCATGATCACATAAATTATGTTGAGGACTGGATAGAGAAAAAAAATAAATAAAAATAATTTGCCGTCGCAGGCAAAATGCAAACCGACAACGAAAAACGCCAAAAAGCGTTAAGAGTCGGTAAATTGTTGAGCATATTGGAATGCATACGATAGGCATTTAAAGCTAGCTTAAAGCACCCCAAGGCAATCGACTTGGCCAGACATTCGTCTCGTAGATCAATACCAGTAGAAACCAAACGTTGGATATTGCCTAAGCAAACGCAAAAATGATTGAGTAACTGTTCAATTACCAAAATCCCAATTTACTTCACAGAAAAAATTCTTATTGACTTATTCTTATTTTAACAGATATAAAATCAATAAATTAAAGAGTTATTTTTATCCTTTATTTTCATGCCAGTCTGAAACACGCCTAATTAAGATACATGAACAACAGAGAGTACAAAAGGGACACAAGAGACATTGTCATTGAGATCCTGTCATGTCTTGGCAGTTAAAGCTGGCGAAACGTGCGAGTGGCAACACTTCAGTTAACAGAGTTTCGTCCGGTAAACCGTGCAACCGTTGTTAACATGCCAGTTGTAGTAGGAACTTGCAGCAGCAAAAGTAACAACTTGCACCTTACCAGCTTCAACAAATTTCAGACAACACAAAGACAGAAACATAACAAAAAAGGAACTATGAAATCTCCAATTCAGTGTGCTCAACTGGAATTTACCTTAATATAAATGTGACGACAGTGGATGATCGGTTCAATTCACATACACACACAATAATACCAAACATATACTGAAAATATACCGAAACGTAAAAAGCATAACGATATGAAGATATTCCGTTGCGTAGCGCCCTTTTACATACATTTCCTGCTTGCACAAAATAATAAAACCTCTCTACACTACGGGTATCGACGTGAAAATTCATAAAAACAAGCGGTTTCCTACAAGTTGCCTTAACGAACACAACGGCTTCGTTAGCTCCTTAGGCTGTCGCTAGCGCCACCTACACACATATGTCTGTACTATTCGTAAGTTGGGTGTACCAGGTGTATTTCATACTCTGTGTGTTTATTGTGCTGTGCATTGTACTCGTATCTGCGAGGAGTCCAGAGATTTTTATCTGGCCACAAACTGTTTGGCATTCTTTGTGATCAGCCACTGCTACTGCCTGCCTACAGCTACTTCTTTCTTCTCACGTTCTTCTTATGCTGTGTGCATTCTACTACTTGGGACCGAGCAACGCGCAACGGAAGTCAGTAAACTTTCAGGGTTATTATTATGCCATGCTTGTGGGCTGCAGTTCTACTGACACGACAGCCAGACCAGCTGTAAAACGTCTCCAGCCAGATTGGCAGTTACCAAAATTGTTTATACTACTCGTACTGTGAAGCTAAAGACTGAAGAAACAACGCAAATCTTTACAGCACTTTACAGCTCACAGCTACTCGTATCTTCAGTACAATGAACTCAACAGTAGCTGGCTATCTGGACAGCTCTATACACAACGACCAAATGCGTTTTATCTGAGCTCAATTTGAAAAAGACTATTGACCCAATTTGCGAGCACAGTCAATGCCCGCATAATAAACTCATATCTTTATATGTATGTAGTTATCGGACTATCTCAATTCCATTTTGTGGTACATTTATGACACCGATCCGAGGCCACCTCAATTAAAAGTTATGCATACAATGACAGACGATATAGTATATGATCTATATATCAGATAGATAAATACTAATTGCCCGTCAAGGCAGCCTCAAGTATATGGAACCGAATCTTAATCGATATTGGCTGCGGCACCTTTTGAAGCACTTAAACAGACTGTAGTTTAGTAATTAGATCAAATTTGGAGAACCTAGGTCTTATTTTCAGCAGTTCTCTGCAGCAGAGGTTCATCAGTCGAATCGAGTTGAGTATTATTGAAATTTTATATTCAATGTTGCAGATTTCATGCATGGAGCAGCATGTGAGTTTATAAATAAATTCAGTCGCTACCATATGTATTTACCTGCCATATGTATGACCTGCGGTTGGAAGCACCCCGCTTACTTGTGCTCAATATCAAATGTCGCCTTCCAAGCACACTCACAACATCTTAAAGATACAAAATACATTGTAAACTTTTCAAAGCCCCTCCCAAGCCAAGTCTAGCAGGTGAAAGTTTCATCCGATTTTTGCAAGCATTAACTGATTATATTCGACTAAGAGAGAGTAGAATGCACCAAAAGTAGACCACAGTTTGTTAGTCATATATAGCATATATATTTGAGGACCAGTGAGTTTATTCACATTTTAAAGTCATAAACTACGAGCATGTTTAATTATATCATACTTATACGAATATATATGTATTTGTGTGAATGCATTCGTTGTGATTCGTAAGGCTTTGCGTTGCAGTTGCGAGTCATTTGCTTTATCAACATTTATAACGAATGGCTCTCTCCACAATTCTCGCATAAAATGGCATCAATTCGATATGAATAATAATCTTAAAATGATTCCTTTTTTAGGAAGCATTGTCAGTATCATTTGATCTCTTGTATGCTTATTGCTTATTATCTTGAAATATGCTAATGTGGTTTTCAATTTCAATTGTCGTTTTAGTCCAAAAATTTTTAGCGATTTAGAGCTCAGATTGTGGGAATTTTCAAAATGCGTAGATGCGGGTTGGATCTACCAGTGACACAATTACGGGGTGCATTCTGGGAGTCAATGACCCCAGTGCACATTGGAGCATATGCGTATGAAAACAACAACATATTCCCATGGCCAAGTGCAAATAGTGGGCAACATCGTTGTAAAACATCTGTGGTACTTACCTGCTCTTGTTGTGCCGTAACAAAGCCAGCAAACCGAGTTTAATGCGCCCAGATACCCGAGTTTAATGTACGCTAATCCAATAAAATCCAATAAGTGAAAACAGAAATAGTTCAAGTAGAAGTCTGATTACACCAGCCCAGCCAGCGTTGGCCAGTTTTTCAGTCGCCCAGTTGCCCAGTTGCCAGCTGAGCTGATAAGAGGAGTGCACGCAGTTTTCTCGCTTTCGGTTCTGCGTTCTGGACTGTTTGTTGTAGTTTTATGGCATGCAATTATAGTCTTCAGATACATATACTGCTAGTAGTAATAGTCAGATACTCAGTACAGTTGCACTTGCAGTTGAATTTAGCAGACAGTTAATAAATGTATTTATACCGTTCACTCAAGTGGAAAATTCTTAATTTTTACTTATTTTTTATTGAAAGACACACACAAACATTAAACTAGGACAGTCCTCGACGCCGTGACAACGGAGCGGAGAGCACACTTAACTTTGAACTTAACATTTTTCACTCATTAGACATTTGTGCACTTTTCGTTATCAGCAATTACAAATGCATTGACGTCGTTTCGGATTAAGTTTCGGGTTTTTTAGTTTTCGGGTTGCGACTTCGTTTGGTAAACAACTCGGATTTCGGAGGCACGGTCGCAATTACTGCACAACGGAAGCTGTTTCTTCAAACAACAACAAAACACATATTTAAAGGCATAGCTGCGTACAACAGCAACAATAAAAATAACAACCACGAAGAAACATTTCCATTGTTTACCCAAATGCCTGAAAAACGCTGATATTTCCGATATTCCGATTGCCATCTCGACTCGCACCGGTCAACGTGAAACTGAAAACTGACAAAACAAAAAACTGAAACTGAAACGGAAACCGAAACTGAATTTAAAAATATAATAATAAAAACTAGTGAGAAAGTAGGGGTGGGGAGAAAAAAAAGATAAAAATTTTTTTTGGTTTTGAAAATAAATAAAAGGAGAAGGGGGGGTAAAAGTTTATTTTTGGGGGGGGGTTTAATGGGGTTGTTTTGGGGGGGGGGGGGGGGGAGGGGGGGGATGGGGGGAAGCGTAGCGCTCAACCGGAGCGAGAGAGCAAAGTCAAAATAGAGAGAGCGACTAAGTTTGAGAGCGCTGCTCGAAAAGAGAATGCGGTCCGGCTGACAGTGGCAGTGTACTACGAGTGAGGGGCAAGAGTGGTTCATGCGCATGTTGGGGGTCGCCGCTCACTTCGGCTGCCCTCATTTGTTTGTGTGGTGTCTTCGCTTCGACCAACTTCCCAGGGGTGGACTGCACTGTGTTCAGTATTCAGTGCGACAGTTCACCAATACAGAACCTGTTAGCCGAATGCAGTCACCCGACGCGAACGCAAAACAAAAGCATTTCATTCTTTCTTTCGAGAGAACCAATACTACTTATTCATCGTTTACACTGTGAAAAAGTAATTTGTATATTGTTAACTAGCTAGCTTGAATCTCAACTTTGCAATTCGACATCAACATTGGTATTTTGATTAACTTGTTTGTTAACAGCTTGTAGATGTCTCGGCTTTTATGAAAATTGTATCAAATAAAAAGGATAAAGTTTCTTGTAGGTCCTGGCAGTCTCATCGTTTCATTCATATTGAAATCAATTCGCAATATTAATTACATATTTTATTGCTTTTCACACTAACTTAACTGCTTATTATAATAGAATAAGAACTTTCAAAAATGCTGCCTTTTATCACAATAAACATCCAACGATGTTCTTGACACATTACTATCACTAGGACAAATAAAAATCTGTATTTTTGCTTCAGTTGTTAGGTGTAGTAAGAAATAAATATATACAAGTTAAATTTAAGCAGATAATTCCGGGAATTCAAATTAATTATTAATATATTCTGAGATTTCAAGATTTGCATCTTTTTATGAGATAACACAATACAGTATACTCCAGTATACTATTTTCTGTCCTTCATTCATTTCATTTCTAGCAAATGCCGCATTGCACTTGTTACTCAGAGATGCAAGCATTCTATATGCATTGCATTGTTGTCATTACGAATACCTCGCCCTGCCTCGTAATGTCATCTTTAAGGGTTGCTTCGACTCGTGTTTCCCCTCGATTATGAAGGGTAATAGTCGTCAATCGGAGTCGCTGAGCTGTTGATTTACTGCCTCGGATTTTCACACATTCTCTTCACAACTCCAGCTCTCAATTGATGTGTGAAATGGGGAAACTGATGTAATTCTAAGATTTTCCATGTATTAAGCACATTTAAAAGAGGGTGTCTTGAAGTTCATCAAAATATAAAAGGGATGGTTGAAGTTCATCAAAATATTATTCATGCATTGTATCATATGCAACAGCTGCCTGCCAGCTCGAGTTTATTCAACTCGAACAACAAAGCGAACGAGCGACTTCAAATGTGCGGCATGTTTCCGATTCACGAAAACCCAACTTGATCGGAGAGGATGAGAAGTGAGAGCGTGGGCGTGAGCATGAGCGTAAGTTGAGGGTTCTGCCTGTCCCATCCATGGCCATGGATGCTGAACACACGCAGTGTGAAAAGTGTTGCATGCTTTTTGGGCGCGTTTTCGTACGAAATTGGCACACTCGTACACTAGGCCATTCTCTACAAGAGGAAATTTGGGGAGTTGGGTGTGTCTACATCTGTACAGTCTATGCTTTTTTTGGAGTGGCCGACAACTCATATCTCAATAGCCAGACGGACGGACCGGCATTTACTTCAGACACGCATGGTAGGACGCAATCTATTTAATTAAAGTGTTTAGCATGGCTAAATAATAAGGAAAGCCAAAGGTAATGCGCGTTGCACATCAGACAATGGTCATAATAATAAATAAGACACGCGACCAACAGAGTGCCCAGACAAACGACAAACGTGTACCTTTGTGAATGAAAGATAAGCAACCAGAACTCAAATACACAAGTGCACAAGTAGTATACATTTTACCAGGTCCTGTGATACAAAGAGAACCCCCCTGCAGCTTATCTGACTGGCTTATCTTGAACTGTCCACTTATGAAATCCAACAGAGCAAGCAAATAAGTCACACCAGTCACTAGCCATGTGTTTTTTTTTTATAAATATACGCTAGGATTTTATTACAATTTCATGGTGGCAGCGATAATTTTCTAAAGAATGATATGAAATTAGAATACAGAAATATACGCACAAATAAGTAAATCAGACGACAAGACGCGTAATTATAATAATTTCCCTGCGATTCTAAGTACAGGTCGCCCATTACTCTTTAAGGCGACCGAGTATATTCGCATCCTTTTAATATTTTTAATTATTGTGCATTATTATTCTATGAGTCTTTCACTTAACTCTAGCAACTTTCCATATTTGTCAGTGTGCATGACGTGTTCATAACTAATTTACAGTGAAAGACCACCCACCGCCCTTATACACACATGACAGTGGTTAGACCGGAGTCAGTTAATGTCTATGAATTGTGTCTGGGTCTAACATATTTAAATAAGACAAAGTGCTGACATTTCATGTTAAGACCGCGTACCCATTAGCCACCAGGCCGAAAACGAAACGATTATTTACTGTGTGCTCCAAATAAACCCACACACAAAAAACAATGGCAGTGAGGAACTGCAGCAAGCACAATAACCACTATAATTTAGTGGCTCAGTCGGTCAGAAGAATCGAAGAGCCGAAGCGAAGACACTAGAGAAATTAAGCAGGAGGAAAGTACAAAGTAAAAGTGCAATTTCGAATACACCGACGAAGCATGTTAAAAAAAAAAACAAAATACGAAAAAAAAACTAATGCAAATGCCATAATGGCAATTGCATTTTGAGGTTTAGCTACTGTTTAAACAGCTGCCAGTTGCTTGGCACGGCTTGGCTTGGCTTGAAAATGGCTGAAGGCAGCCGGAAAATAAAAATGATGAAAAGGGGCCACGCATGGGCAACGCTTGCGTAACAACAGCAACAGTTCATACCGAAAGTAATGTGACAGGCGTTAAATGTGCAGCAATCGATTTGATTTGTAATCTGCGATGCGAGTTTATGGCATTAATTGAAAAAACGCCGACTGACAAATTAACAATGTGGTCTACTGTGGGCGTGGTGTGGGTGTGCGTATGTGTGGCTGTGTGTGTGCCGTGACAGCTGTAAGGAAGTCAGTCGGTTGCTAATGTAAATGCAAGGCAAATGCGCCCACGCAAATTATGAAAAATTATGCACAACATGCGGCAAAAGACTTTCGGCTAAAAGACGAACGTTCAGGCAGGCCGACTGACTGACTGTACAGTCAGTTGAGAGACAAGCCACAAAAGACCATTTTATGCCGCTAATGAAACAAATATTAAGTGCTAGCCACTGAAACCACAATTTGACTTAACAAAAAACATCAGCAGTATATATGTATGTATGTATGCAGGTATCTGTCTGCCCGCTCGCTCTGCTTATCATTTCGTAAACTTTGCATCTGCAACCCCATTGTTGTATAATGAAACTGTATCCATTTAGTCCAGTCCGAAATTGTAATAGGATATTTATACACTACCTTTGCATACACATTGAATTTTTGTCTCTTCAAATTTCCGCTTATGATGAAATATTTCTCTCCGTATCCCTTATTCACGACTTGGCTATTTAAATCTCATCACTTAAGTCATCAAAAAAATCGTAGTCCATATTTTTAACTTTTGTCGTTTATTTCTGCTACTGCTGTGCATTTAACACATTCACAACATTTCTTACGAGTTTCCTACAGCCACAAAGCAAAATCAACGTTTGGTAACTATTTTCTTTTTGCTCATGCTGCACTTCAGATGAGTGGCCAATAAAATGACCACTTCAGCGGTCAATTAACTTAGCGAAATTGTAGAAATATTTTGTCTGACACCACAAAAAAAAATATGTGAGTAAATTGTGAAAACTTTAAAATGCATTGCAATCAACTTCAAGTCTATTCGTCTTTCAGTTTTGTAAGAGATTGAGAACATTAATTAACTAATTCTCTTCGAGTAAACAAACTCTCGATTTCCCCCACAGATCTTTATCAATTATCACATTAAAGTATGCCATAAAAATTAACCATAACTCACACATTACATGTTTTCCTTAGTAGTAGCTTAATTTGTGACTGTTAATAACATTTAAAAGATCGTTCACACGACCTTGCTTGGCTTTTACTTTGTTTTAAGTACACTTTGAGTCACATATTTTTAATGCGCTTGAAAGCCTTTTAACATTTCTTTTCATTTCATTGTTAACTTAAGCCACTTTCGTTGTCATTCTTCCGTGAGCAGCATCTTTCGCTATTTAATGCAGTCGGTTCCAGGTCTAAAGGAAAAGTGTTAGCCAAAAAGGCAAAACTCAAGTAAAGATCTTAATCGCTTTCCTTCTTTTTATACCCTCTTTCAATTAAAAGTTTGAAATAGGGTATATTATAAAAATAAACATTTATGTAAAGGGTTTGTTGAGTATCCCCGATACTAATCGGCATAATTTAAAAATAAGATTTATCCATAAGTTTTTAATTTGCAAGTTATTAGCATGTCATGCGCCTTCCGATATATTTGGCGTTATGATGATTTTTAATTAAGACTCTTGCCATGTACCTGACTTCAAGTAACCCTATGATCTAGACAGTACAAATTGCTATTTACATTTAATTTCTTGAAATATTTCAAATCAATAATTATTTTAACTCTGACAATTCAATTGAATTTTAATAAGAAACTTGAATTCAACACTACCCTTAATTCATATTTTTAAAAGAATAAATACATAAAATTATTTTCAATATAATCTCCAAATTTATGTATTAGCATGAAGGTTGTAAGATCAGGGTATTTTGTAGTTGAGTATTCTCAAATGAAGCGTTAAAGTTTCTTGTTTTGTTTTTTTTTTTTTTGACTGAATCTCTACAAATGTATCGTTAATATGGGCTTTAAGTGTTTTACTTATTTTACTTTTCTTTTCGTCTCTTGTGTTCATCTGCAAAATCTGCAAATGATCCTATGTTTTTTTCCAGGCTGACAACGTCAACATTAATCACTGTCAGCAACAGCCTGGACTCCGCTGGCCCGGACTGCGTTGGCTTGACTCGACTTTGCTTGGTATCTGGTCTCTGGTTCGTTCGGGTCTGAATGGGCATCCTCGGGATTTTATTTTGTTGCTGTTGTTTGCATGTGATTTCATTAATTTCGCATTCCGATGCAAGTCGGCAAAAAATTTCATGCATTGAGTCTCCCGCTTCTGATAGCCATGAGCCATGAAGCAGTGCAAAGTGTTGCACATTTGCATCTCACTTTAATTTCAATTTATTTTAATTTTTTTTTGTTTTTATAATTGATAATAGGGGTTTTCTGTTTTGGTCTGTAATAATCTTTACAAAAAAAATATAATAATCAATCGACCGGACAACCAGCGGGCGCCAGTTTCAATTCCAAAGATACGCCATACCCACAAATGCCGCTAAACTCGTATCGAAATTTGCCAAATTGGGAAAAAGCGAAGAAGACCAATTGAATATAGAATGGGTGGTTAAGAAAAATAAGAAATTATGTATAGAAGGATAAAATGATTAGGTAATGGGTTAAAGAGTTAGAATATTAATAGAATAGAATATTTTGAATACTTTGCTTGAATAAAAAACATATCAACATAGTCATTTGAATTCCATTAACAGTTATAAAATGTTTAATTTGTACATTAATGAATTATTTTGGATTTCATTTACATTATATAATTTGATCTCCACTGAACAGTTTAACTGATTACTATGATTCTATAATGTGATGTACTTTATATTTGAACAATATTCCCTCATTAACTATAATAGCGCACCTCGTTTGTGCTTATTAGTGTATTTGGAGATTTATTTGGCGACGCACTCATCTGCCGTGCTTGACTCCCCAGCTATAGTGTATCCAACTCCAACTGCAGCTCGGATTTTCGACTGCACAGCTGCAGATGTTGTCGCCGTCGTCACCGTCACAATCGCCATCGCTATCGCCGTGATCGTAGTAGTGGTCGTCATCGTGGTCGTGGCCATATCACCTTGTCGGTGCTGGCTAAGTCGGTCGCACATGTCGCGGCATGCCATTTTAGGATTTGTGGCCTAAAAGCCAGCAAAAAAAAAATTAACAACAAAACTTATACTTTTATATATATTTGTAAGTGATGCCGCTTATTTTTGGACAACGTTGTCTGTAGAAAGTGCCGCCAGGCAACAGCAACCTCAACAAAAACTGCAGCAACAAAAAATCACACCGCTTGCTGCAGTCGCAGCTCATTATTTTTATTTCTTGCATATGGCCATTAGCGTTGACAACGCAGAACTACAAAGAAGTTGCCACTCGCTACTCACAACTCGCCACCTTAAAATGAGCGCCAGCTGTTGTCAATTTCTGCGTTTAGCCGCAACAACAACAACATCAGCGACTGCAGCTCCTTCAGAATGTCGCTATGTCGACCCCGACCTAATCTTGCTTTCATTCAGCAAACAACTACAGCCACAGCGGCATCTGAGAGGTGGTAACACGTTGCGAAAGTAACATAAATGGCCAAGACATGTTGATGCTTGCCGCGGCGCTTTTAATTGGCCAACAAATTACATGCTGCATGTTTGTCTTTCGGCCAAACCCTGCAATAGATGACAAGTAAAACCAGCGCCGAATGACTAATTGGTCAGTATAATGGCCGCAGTCAGACTGCGAGACCAACTCAGACTTCAATTCAAACTCAGGCTCAAGCTCAGCCTCACTCAGTCTGCCCCGTCAAAGCCAAAGGAAGCCAATCAGCTGCACAGTGGTATCAAGATTTCCAATAAATATTAAATATTACTGGGTGTGACAAGCACAATGCTCTTCAATGTCCGAAGTAAAATATAAAAAAAAGCTTTTGAATTTCAAGAACTAGGGATTTCGAGAACAAGTTTGATTTTTATTACAAAAAGACAATGGAAATAATAAATTTTTGGGCTAGAAGGGATTTCTAGAGTATCAGTTAAGAATGCATATAACACAAAGGTAGATACAATGAGTCAACTGGACACTGGGTGCTGTCGACGTTGACTAGCCTAATCTAAATATTCAATAAATATTCTTAAATTTTATCGCAGATTAGTTTCTTCTAACTTATGTTTATAAATTTTGGTCAAGGTGCAGTGATTTCGGCAAAGTGAGGCGCTGCTGCCGTGGCTGCTGTAGTTCATTAAGTTATTTACACACGATTTATGTGATGAATTTGCCGCCAAGTCAACCGCGTCTCCTCGCGTTGCTGTGCCTCGCCCCTCAGTGTCGCGTTTGCCAAATGGCAGTTGCCAGTTGCCAGCTGCGAGTTGCAAGTCTTTGGGTGGTCAAAAGACTTGGTCGTGCTGGCGCAACTCCTGCGGCTTAAATGCTTCGACAAAAAGTTCGTTTTCGTTTGCATGAAATGACTAAATTATTCATTGCAGGATTTCTTGGCTACCCGGCGACTTTTGTGCCAACTTAAATCACTTTCGCTCTCTTATATATGATGACTACAACGACACACCCAAGCCACACAACAATATTGCATGCCGCATGTGGTTTTCTTACTTATGCGGTAAAGAGTTCAGAGCTCAAGCCAACATATCCCAATTAATGCTCCAACTTAATACTTGGAAAATCAACAGAAAGTTGAGAAATGTTTTCAACTCAACCTGCCAAGCCAGCAGCCACATTTATAATGGCAACTGTAGCTACCCATTGTTATCTGAGCAGGCACAACGTCTACTTCAAAACTGCCGTTTAATGGGCCCAGGCAAAGAGAGGCTGTGTTCCCCATGACTCTGTCATCGTCCCGTCTCAGAAGCACGAGCCAGTGCTGCATTGTTTAACGCTGTCTGCTTCTATGTCTGAGTCTGTGTCTGCGTCTGAGATTGGCTATTTGCTGTATTTGTGTCTCCCTCCAATCTATGGCACTAGCTGCGTAGGTGTAGCTCTTTATTGTCATTCAAATAAAAGTGTAAATAGCCAGCTCCGACTGAAGTCGAGGACATGCATTTGCGAATGAAATGGGCATATTGAAATAAGGCTTAATTACATTTAGCTGCAGCTAAACCTAAGCCTGTTGAAATTGCCGTAAACAGAGGCATGCAACTACATTTATGAAAGCGAAAATATTTCCCAATCCAATCATTATTGGGTATCGGCTACATAATCCGACTGACCGACCGTTTACGCCGCATTCAAGTCGATCGGTCAGTGGCAACGATAAAATGTTAACACCCCTATAATCAGGCAACAGTTTGCCATAATCACCCACAAAAAACATCGAATCTACTTGTAAATCATGAACTTAAACGTGCAACGACTTCCTCATTGCCAGCCAAAAAAAAAAAAAACAAAACAAAAATTGGATGAGCCATCTGTTGCCAGTTGTCTGACTGGCTTACTGGTTGCATGTTGTTCGCAAATTATGAATAAAAAGTTCGAGATGAGATACGAATTCAAATAAAAACAAGTAAGAAAGCTACAGTCGAGTGTGCTCGACTGTGATATACCCGCTACCCAGCTCAAATATACTAAAATATACCAAAAAGTATTTTTGGTATATTTGGTATATTTGTACATTCATATTCCATCACATCCTTAATATCGCATAAAGTATAAAAAATACCATGCACGGTCACATTGTTCACTAGAAACAAGCCACGTACACCTGCCTATGGATTTTCCCATACAAAAACTCTTGAATAACTTCCAAGTTTTTCATCCGATTGCGAACAAAATTTTCGGGAATCAGCTCATTATCTTTGTATTAATGTTTTTTTGGGCGGGCGGAAAGGGGCGTCGCAAACATCTAAAGTAAACTTTATCTGCGTAGGACTTACACCAATACTGGTAACAAGTTTGGAATCTCTAGCTCTTATAGTCTTCGAGATCTAGGTGTTCATAAAGACGGACAAACGGACAGACGGACATGGCTATATCGACTCGGGTGGTGATCCTGACCAAGAATATATATACTTTATGGGGTCGGAGATGCTTCCTTCTGCCTGGTACATACATTTCCTGAAGTCACAAAGCTATAAGACCCTTCTACCCTATGGTAGCGGCTATAACTCAACTGCAAGTCAAACGAAACGAAAGAGCGGCGTCTTTGAGGGCGGAGGCAGTCAAAGCTGACGATAGAAGCAGGCCGGTCATAGACAGGAAGCCCGTCTCCCATCTCTCCCGTCACCCGCCTACTGCCTCCTGCCTCCTGCAAAGAAAACGACGATCGACGATTGCCTACGTCAGCGGCTAAAATGAAAAGCCAAATGTAAGGCAAATGATAGACAAGCGACTGTCTAAGCTGACTTGCAGACCATCTACATCTCCCCCTTTCGCGCACTGTATGCGATGGTGTGCAGCCAACGGAAGCGTAAAAATAGAAAATAATTTTGAACTCTGGCGGCGGCAGTTGACTTACTACTACTGATTTGCGCACAAATAAGTTTTCTGCTGCAAGGCAGTGCCACATGTGCCACATGTTGCATGTCCAAGCTTCCCCGCCTCCTAACCACACATATACATACATTTGCATGTGGGTGTTGCATATAAATAAATTGTAATTTAGTTTGCCACAGGATGCACCACATGACTACGTCTTCGACTCTAACTCTATGACTATGACTGCAAGTCTGAATATGAGTTTGAAGCTAAGTCCGACTAGCGCCAGCTGTACTCCAAAGAGAAAGTGAGTGTTTGTTAAGATTTGACAGGTTCACTTGACAACAGGTCGAATATGCAAGCACTTATCTACACACTCACACTGAGCCTCAGAACTCACGATTATAAATAAAAAATCGAAAGCCTTCACAATAAATTTCAATAAATCAGCAATCAGATTCATTACACTTGAGTGTCGTTTCAAGCTATTAAATGTGTAAGAAAATGTATGTATTTTAAATTAAAATAAATGAATTGCAGAAATCCGCAATGGACAAGTGTTAATGATGACTCGTTTCATAATTCAATAAAATATTTCTAAAGTATTATTTTAACATTTAGCTTTTTAGATTTAGCTGTTGAGATGTTCTAGTTTATCGCATTTTCCAAAAAGCATATGGATATAATAAAATTGCATCAAAATAAGCCAATTATTAAATATGACTTGAAGTTAAGTCCATGGACTTATGCTATTACATTTTGATAGTTAGTTCTTAAATTGGACCATGGAAGTAATTAAATAAATTGATGGAGCGTGATGGCTTGACGTGGCTGGTCATCCTCCATTGAAAATGCAGTCAGAATGTATGGGTCAAACGGCGAAATGAGGTCAGCCTCATAAGCGTTGCATATAAATCACGTTATGAGTAAATGGCCAACGTCTGCAGGCTACCAAAGTTGCCACAAATTTCCGCCTGGAGGCTGCAGCAGCAGCAACAACGTTAACTGCATTTTAACCCAATTAGAGAACAGGTTGGCACCTTCATAAATACATATACACACTAACGCACGCACATGTGAACATCGACATTTCACATTTCAATTTGCGTGGCAAATTTTGTGGAGCAGTTAGTTTTGTGTTCATTTTAATCTTGGTAATTTTATGGTGAAGCTGCCCGTCAATAGTGTGCAGTGCATCATTAATTTGCTCAATTATTATTTATTTCGATTGGCTTATCTACAATATGGTGCACGCTGCTGTATACTTTCTTTTATTGTTTTTGGGAAAGTGCATAAAATAGAAACTCATCCACATTGCTATCAGATCTGAGTGTGTTTAATTAAGTGCATCGTTTGTGGGCAGCATTTGAGTTTGCGCCATAATTCACGGAAAATCGAATGTCAGCGCTTGCAGCTTCACAACAAGCTCCAAGCTCCACCGCTCCATCGATAATGTGTCACATATTAATAAAGAATTCCCACATCGACTGCTGTATCTCAAGCTCGCCTTCTCATGTTTTTTGTTTTTTTTATTATTTTCAACATGCTGTTTTATGTGAATATTTTTGTGTCTGCGGGGCATCTCTTTAACTGGTTGGTCAAATGACTTCTCTTCGAATGCTGGGGTGGTCAACCGGCCAACACTGGCGCTACACAAATATGTGTCAAGCCGTGCCACAGGCCGAGCAGCACTACAACACCAACAACAGAAAACCTAACAATATCCAAGCACTTGACCATTGATGAAAGCCAAGTGCCGACATCATCACCATCGACTTTTTGGTTTAGCGCGCATAATTGGACAAGTGGGTCAGTGTAACTTACCTGCAAAGAAAAAGAGCGAACGAGACCGACAATGAGTAAGTGAGACAATAAGTAACAAAAGCAATTAAACGGTTGCCATAAAGATATGAAACTGCATGAACTCAACTCATCTGAACATGCACATTAAGCCAAATTGTGCTCAGTTTCCATTTATAACTAAAGAAAGCTTTTCTATGAGTAGGTTAAATTAGTCAAGCGTTGACACTTATGCCACAAAGATAACCTGTAATTAGTTTTAGAACGTAGCTTTCGAAAACAGTGGTTCTCGTTTATGACCAAGCCGTTTGATGTCAATTAGCCAAATTCGTTTAATTCTCATTGAAAACTTTTCGTATATTATCTGAAACATCCTCGCCTCAATACTAAACTTAAAGAAAATTTTAAATTATCTACTAAAATATATTATAATAAATTTAAATAAATAAGTACAACCACTATGCAGTAGCATCTTTTCTAATTTCGCATTTTATGGCCATACAATTTTTATGATCCAAAACAATTGCAAAACAGCTTAGAAATTATGTGAGTGTATCTTCTACTTTTGGTAATAACAATCATCGACTTTTTGTTAATAAAGAGTCATAAACACGAATAACTGTGTGTTGAGTTGTGTTGGTAGTACTGGTAGTGTTGAGTAGTTAGTATTTCCATAATGAGTTCTTTATTACAAAATTTAAGACTCCAACCTCTTTTCAGTTGTGCATCGCAAACCAATCAACTGAAGTATAATAATGTAAATAGTTTCATAAAAAGCCAAAACATATTAGAACCTAGCAGATGTAAAGCGGTTGCCTTCTAACTTTACATATCCTTAGGTGGATAGAGTTAAAACGCTAAGCTATCAATTAAAATTAATAGCAGAAATTAATTTTTGATACTTTCGCATTATGTTCAAAGTGTTGAATTAACATAATTTTTGTAGCGTTTCTTATGCTTTTATTGATATTAAAAATTCCATATTTTTTTAGTCATTTTCAGAATTTAATTGCTTCATATGCTCCAACAAATTTTTGAACCTTTTTATACCCGCTACCCATAGGGTAGATGGGTATTTTAACTTTGTGACTCCAGGAAATGTAAGTGATAGGCAGAAGGAAGCATCTTTGACCCCATAAAGTATATATATTCCTGAACAGTGTCAACAGTCGAGTCGATATAGCCATGTCCGTCTGTCTATTCCCGAAATTTTAGTCGCGATCGGATGGGATCGCGATCGGTAAGGGAAAATCCATAAGCAGCTGCACGTGGTTTGTTCCTGGTGAACAATAGGACGAGCATTATATATTTTATACTTTAAGCGATATTAAGGATGTAATTGAATATGAATGTACAAATATACCGAAAATACTTTTTCGAATATTTTAGTGTATTCGAGCTGGGTAGCGGGTATATCACAGTCGAGCACACTCGACTGTAGCTTTCTGACTTGTTTTCTGGCTGTGTGTGTGTGAGTGTATTTTTATTTAATTTCGGCTGTTGAACAAAAATGTATTCATAAATTATGCATTTGAATGCAAATGTCTCGCGCCAGCTAATTGGTTTATGTAATAAACGTTTTTTTTCTGTTTCTTCCCGCGATGTTATTTCTTTGCTTCTTTTCTCTTTATTTTTGCGCCGGACAGAGTTTTGTATACAAGTCAGCGGTAGAATAACAATAACAATCCGACGTAATGGCAACTGCACGACGTTGATGAAATGGAAGCACATGCGACATGCATACGCAAAAATCGTGCACATTACGCATACGCCGTGGATGCGTGGATGAGATCGAAACGAAGACTGCACTGCAACGCCCTCGATTACTCAGACAAAAAAACATCACAAATGCATTTGTATATGACTTAATTAAGATCTGAATGTTATCGTTATTTTCCAGCATTTGAAAAGCTTAAATTTTCCCAGTTAATGGAAGTCATAGATGACGCGAGACTTTTTCAATTGGCAACGCTAATTATAAATAGTAGAGCGTAGATGCTTAGCAGTTACTTTGGGTCACTCACAAAGTCGGTTGGATGGACATTCATTAAGCCATTCTCTCAACTCATTTGCTCACTTGGCACTTAGCATGGGCGACTTGTCAACGACTCCCATTAGACGATTGACTGATAAGATCTGAAGTAAAAGTAGTGGAGGCATCAAAGCTGTTCAAAAGTCATTTCTGGTTTTTATGTTTGGTTTGTGAGTTGTGTGTTGATTATCTGGCTTACTCTTTGATTTTATTTGTTTTAATTTGTGTGTGCACACAGCATTTATTTTCTTTCAACAGCGCACAAAGATTTAAATATTTGCGCAAAAATAAATATAAACAAGTAAGAAAGCTACAGTCGAGTGTGCTCGACTGTGATATACCCGCTACCCAGCTCAAATATAATAAAATATACAAAAAGTATTTTTTGTATTTTTTTGGTATACTTGGTATATCTGTACATTCATATTCCATCACATCCTAAATATCGCATAAAAAAAAAAAATATACCATGCACGGTGACATTGTCCACCAGAAACCCATACAAAACTGTTTCTTGAATAACTTCGAAGTTTTTCATCCGATCGCGGCCGAATTCTCGGAAATCATCGAGACTATCTTTATCTTTATATGTAGCAAAACTCTATACTCTATCTTTAAAATTGCGCTAGTAAATCGTGTTTTTCGATTGTAGGGGGCAGAAAGGGGCGTGGAAAAAATCTTAAGTAAACTTGATCTGCGTAGGACACACACCAATACTGGTACTGGAATCTCTAGCTCTTGTAGTCTCTGAGATCTAGGTGTTCACACAGACAGACAGACAGACAGACGGACAGGCGGACATGGCTATATCGACTCGGCTGGTGACCCTGACCAAGAATATATCTCAATATACCTCAATTCAAGGGCTCTAGTTTTTGAACAACCGAAAAGTGTGAAGCTCAATAGAATTTACACAGATATAGTCGATTTATCTCATGTTTTCATATAACTATTCATTAAAGCCAAAGATTTGGAAAATTGAATTCATTGACCACAGCCAATATATAAAAAGGTAGAATCTTGAATGCTCTTCGAGTGTATTTTGCTACAAAATTGCGATGTTTACTGCATAGCATACCACAAAACTATAATGCTCAGACATCTGGATAGTATGTGTGAGTATAATGACTAGCTAGCCACACACTTAGACAGCTACACAAAAGACCTCTTGGCCAACAAAGTCTTCAAATAGGTTAAGCTACAGCGCGCACACATGGTATACACTCAACAACCCCACATATTTATATGCTGGCCATTAAAACAACCAACATGCCACAACGGACTATTAAAGAAAATATAAAAAAATACTTCTTTAACAAAAAGTGGCAAAACAACCGAAATTCGAGCTTTTGTAGAAGCACCTGACTTAAGAGGCGTTGTCATACCACACAGTGCTCTTTCTAGGGAGGTCATAAAACTGGCAGTGCCTCCAAATAAAACTTAGTCTACGTCTGTGCAACGAACCAAGAAGCAAAGATGCCAGCTTAAAGCGAATTTTCTGGCCAGTCGAGTGGGTGTTGCTTGGCCAAAGTTAAAGCCAGAGCTCTGCTTATCTAGCCGCAAACGTGATGGAGCTGAAGCTGGCGAGTTGCCTCGACTACGCATGCGCGACTTTCCTTGTGCCTACGTGTTATCACGACCACTTCGACTTCGTGTGCTGCACTGCGGGAAAATGGGGTGTGAATTGAGGAAAATCTTAAGAGTTTTTCTGTGAGTGTGGCCGCAGGCTCTTTCACTTTTTGCTCATACACACACACACTCAGAAATTGACGTTCATATCGTCGTTCAATAATAAACTAGCTGTGAACTTGGAATGTTGTTCAAATTACAACTATAATCAGATTGCCCCCGGTAAGCGAGTATGCGATGGGTTGGCTCTGTAACCTTAGACCACGGCTACGCAACGTTAAGCCACTTGAAATAATGTTGTTAAAGTTCGACTACAAAACAACAATAACAACTTATTGAAATTAAACAAAGCCAGCAGCTGAAGGTGAAGGCGTTGACTTTGACGTTGACAACCTGACCCGACTGCCCTTCGAACGAGTAATCAAATTCGTGTATATACATATGTATATGAATTACTTTTGGTAACTTTTGGAGCGTTCAATTTTCAAGTGGTAGTGTCACTGTGCTTGCCATTTTTTAATGAGGCATTCGTTTCCCTATGTTAATTATAAATGCCAACCATAATACTTGCCGCAGGTTAGGGCCCTTTGCTCAATTCATTGGCGGCTCTTGCAGCTGAGCTTAGCCAGACTCATTCCAATTAATTAAAGCGATGGGCGCTGAGCAAAAGTCTTGCTTAGGCACACATAGTTGGAACCTTTGTGGGGCGTCACTGACCCAAGCAGCCAGCGAGTGGGTCGCAGAACAAGGCAGACTGTTTGTAATTTGGAAACAGCTTGCTTTGGAAATTAATATGCTGGGAAGCTGGCAGGCAGACAGGCAAGCAGCAAGTAAACGTCGCATGATCATGAAGATAAGCTTTATAATGATCAGTACCATGGAGGCTGGCTGAGTCAATTGTCGCCGACGAGCAGCTGGGAGATAGATGCAAGGTGGCAAAGCGGTAACAAGTTTTTCCAATTTTCATGCACGAAACGCAATCAGTGCTCATGATCTTTACATTAGCGTTGTGTGCTGTTCACGCAGATTGCTCACATACATACATACATAAATATACAGATGGACAGACCGTCAGAATGACAGAGAAACCAAACATGGTTGAACAGTTGACTGATATTTCGTTTCTTCTGGCATCGCTCCTTATGACCAGTTTAAGAGCTGTTTGCTCTGCCTACTACAACATTTGGCATAAATCTAACAAACGCCTGCCTAGGATAACGACTGTGACGGCAATGGTAACGGCAACACCAACACCGACAGCTGCAGCTACAGCTACAGCGACACTTGCTCGATTACCGCAACATGTTGAAGCCAATAGTCAGTATGCAAATTCGAGCCTAGTTTATGCCCAGTGGCATCAAGTGGCCGACACTTAGGCCATCTTCAAGTACCTGTGCACTTCCTATGAAATCATCAGTAAAACCGTTAGAAATGTCATTACATAAACACAGTTTTTAATTTTTATATTATGCAAGTTAACACTCGCAGCTGCCATCAAGTAGCCCCAAGTGCGGCTTATGACGTGATGGATGGGCTTGAAAGCCTTATAAACACCAAAGACGTCGTCAAGAGTTGCCGCAAAAATGTTGTCGTAACAGGTAAAATCTCAGCACATCAATACAACAATATTTCATCGATAAAAACAAATGGATTAATTATCGATAAGATGGATTAAAATCTTATTTATTGACACACCATATATACATTTATTTAACTGGATGGGTTAATTGCTGCATTCCTATTATGTTAACATAAAATTGATAATTGGTAAATTTATTATTATTCTTTTGCAACAAATTATGTTGATCACAAATAAAAACAATGGACACAAAATAAACTAATTATTTTTAATTGTTTAAAATGTATCTTTGATCTTTCTATTGTCATAAAATTGAAAAGTAAAAAAAATTAGGTCGACAATTTTATCTTCCAAATCTTTCTTTCATTATCTGTACTCAAACCTCTATTATTACTTTGTTACTCGAATGATATATTCTATTCTTATGTGATACGTGTTGTGTGTACTTATCTTGTGTACAAAATGCATGCAAATAATGTAATTATTAATTATGAGTATCACTATCAACTGCATTTCTTATTAAGATCAATGAAGAGATATCAACACAATATGTTAAGTAAATTTTCCAGTTTTTACCTGACTTCTTTCTATTTTTGTTTACTCTTGACGAAACACACATTTCTTTTCAGATTTCTGTGCAAAATTTGTTGAACTTTTGTGGCAAAGAGAGTAAAAACCTGTTCAAAAAACTTTTTCTGTCGGCCTATTTACCTCTCGTTTGATTTTATAATTTATTTTGTTACGGTTCAATCTCGAAATGCTTCTTTTCCATCGTGCTTAAAAACAAAAACAAAATAAAAATTATACATAAATATACACTTTGTGTGTTTTTATTCGTCTTTCAAACCAAACAGCTGTGTTTGCACAATTCTGTTATTATTATTATTTAATTTGTGGTTTTATATACACATACAGACCTATGGGTACACATATGGGTGTTGTGGTGTCATGTACAGTGGATGTCTGTATGTACACTTTAGATTTATTGTACAGGCAACCGTCAAACTTTAGATACGATACACGAAAAGTCAACAAACAATTGTAAGAAGCCGTTGTCATTGCATGTATAATGGAATTTCGACTATTTCACTCCGCTTTTGTTGTTTTTCTTTTTTTTAATTTATGCATTTACACACACGTACATCACATGAATGCAACTATGTGTGTGCGGTATGTAAGCCAAGCAAAAAGTAATTGAAGAAAAAGTCGCTGACATTTGAAGGTTGTTCGGGGCATTTCATTAAATAATGCGAACGCTTGAGCCAAGTAATCACACACTCTTATGCACATACGCATGTGCTTATTTATCTAGATACATTGAAAAAAGTTACAGAAATACATATTAATAATTTAAATTTGTGCAATCAGGAAATTGCTCGATAACAATTAAAAATAGATTTCTATTATTCTACTGAACAAAGACCTTAAAACGCTCCCAACTTTCATTTGCTTTTAGTTCGATTAGATCATTTGGATTGGCTTTTATTTGCTTAACACCTCAGACATTTGTTTTATACATTATCATTGTTCATTTCTCTCTCAAGATGAAAAACACCTACAACTTTTTGTATAAGCCAAAAAAATAAAAAAAGAGCTTCCGAATTCAATACAAGTTTCAGTCAATGAATGAACTGGTTTCAGAAGCCATATTTAAATAAGCTTACGATTATTATTGAATAAAACGAACATTGGCAATTTAAGGCATTTCATGTGCAAGAGTGATCTCATGCATTTTCTAATCGGAAATTAAATATTACTCAATTCAGAGGTAATTATGAAGAGTCCTTTTCATTAATACAGAATGACACATTTAGTAAGTATTTTCATTAGTAAGAAGGTCGAACGACAACATTCTGATAGCGAAAATAGCATAGATCAACATTTTTAAACTATAAATATTTAAAAGTGTTTCCTTATTGGATTCAATCATAATGACTCATGCCTATATTTCATATTTTTTTATTTAGTAGTCAACACACAACATGACCTTCAATATTGTTGCCCCAATTGGTTTGTAGTGAGGCTATTTTATTGATTTGATGCACTTTGCTGGAATTCCAAATGTTTGCACTTTTAACGCCTAAATCAAACACTTTTGATAATGATGATCTTACGATCTAAAAAAAAAACGAAAAATATAAAACTGCTGACCCTAAATAGCAAAACGCTTTTGAAATTTGAACTCCAAGTGATTCATCAAAAATGCAAAAATAAACAAGAAAGCTACAGTCGAGTGTGCTCAACTATGATATACCCGCTACCCAGCTCAAATATAATTAAAATATACCAAAAAGTATTTTTGGTATATTTGGTATATTTGTACATTCATATTCCATCACATCCTAAATATCGCATAAAGTATAAAATATACCATGCACGGTCACATTGTTCACCAGGAACAAGCCACGTACCTATGGATTTTCCCATATAAAACTGTTTCTTAAATAACTTCCAAGTTTTTCATCCGATCGCGACCAAATTCTTGGGAATCATCGAGACTATCTTTATCTTTATATGTACCAAAACTCGAGACTCTATCTTTAAAATTGCGCTAGTAAATCGTTTTTCGATGTTAGGGGGCGGAAAGAGGCGTGGCAAAAATCTAAAATAAACTTGATCTGCGTAGGACATACACCAATACTGGTACCAAGATTGGAATCTCTAGCTCTTATAGTCTCTGAGATCTAGGTGTTCATACAGACAGACAGACAGACGGACATGGCTATATCGACTCGGCTGGTGACCCTGACCAAGATTATATATACTTTATGGGGTCGGAAATGCTTCCTTCTGCCTGTTACATACATTTCCTGAAGTCACAAATCTATAATACCCTTCTACCCTATGGGTAGCGGGTATAAAAATCGAAAACAACAAAAACTTAAGTTTCACTGTTGGAACAGAACAACGACCATCCATTGTATGGGCCAGGAATAAGAGGAGGTTGAGGTAGGGACCAGGGACAGACACAGAGGCGCAATCTCAAGCCGATAAATAATCGTTTAACAGTAATTTAAATTATTTCTATAGAGCATTATGTCACGATCGACAGCAGGCGAGAAAAGCAAAAGTTTCAAATGAAAGCGAAAGTATGTCAGATAACCGGAGCGATCAAGAGACGATGGAGGAAAAAGGGACGCCGTCACAACTGAAGCGTGAAAGATTCTGTACAACTTTTGATGAGCTGCTGCTGCTGTTGATGACGATGCTCAGCCAACGATACGAGAAATAAATTGAAAAGGCATTAGCATTGTGGTGCCACTTAACGCGCATGCGTGCGCTTTGGGCACTGCCCCCGTATTCAAACCTCTTCTACACTCCCTCTGTTGATACCAGGCAGCTCAGTGACGACAGCTTTCCAGTCCAGTGGCTTAGTGAAATGGAAAGGCAGTTTGGGGACACCAACACACATTCACACATGCACATTGCGTCAAGTCAAGTCGAAGAAGACGCCACAAATGACAACCGGCGATCGGCATGAAAAATAACTTTCACTAGAAACTGAAATCCAAAGCCGATAACAAAACAACAGCAGCAATGCAATAAGCCATTGGCAGCCCAGCTGTAATATTGTTGTCGAAAACTCAGGCTCGAGCGCAGTTCCCGATTCAAAACGAGCTCGATGTCGAAGTCGCAGTCTCAGTATTGTGTTGAGTGTGACTCATGTTCGTTGAATTTTTCTAGCTGCCTGTAAATCAACAAAATCAAGAAAAATACGTAATGCATATCGCACCAATATTCTTTTGACAGACTATACAGACTCTATATTCTTCCCCGTTGCCAAAAACTGCCACTCAACGAGTTCTAAGCTGAGCTTAAGTGCCAGAGCCGCAGCGCACCGTCGGCCCCGCATCACTTTAGCAGGGGTACGCGTAAACTGTCTAACCAAATGGCATTTGCCATTTGCCAAGGAAGTTATAAATCTGCTGCCAAATAGAATAGTGCTCAACGATGGCGTTGGCATTAAGACCCAATGCAAGGACGCCACACCAGAGGAGAGCAGGAAGCTACAAAAGCGTTCATTAATGTCGAAAGTGCCACAACTTTCGACAGCAACAACAGCATGAAGTAGAAGCTAACATATCCTTTAAAGAGATAATGTGTTGGTTATAGATAACATAGTAAATTCTACATTTCACACTGAGCAGCTTTAAGTTAAGACTAAAAATTCTTCGAGATTTTTTTTTGTATTTCATAGATACATATATTTCAATTTAATCCTTTTTTAAATTGTCACAATTTTTGCATAAAGTATAATTATACACCTTTTATATTTAATATATTATAATTATCCAGTGAATTACAATAGGTTTCCACTTCAGCATCCTTGAAATTAAATTAATTTCTTGATTAATAAATCCCCTTATGCAAGCATCCAATTAACAGGGTATGCACTGAGCTAAGCTGAAATGTGCTGTGTTGTGTTGTGCTGTGTTGAGGGTTTCATTGAGAAATGTGCGTGTGCAATGATCGCTTGAAAGTTTTACGACCTTCTGCAACGCCCACAACGGAAGTTTTCGAGTGCGTACACTGAGATAAATGCAGAGAGACTGTGATGCGCAATGATAGTTTAAGCGAGAAAGAGAGGGAACGATAACAATACACAAAAGCGATGCAGACATACGCCGACTCACGACCCACACACATAAAGACACGAAACGGCACGACACGAAACGGCTTGAATCTTGCTCTGAGTACCTTAAGTAGGTATAAGATCGCAGCACACACACACACACATATAAACACATAAAATGTGACCTTTACTGTAATTAGAAGGAAGCTTTGGGTGAGGTAATAAATACATATTTATGCATGGAGTTCTTTGTGTCTCTCTATCTCTGTATATTTGGATCTCTATGGGAATTTACAAATGTGAGGCAGCTTGGCCAATGAACTCGACTGTTTCTGCGTAAATTTTCTTGAACTAATATAAATTGACTTAATTAACTTATTTCTCCACAAGTGACCAGCGGAAATGGGTGAAACAAAAACTGACCTTTTGATCAAGAGCCAGCGGAATATAAATATACCCTTAACATACTTAGTATGCATTGTGTGTAGACGTATGTTGTTATTTGATGAAAGCTTTTGCGTGACTTATCGCCTAGTTTAGCCTTCTCGACGTTATCAAAACAAAAGAGAAATCTTATCGACCATACACAAACACGTATGGGATGCAAATATACGTTCATCAATATCTATGTGTTTCAATGTTTCCTCTTAAAGTATAAAATATATAAATAACTAATAAATTCAAAATATGTAAATATTGTCACATGAAAACAGAAAGAGTGCACACATGCAGACACAAAAGGGCACAGGCCACAAGGAGTTAAGAGACCAAAAAAGTTGGTGGTTTCTTTTTCTTAAAGATCCCCATCAAACAAGCAGCAATATCAAGTGAACTCTCCAGATTGATGACTGTAGCACTGGATATAATGCTGGCTGTCTCGCCTTCTCTCCCTCTCTCTCTAGCTCTCTGTGGTTGGTTATGAAATACGAGGGAAAAGCCGGTTCTGACATTAGCTTGACCTGATAAGCTGCGCTGGCGCAGCCCTGTCAACGGCACAAGAAAAACATAAAAATTTTCTATTTGACTTTCAGTTTTACTTTATTGAGGAGGCAAACACAGAGCACGCCCTCTGCCGCCATAATAGCTAGGCACTGTGACATTTGATAACACAAGCGGTCAAATGTTGACAAAACACCTTCCAACGATATCAATTTACTGCTTGCTACACACATATACTTGCTATATACATACATATGTATATCGAATATCTACTAAGCGGAAGGCTGACAAGTATCTGAAGAAATGTGTTTGATATGAAGCTATATTGCTGTTAAAATTCAATGAAATTACGAAAATGTTAATTTAACTCGTGTACGACGTATAACATATTTGTGCCCACTCATCGAATGTGAATGGGGGCTCAATTACTGTGCCAATTATAGCGTGCTGTTAAACCACAACTATTCATGTTAAATAACAGCGACCATTTGTCATCGTCCAGCGTCAAACTACCCGCCCGCTGTTATCTAACAGCGGCACAACGGCCTACTTACTGCATACAAAGAAAGTCAAGAAAAAGCAACCTCAAACGACAATTATAATACTTATATAAAGTATTGTGACTAATGCCCAATTGAATTATTATTGTGTGATAGGACGGTGGCTCCCTGCCTAGCGGCGAGTGTTTTGATTACAGCAAGCACAACTTGGAACGTACATCACGCTCCGAAATGGAACCTGGAACTGGGTCATAATAAATAAGATAGACGCCTATCATAAATGGCAAATTCCATACAAAGGTAACACCAACCGCACCAACCGCTCTGCGGCCCTACAACACTGTGTGACACAATCGCAATTCACTCAAAAAAATTGGGTATTATCATTAAATTTCATTACAATTGCAAAAAGAAATGCGCCACATGAATCAAGAGTAAAAAGCAAAATGCTAAACTAAAAATTACAGCAAATAGCACTTTATTTCATCGTTTCCAAGTGACACAAAAACAAAGCCAGGCTCTGTCTGTCCTTTTTTCTGTCTTTCTTTCTTTCTCTCTCTCTCTCTCTCTCTCACTCTCTTTTATACCATATTTGGACAGACAAGCGACAAGGAATGGCAAAAAAAAAAACGAAAAAAAAAACATACGCCTGTATGCCTACCTTCCCAGAAACTTGCCACAACACCAGAGACTGGGTCAGCATGAAGATTATTTGCAAAAGAACACGGAATCTGTGTCATGACACGCAGCCAGCTCTATGCCACCCTGCTGAGAGGTGAGTCATCATCGTTATGATCATTATGATGAACACCAATTAGATTGCTGTGGCAGGTTCAACGAACTCGACAACACTTACCAAAAAAGTCCTCCCAGGTGTCTGAATCGGATTCAATGTCCATCTTTGCAGTTGCGTTCCCAACTCCACTTGATGTTGCAGCAACTACTGTTGCAGTTGATTTATATGGCCAATACCTTATTAGGTATTTTGCGTATGTCTGAATTTAGCCAACGACTGCGCAACTGGTTTTTCACAATTTTTCTCGTGCAGCACTTGGCAGCACTTTGACGGCCCGAATCCCAATCAGAATCCAACTATTATTATTGCTGATTAGCTATGGTATCTAGAAGGCGCTCCTTGTGGCTTAGTCGCTGCGCAAATGACTTCACCAGACATTGTGAACTGCGTAGCTGCGTAGCGTTTCTCGCGAAAATGCCCCAATAAATGGTAGTCTTACCCACACCCGATAAGATAAACACAAAACCAAGCCGAACGCTGAACCGTTCAACGCTCTTCAGTTTAAGTCTATTTTTCCTTTTATTCGGTATCTTATCGCTGCCTTTGGTCAGAGCAAATACCTAATAAGTATTCGCGCAATTCAGACTGCAGACTTGTCTCAAGACGTGCGGTGTTGGAAAGAGGGAAACGCATGCAGTATAACAGCTGACACACACTAACACATACATAGCAACACATTAATACACTCTCACACACAGTCGCGACTGTAAGGTAGTTAGATATTTCTCACAGTTGGTGATTCTCTTCTTTATTTTTATTCATCCACTTATGGGGGGGAACAGTTCTCAGAATTTTTGTATGACTCAGCCGGCTGCTTGCTCATCGTGTTTGTTGATTAAATATACTATTTACTATTTGCTTAATTCACGATTAATTTTCACGCGGCACTTATTTTGAGAAAACCGTGTTAAATGAAAAGAATAAAAACCAATTTAAGACTCGGCGACTCCGAACTGCAAGTTAAGTAAAGATGCACTCAACACTTCGCTGATTCTCCAGTTTCACCTTCGCACTGTTACTTCTCATTGTAGAAAACACTCTCACAAAAAACATGCACTGATCTATTTGCACTTTGCAAAGTGTTGCACGAACGCGCACGTTAAACCGACGACGGCGGCGACCAACGAACGACGAACGACAACGACTCACCCACACGACGTCTCGAAACGAACTGAGTGTTGAATGCACTCCCATCTAGCGATGGAGAAACATCGATGGCACTATCGATCAGTACTGCCTATTTAGATGTTTCCAAGTCAAATTTAGCTTCTTTTGTTAAGTTTGGTTTAATTTGTGTTCGAACTCGCTTTAAAGAAGGTACCGCCTCCGCTCAAAAAGTGATCTGCTTAAAAGAATCGATATTATTCTGAAATTCTACCAAAAAAAATGTCAATGAAAAAGTCTTAGCCCAAAAGGGTAATCAGCTAAATACTAATTTTCACAATGAAATCTTTAAAATTTCTTTTTGAAAAATATTTTAACGGCAAAAACGGTTAAACAAGTTAAAATAACATTAAACACAAATTCGTTATGTCTTTGAGAATTAAGCAAATCAAATAACAGGATTGCAAAGAAAGTTGGTAGTAATGGTAATAAAACAATCAATGCAAAAATGTTATAAAATAATGTTTGAGCAAAATGGAAATTATTATATCACATTATTATTATTATATTATAAAATATATTGCTTTGCTTAAACTGTTCAATTTAAGATCTCTATCAGGATGTGACCGGAATCTAAATTTCTAGCATATACGCTTTACGCCGAGAATATATACCAAAATACTGAAACTCCGATAATTTTTACCTGGTTGCTCTTTATGTGGTATTTTTCAAAACCAAGATAGGCGCGGTTAACTTTAAAAATAAAACAGCTTGTTGTTTCCGTCCGTGAGTAAAAATATTTCCATTAAAAAATATTTAAAAATGATCTAGTTTGCTTGCACCTCTTAAGAACCATTTGTTCCTTGTTAATATTATTCATTTTATTTATTCTGACAAGAGAAACACATGTTCGTTAAGAAGTAATTAAGCGTAACCGAATACAAAAATTAGCTCTCATTTTAATGCAAATGCGAAATTGTATCGTTTGCCGTTCTGCCAACATATTATTTGAATAAAAATAAAATTCAAATAACTGACAATTTAGCAATTTAATTTACATAAATAAATATAAACATGCATGTGTGCGCTCAGTGTCCATACATACATATTTATATTTACACAAGTTTATAATCCATTGACACACAAAGATGTATTTAGTTTATTCTTTGCAACAATCCTTGACAACCTTCCAATACGACAAAACAACCCAGGAATAGTAAATTTCCACTAAAATGAAAATATATTAATCTTAGGTATTATATGAGAATCTAAAGTATTCCTACTTATTAAAAAATATATTACTGCAGCTATTTTCAAAAGCAAATCTTTAATGATTATTTGCCAAACTAACAGACCAACTGGGTAAATTAATGCAAATAACCCAATTATGTACGACGCAAGTATCACTCGTACATGACTCTAGAAAAAAAATAATTATTTCTATAAATCTATAAAATACAATAAATACTTACACATAAAGTACCCACGAGTAGCAATGTTTTGGCCAGCAAATACACAACAATGCCCACTAATGCCAGAACAAACCAGATAATGGAAATGGTAAATACCTTTAATATCAGTAGTGACATGCCCACTATGGATATCACTATTCCCATAACGCCGATAATAATGCAGCCAATGTAAAGATGCATGCAAAACAAAAAACAATTCAAAAAATACATTTTACTCATGAAAACAAGTTACATTTTAAATTTGACAGAAAGTGAAAAGCTAAGTAAAAGTCATTCAATAACTAGCGCGTGTCATTTAGTAAACAGCCACCATCATTAATGTATACAAAATAGAATAATAGATGTGTATAGGGGGTGGTGGGAGGGGTTAAAAAATTTTAAAAAAAATTTTTTTATAAAAAAAAAATTTTTATAAAAAACATTAAAAACACAAACAAATAGGATAAAATGGGGGGAGGGGGGGGGGGGGGGGGGGGGGGGGGGGGGGGGGGGGGGGAAAGATGAAAATGTAGACGGGGGGGGAATGGAGAGGGGAACGGAGTAGGGGAAGGGGGGGGGGGGGGGGGGAAGAAGTGGGGGGGAAGGGGAGGAGTCATAAAGGGGAGGGGGGGGGGGGGGGGGGAGAGGAAGGAAAAAAAAAAATAGAGGGGGGGGGGGGGAAAAAAATAATAAAGAGAAGAAAAGAAAAAGAGGAGGAAAAGGATAAATAAAAAAAAAAAAGAAAAAATATAAAAAATATAATGAATAAGGGAGAGGCGAAGAAAAGAAAAAAAAAAAAAAAAATTGGAGGAGAGTAAAAGGAAAGGGAAAGGGAAGAAAAAAAAAAAAAAATTAAAGGGGGGAGGGTGGGGGAAAAATAGAGAGAAAAATAAAAAAAAAAAAAAAAAAATAAAGATAAGAATTAATAAATAATAAAATAAAAAAATAAAAAAAAAAAGGGGGGGAATGGAGCAGAGGGGAGAGGAAAAAAAAAAAAAAAAAAAAAAAAAAAAATAAGATAAGAAAAAAAAAAAAAAATATTTTTAGAGTTTGACGTGCGGGGGGGGGGAGAGAAAAGAGGGGGGGGGGGGGGGAGGGGTATTACTGACCACTCAGAAGTTGTTCATGTGATACATTCTAGTATATTTTGAGAACGTAAAATAGTGAGTTGGCAATTCAACCACCGGTCACGCTGATTGTATGGATGAATTTGGTAAAAAAAAAATAGTAAACAATTATGGACGTTTATTCACCACCACTAGCTAAGAGACCGAAGCCTGAGCACTTCGACCTGGATAATCTATTTGGCATAAAAGCACTGCTATCCGATGAGTACAAGAAGGATATACGGCTCATAAAAGCGCATAGTTGTCAACTGGAAAGCAAGCAACAGTTACAAGTTGTCATAAAGGAGCTTTCCCAGAAACTGCCGCATTTTCATCATTTGAAGCGAGTTAATGACAAAAACGTACTCATATGTCCAACGGCAGACATCGAGGACACGCTGGAGCAACACTTAAAGCAGCACCAAATCTCCGACCATGTCCTCGAGGCGCTTTGCCGCAATGTCAATGTTATAGAAGTGCCAGCAAGCAGCGCCAAGTTGCGTATTCAATACGACCAAATGATTAAGTATTGGCCCTGCAAGTTCCATCCCGATAAGTATGCCGAATCGTTGCAAAATGGTAGCAATTTCAGCAGCAGTCAGCGGCTTTATCACAAGCGCATGGCGCAGTTGCTACGCAATCTATCCAGGGATCTGAATAAAGGCCAGCCAGTGGCCATCTGTGTGGATCCCAGGCAGCCCAGTATAGTTGCAATTGCAGGTATGCATTGGTAAAAATGTCTTAAATATTCTCATTAATAAAATGACCAAATTTCAGGCAGTAACGAGAGCGTCAATTCGCATAAACATTGTGTAATGTGGCTGGTGGATCATGTTGCACGCAGTCAGCAAGGTGGTGCCTGGCAATCTCAACTCGATTTTGTGGATGACGTGCAGAATACTACCAAAACAATGCGCGGTTTGCCACAGACCTACTATGATTACTTGCAAGGTCACGAGCACTACGAGGACTTGCAGTATGGAGCTGAGTTGCCCAGGCGGGCAACCAACGTAAACTTCCAAAGTGACCTACTGACATCAGCCGATAATCTTAGCAAGTATGGACCATATTTGTGCACTGGCTACGACATCTATTTGCTCCGTGAACCTTGCCTCATGTGTGCCATGGCTTTGGTGCACAGTCGAGTAAAAAGAATCTTCTTTTTGGAACAGTCGAAAAATGGTGCATTGGCCACAAGTTTCCAGTTGCATGCGGTAAAGGGGCTGAATCATCACTACGAAGTTTTCCAGTTTACAACGTAACAGTTTAGAAATGAACTTTTTTAATGAACAAAACAATAAATGACATTTTTAAAGCAGTGTGTCCATCTTTGGCGCGCTTAATGTGGCACTCCTAGTGGCACTTTGCCGCGTGGGCGTTGAGATTAGGCCCAACAAGTGGCAGTCAGCTTCCAATATGGTTATATCTTTGCTTGAGCCCAAGAATTTGGTGGATAGTTCCAAGTCCCTAACGCGAAGACGAACGCGAGCTCCACGTACATAGTCGCTACAAAAAAAAATAACAATATTAGTAATCATACATGGTAAATTCTCAAAATGATGCACCTGGCATTACGTGCTGGCCGCGTACATACACAGTGAAATTTCCAGCCAAAATCTATGTACAGATCGTCATCAACTACATGAAATATCTTACCACTCACCATCTTGCCTTCGGCATCGCCCAACTGGAAAGATTTTCAAGATTACATAAATCCCAGGGATTCAATATGCAGTTTCCACTTTCGTACATACATCAATGAACTTGGAGTGGCGTAGCATTGAGGCAAAGCTTTGATTATCTGCTGGCAGCTGCTCGGGCGCTGCTTGCGCCGTGTACTTTTCAAAAGCTCGTGCGAATCCTCCTTTGTTGCTGTTTTCCAGTTGCTCTTGCGCTACATTGTTACTTGTGGTTTTTTCATTGCTGGTGTTGGTACTGAGACTCCGCTGGACAAGCGATAAATGACGACTTAGAGTGAATGCATTGGCCCGTGTGGTGAATCGACATAGATTATGCAGCAGCGACATGGTTTTAATTTATATATTTTAAATAAAAACAAAAAAAACTGGTTAGACTTTCTGGCATTTATTATACCCGAAATATCGATTGTATAAGTATGACATATGTTAAACATCGTATTCTTCGATAAATACTGCGCACATATTGATTTCCTGATGCGTTATCGATATACATTTAAGTATCATTAGCATGTGCTCAAGATAGCTTCGCAGCTTTAGCGTCACATATCGATATAAAAATATCGGCTGAAAACAATTTTTACTTTTATACTTTTCCGCTTAGTTTGAACCAAAATTGATAAAAATAATATGCAATTAGATAGAAAATTTAATTACCTTTCTACTAAAACTACTTTTGTGAGTTTATATGCAGTATTTATACCCTAATTTTGCGTTCGAAAAATTGGGGTAACAACATTTTGGCCAATATATCAGATCTGAAGACTTATCGACCAAATTGGCTAATGACAGGTTATAGGGCACATATTTGAGAATATATCCCCAAAGTATCATCAAAATCGCTAGAGTCGTTTTTGAGATATTTGGGGAAACGTTCACCAAACTCGCTTCCAGCCCCAAACAAAATGAACCAAAATTGACAATGTTGCCGATTAACGGCTATAACTTTATTCAACCATCTTGCCAGCCAGTTCGCGCATTGTATATTGGTGGACACATATCATTGGAAGGTACACAGTAATTTTGGTCAACATTTTTAGGTGTATCATGCAGCTGGATCCAGTCCAGAACTAATTCACTGTTAGAAAGCGCGAACAGTGCGTGGCAGGAAATGTACATACTTCAAATAACTAATATGGTCCAATAACACTAAATTAAACAACAAAACTATGTATTTAAAAAATATTTCGATTTTATTGATATTTATTATGTCATATTTATTTATTAAACATGTTAACTTTTTAAGTAATTTGCCCAGCGTCACCCACCAACCAATATGTGAACTATTAAAACATAATATTGCCCATATATACTCAACTTGTCACCAATGGCGCGCAATTTCAATCTATTTGATACAAATAGAAAATCATGTTAATTTTTGTTTTACTAAAATCGCTATAGCCATTCTTGAGAAAATAATTTTAGTGGTTCATGACCTAATTTTTCAAAAAGTATGCCATTCAACAATCCACCCATATTGTTTTTCACCCTTATCCTATGAAACCAACATTGCCAATCTTCATTTTGGGAATATATTCTCAAAGATGTGCCCTATAACCTGTCATTAGCCAATTTGGTCGACAAGTCTTCAGATCTGATATATTGGCCAAAATGTTGTTACGCCAATTTTTCGAACGCAAAATTAGGGTATAAATACTGCATATAAATTCACAAAAGTAGTTTTAATAGAAAGCAAATTAAATTTTCTATCGAATTGCATATTATTTTTGTTAATTTTGGATCAAATTAAGCGAAAAAGCGTAAAAATAAAAATTCTTGTTCAGCCGATATTTTTATATCGATATGTGACGCTAAAGTTGCAAAGTTATCTTGACGCACATGCTGCCGGCTGTTTTTATTTTCTACATTACGAAATTAAATTGCTGTTGATTTAAATCTATTCGCCGCTCTAAAAGATGATACAACAACAGCGCCAACGTGTGGAGTCGGCAGTTACCGAGCTCATCGATGACATGGATAAAACACATTTACGCAAAATGCAGGTAACCTCTGCACCAAAGCATAATTCCAATTAGATGAAGAGACTTAAGGTTCAACAATGTTTTCTTCTTTACAGACGGAAATGCATTTGTGTGCCGCCAAGTGTTGCCAGGATGGCACCTCCAGTGTGGATAGCGTGCAACGATGCGTTGACCGCTGTTCTGCTCCAATGACGCGCGCCCAAAATTACGTGCAACACGAGCTGGGCGAATTTCAGGGTCGGCTTCAGCGTTGCGTCATGGTGAGTGCAGCTGTTATAGATTGATCAATGAAATTCTGAATTTATTTTCGTTTTATTTGCAGCAATGCAACGATGATGTCAAAGTTAAAATGCCAGCCAATCCCAACGAGGACCAAATTGCCAAGTACACGGATCAATTTGAGCGATGCGCCATACAGTGTGTCGACAAGCACATTGGTCTTCTTCCTAGTCTTATGAAGACCATGAAGTCGGTGCTATCTAAAGGACCTGACGGCATACCACAAACCTCTTAATTCATATACATATGCATGCATTTACTGAACAAATCTAATTAGCTTTTGATCTGTCTTTTTATGTTTGGCGAAAATATATTGTTAACCCAGAGAACTATTAACTGAATTTCTTTCATTCTGTAAAATAGAATGTATTCTAAAACTTTGGCTTATATAAAACATTATGTCCCTGCCCTTGCACTCTCTACTTCCAAGATTTATATTTAATTCTCAAAAAGATTCGTATTATCTACGAAGCAGTTTTAATACGACTATTAACATGGCAAAATTGTAAAAGAACTAAACAAATTACATATTTTCTTTTTTTCGTGCAATATTAATAATATTTTTTAATGCGATCAGTAATTTGGAACTTGTTTGACGAGGGTTTCATTTTAAATCGCACCCAAGGTTGACTTTTACATTTTGCGAAAATTAACATTTAATTGAACTACTAAACCCGTTTACCTAAGCATTTGGACATATTTTATTTTTAAGATTATATTTTTATTATTATTATTATTGACGAGTTGACTTTAGATTGCAAATCTCGAGCCAACAAGATTAAAGCCATGGCTACAGAGGCCTTAGGCTAAGTAATAATTTGATATTAAATACTTAATTAATATTATTTACAATGAGTGTTGTGTTTACAAAATTATTCTTAAAGATATTATATAAAAGTGAAACAGTTTATTATATAAAATTACGTTAAATTTAAATTACGTTAATTATAAATTTACGTTTTAATTTGTAATCTATGGAAAATATTACAATCTGTGAGATAATTTATTAATTTGTTAATGTTCTCTGAGGATAGTTTGGATAATGTCAAGCAAATGCTTAAGTGAAGATATAATTTGAGAATTGCAGAAAGGACATGAGGCGGGGTTATTTTTTTAAATAATGTGGTGTGTAAGTGTGAATATTGGGTTTTTTTTTGGGGTATTTTTGGGTTTTTTTTTGTTATTGCCAGGTATCCATAGGATTGTGAATTTAGAGAATAACCTAATTAGGAGATTCCTTATTTCAGCAACATAATGGGTATTGTTGCTAACGTTTTTAATAGCATTAAGAGCTGAGAGAGAGTCTGAACAAATAACGAACTTGCCTTTTCTTGTTTTAACAGAAGAATGGCTTCATAAATGGCTATTATTTCTGATGAGAGTACTGACGAGTACGTGGGAAGAAGTCCTCTTTTTATGACGTCCTGTTCTGTGGTTTTTGCATAACCTGTGGACCCCTTATTTTGGGAGCCGTCAGTGTAAATTAATATTGTTGAGTAATGTTGCTCTGATTGGAATTTTTGGAAATCTTTTCTATAAACATCTGGTGGGGTTATATTTTTGTTATATTTACTAAGTGCCCAAGGTGGAGCTTTGTGCTTTAATTTTTTTGGAGGTATAAGGGAAATGTTAATAGGTTTGTTGTAGGCCAAAATATGATCAAGGGTAGATAGCCTTTTCCCTAGTCTTGGTGGCATGTATTTTCTGACTATGTTTTGAATGGGTGAACTGAGCTGTTTAATATGGTATTATATTGGATGGCGGTAAGAAATTCTTTTCTGACATTGATTGGGGAGATGTTTGATTCAAAAAGTTTCGCGTTGGGCACGTTCGGATAGCTCCTATGGCAATCCTAACACCTAAGTTTAATATGGTTTTAATCTTTTTCAGGGAGCTTGATGCAGCCATGCCATACAGTGGCAAGGCGTAGTCAATTTTGGATATAAGTAATGCCTGTCGTATTGATATTAGTGTAATTGTACTGCAACCAAATCTCTGTGACGAGAGACATTTAATAGCATCCAGGCATTTAGGCAAGGATGTGACTAACTCATCGATGTGAGTGTTTGTATACCCGCTACCCACAGGGTAGAAGGATATTATAGCTTTGTGACTTCAGGAAATGTATGTAACAGGCAGAAGGAAGCATTTCCGACCCCATAAAGTATATATATTCATGGTCAGGGTCACCAGCCGAGTCGATATAGCCATGTCCGTCTGTCCGTCTGTCTGTATGAACACCTAGATCTCAGGGTCTATAAGAGCTAGAGATTTCAAACTTGGCACCAGTATTGGTGTATGTCCTACGCAGATCAAGTTTATTTTAGATTTTTGCCACGCCCCTTTCCGCCCCCAAAAATCGACAAAAACGATTTACTATAGATTTTAAAGATAGAGTCTCCAGTTTTCGTTCATATGAAGATAATAGCAGTAAATGATGATTCCCGAGAATTTGGTCGCGATCGGATGAAAAACTTTGAAGTTATTCAGAAAACAGTTTTGTATGGGAAAATCCATAGGCAGCTGCACCTGGAGTGTTTTTAGTGAACAATGTGACCGTGCATGGTATATTTTATACTTTATGCAATATTTAGGATGTGATGGAATATGAATGTACAAATATACCAAATATACCAAAAATACTTTTTTGTATATTTTAGTATATTTGAGCTGGGTAGCGGGTATATCACAGTCGAGCATACTCGATTGTAGCTTTCCTACTTGTTAGATTATATATTTGTAAACAATAACTTGTTTTTCCTTGTAATATTAATATAAAAGCTGCATGATTGGTAAAATAGTTTTTTGAGATATTTAATAAAAGCTCTTATATGGTTATGTCCTTAACAAAAAGACCAAATCCGGTTTAAATTAAACAACTAGATATGAGCTTTGGCTTGATTAGGTATTGGATGTTAATAGTAACATTGTATTTTATAGACAATTTTGAACTTGAAATTTAAAACAAGTAAACAAGTTAGCTTTATAATTAGTATCACACATCAAACAATAACACGTTGACCTGCTTCAAAAATACATAAAACTTCTAAAGAAATTTTATTTCTAACAATTTTTCTAAATTTTTCGAATTAAAACCAAAAGCAATGGTTGAGCAACAGAAACGTCGCTTGGAGGGCGCCATAAGCGACATGATTGAGGACATGTATCGCAGTCACTTGCGTCGCATGCAGGTGAGTGAAAAAATTGGAAAACAACCATGACAATAGCAGGACAGTTTTCATGCCTGCTTTTGGTATAGTCAAAGATGCATCGTTGTGCCGCCGGCTGTTGTGACGATGAGCGTGGTACTTTGGATAGCGTGCAACGTTGTATTGAGAAATGTGCCACACCGCTGATGGATGCGCAGGACTATCTGCAGAATGAGCTGGGCGAATTTCAGAACCATTTGCAAATCTGTGTAAAGGCAAGACTGTATATACACAGTGGTTTTAAATATTATAAAATTTACTTTTGCATTTTGTAGGAATGCAATTCGGATGCACGTTCTAAGCTGCCGATAAATCCCAGCGACCAGGAAATGTCACGATCGCGACATCTTTTCGAGGTCTGCACAGGAAATTGTGTGGATAAGCATATAAATCTGTTGCCAGGCCTGATGAAGTCCATTAAGCGCACTCTTGATCAGGGAGTTCCTAAGCGAAATAATCTACGCAATCAAGGCAATGAGAATGCTTGACCCATTGCCTTCTTAATTATATGTTTAACTAGGCAAATTATTTTGTTGTTTGTCCCCAGTCCCAGTCCCAGACTAATGCCCTATTCATGCCCTAAACCCAACCAATTGTCAGGCACGATAACCTCCCACCTGTTACTGGTCATGGCAACAATTGAGATAGGGCTATTTTTTGTCTTTACGATTGAAATTAGTTAGATTTTCAAATACAATTGTATAACTTATGTATTTGGTGCTTGTTGTTTTTAATTTATTCTTTTTTATTTATTTATTATTTATTTATTTATAAATTCCTAAACATCTAATAATAGCAAGGATCTTAAACATTATATAACAACGGTGAGCGATTTCTTTATTGTTCGTCCAATTTGGTCCGTACGCCGTATTTACTCCAGAATGTCACTTTAGCGGTGGTCTTTTTGCAGTTGTCATGGAACACGGTGCATGAATCAAAGGGCGGACAATACAAATGCAAGGAGACTGAAGTATCTGAATGACTAGGATTCTCCACGCGATGCAGACCCAAGTTATCTGTAAACATGCGAAATAAAATAATTTAAAAACTGATTGTTAGAGAAGACAGTTGCACTACAAACCATTTATATAGGCCACGTCATTAAGAGATATGGGTGTTTCGCCGATCTCGACGAGTTCATTGTCATCAATCTCGGCATGATGATCATGATGGTTCTGTACTCGTTCAATGTTTTCTGGACGATTGGGGTACTGATAGCGTTTTTCGCGCAAATCTCCCTTAAGCATCTTCATGAAGCAATGCGAGTCGGCGTGATCATGCACCGCCGAACTGTGACATTCACCCCAGCAGAGAATCAAGAGATTGAACTTTCCATTTCCAGCATCAACTAGATTTCTCGTGTAAGTATAACGGTCAAATTTGGCATACTTTCGCCACTCCTTGGGATTCGATTTGTAGGATAACATAAGATGATTGACCATCTCGATGTTGACGTAGTTGGACTCGAATTCCCGATGCAATGCCGAGATTAAATCCGGCAACGTCTCAATAACTGGCCCATACTTGAGAGGTTTCTCCAGCGCACAATAATACTGGGTAGCCTGTCGCAAATACTTCTCCTGATCCACTTCAGCCATTTCCGTATCGATCATATCGATCTTGGACATTGCCATTTTGCACTTGCTCTGATTGACCTGCGAACAGCAGAACGAGTTTACGCAATGCAATAAATATGTAGAGGAAATCAATTTAATTGAAACGATGGAAATTTACTGATCTACTTATATATGGACATGCAATATGTATGTATAGATTCATAATCACTTCAACTTACTTCTTGATTGATTTAAATGAATTACACTTTGATGTAACTATAAGTCAATTAATAACTGATAGCTCTATCAATTCAAATGGAAAAGCTCTCTTTTGAGGAATCCGTTTCAAAATTATTTTGTGACCAGCAAACTCAGCGCACTGATTGCAAATGCTACTGACTAGCTAGTCAACATTTCATATAAATCCCTATCGTCTATTTGTCTATATAGCATTTATATAAACGTATATATGGTGTATGAGTATTATATAGGATTGCCGCGTAGCAATAACAACAACAAAACAAATATTCACTCCGAGTATTATCAATAACAGATTTGTCTCTATACGCATTTTTGAGCGATCTCTGAGCTTGTGTATGTTGCCAGGAGCACAACATCTGGTCCAGCTCAGCCTCCCAAAAAAAAAAAAATAAAACACAAAAACCAATTGTGATTAAATGCGACCCGCCCGAAATAAGATGCGGTGCTTCTCCTATTACTGAGCTGTGCTGATAAGATTCCACGGCTTGAACATCGAGAATCTGACGCATGGAGCATGGTCATTGGTCACTTAGAACATTGCCTGGATGAACATAAATATTTTCATAAAAAATTCATAATTGCTATATGGCACCATTAAATAGACATATACAGTAAAAAGTACCTTGCCATCCGCAGGTTAAATTATTTTTTTGCGTCTTGTTGATTTATTTACTACGATTTTCTTGAAAACGACACGCCCATTAAGGTGAGTTTACTATCACACTGTTTACTTTTTGTTCAAAATTTCAAATTGCGTTATTGTAAAAAATCAAAAACACAATTGCAGAAAAACATTATTAGATTAAAGATTAGATTGAAGTATTATTTGTAATTTGTAATTGCCTAAGTGTATATCAAATATAAAGCATACTTTTGTCAGCAAATTGAAGTTTTAAAAAAATTGATGATGACAACAAATTTCAGACGGTCAGTAAAACTATAAAAACAGCGATCAATATGCTATTGAAGTTGGTTTCAAAAAATGTGAGAAACATGGAAGTCGTGCAATAGAAATTGTAATTGGGAGTATGGGGTTTCTTAACTGCTTGATGAAGTTAATAATACCTTGTGGCTACTAATTTGGCAATCGATGTGATTATTTTTGCTCGGAATTGCAATTCAAAGTAAGAGAGTTATTATAGAAAAACCTTGACTCAAAACTACCAACTTGCCACACAACTTTCGCAACGTGTTCAAGTCGAGTGAAAATACAAATATCAAAAGTATTCAAAAATGTTGTTGAAACTAATATAAACATTTTCCAAATTAGCTATTTTGACATGTAATATTTACAAATACTTTGCTTTTGACACTTACCATTTCGAATAACACTTTCGTTAAAATTATGAAATATTTAATAATAGTTTAAATGTTTAAATAGTTTTAGGATCTGCACTGTGAAACACTTGAAATGTCTGCTCTACCAATTGGACGCGCGGTCACTCAGCTTGTGTGCCCGTTTTAGGTATCTTTCACCAATTTATGGGAATCCGTTGGCCATGCAAACCGTCATTTTACACTCAAAACGCAATTTGAGTGACATTTGCTGGACTCGAATGGCATTTTGAGCGTTTTTTTGCAGTCGTAGACGCAGCCGCAACCGATTGTCCGACCGCAGGCAACAATCACGCGTCGCTTCGCCGTTGTCGTTGACATTCCCGTTGTTATTGTTATTGTTGTTGCTGTTTGCATATATCTTCGTTGTTTTTTTGTCACGCTCTTGAGTCGATGGCGTCGGCTTTGAATATTGTTTGTGTTGTCTTCGGGCCGTTGAAAATTTATGTTGTTGTCTTCGGTCCACGAAGCTGCCTTATGAGTCCCATCGACAGTTAATTATGAAGACGGCTTACTTTTTCCGTTTCTCTTCTGTCTCTCGTTTCTTCGTCGTCGTCGTTTTTGTTGTTGTCATTCGTCGATATTTGCAGTAGAAAGCAAATATCATCAGATACACATGTATGTTGTTTGTATGAGTGGGAAACCGATTCAAGCTTTAGCATCTTTGCAGTAGTTTTTGTGTTTGATTCTTAATTTTGGCCACAGGTCAAATGGTAAATGTGATTGGATATTTATAATATCTGTGTCAAGAGTTATTTTTGTTATTCAGTTTACAAACGATAAATGAGACGATAAAGAACATGTCACACATACCTAAGTTTATTTAAGAAAATATCATGTTAAGTTTTATATCTTTAGTTTTCTTTCACTTCTTTTTTGACCTAACAACTTTGACTCAAGCGAAATTTGTATTATCATAAATATTGAATATTTTTTTTAATTGTTTTGGTTTATGGGTTATTGATTCAGTGTGTTTAATTTTATTATACGTTTTCAAGCGTAATATTTTATATGTCATTTATTTAAAGTACTTCCTTCTTGTCGTTGTTTCTGCTGATAGCACCCTTTCAAAACTATGTACATATGTATATACTGTCTATAGTAGACTGTCCGAGTAGAAAAATAATAACAAATCTCAAATTGTCACCTATATAAGGAAATCGTTCGATTTAGACACAAATAAATCTCTTATCTTGGTCAATAATTTTAGACAATAATATTTGAGATAATCTATTTATATTGTCAAATGATGTGTATATGCAACCTAGTTAGTCCGTGCTAGTTCGATTTGATCAATTACACTTAAACACGTAACTTAGTACGAAATACAAGAATTTCGTATGAAAGAGGTTTGGCGGGGCAACAATTTTACTAATTGAAAATATATAGAATGCACAATACCACAATATTAATATTTAACTGTAATTGGAACTGTACGATATCATCTAGCTCAATTAATAAGTATAGTATTAAAAGTTACCAAAGCTAAAACGAAGAACATTTTAAATTATCTACCAGCAAATTTCTCAGATTTTTTCATTTTCTTTTTGTGGTTGCTCTAACCGTCGGCGGCTTTGTAATGTTTATATAATTGTATGTACATGTACATATGTATATATTATTATTGAACAGTTGACTTTGGGTTGCACATCTCGAGCCAAAAAATTAAAGCCATGGCTACAGAGGCCTTAGGTTAGTGTAGATATATATCTACATTGCAATTTTAACACCATGAAGCCGTGTTTAATAGTTTTGGACTCCATAAAAGTATGCATCATTATTTATTTCTTATGCCAGTGATTGATTGAACACCGCCGTTATGGCATATCTTTGGTAAACCAAAATACCATATTAATCTTTATTCATAGTTGTAGCTAAACATTAAATTATTGGAATACCCGTTTTATTTAATTTCGTCGAATACAGAAATCATTTTATTTATTTTTTACTTTCGAAAATTGAAATTTCTTAGATATTGACCTTGTAACGGTGTATACAAATAAGACGAAATTGTTACGAATTTCACTGACTCATGCTGAAGACAATACACACGGAGACTGACAGAAAGAATCCATTTTTGCCAAATCATTGTCATTTAGATTAATGCTCGTCGTCATCGGTAAAATCAAATTTATCTTCATCAAAGTCTATGATCTAAATAAAAAAGTATAGAATTAAATTTGGAAATGTGTTTATCAAGATGATTTTGCATTTTACCTCACTATTAAGTCTTTTAAATTCGGAAACGCCAGTCAAATCCTCCAAATATTTGGCTGTCTCGAATGTTTTGAAAAGAAATATGTGCCCTTCGTTGCGGTATGCATCCACAACTCGCTAAAGAAAAAATATATTAAAATGTGAGCTCTATACGTATGTTTCCATATTACATACCGAAGAGCAGGCAATACATTGAGCAAATTTTTGCGTTGCAGGTAAAATATTCTCATAGTTGCATAGCATGCCGCGTATGCTATGTGGCAATATGCCTAGCAGACCTTCTGGCAACTGGACCTCCTCTTTCTGTTGATCCCTACTATTGGCATAATATGCTGGCGCCAAATCCTTTTGAGGATGCTGTAACATTGCTACCAAAAGTTCCACAGCATAGCTGGATGCAATGTTCGAGACGCCGGGTCGCGTAACAGTACACTGTTGATCCAGTGTGCGATCTTTGAGCGACTGTAAAGAGATAACAGAAAAAGCTTTTGTATGTTGTTAAACACTGTTTAAGAGGTAGGAGCATTTTATTTGCGCAAGCTTTTCCTCGCCGCTTCATAATGTCAATAAACGTTGCATGCGAGCTTTTGCTGTTTACACAAAAAAATGACGCAGCCATCGACGATTGGTAAGCCATACAGCTGAAAGTGTGAGCGCCAAGTAAACAATTAAAAATATGTAGTTCTAAAAACAATAAGTTCAAAAGGAACAGCACAATAGCGTGAAATGTTGGTTTTGGAGTGGCAATAGGCAATGGGAGTGCAACTGGCCGGAGTCTCCGTAGTTGCTGATTAGATAAAATTCTAATGAGCGTAAACTCCACACTTGCACATACAACCATGTGTTTAGATGTGTGGGTGTGTATGTGCTTGCACGGCAAGAAACCGAAATAAAATATTATTTTCATTGAACCTACACAGTCGAGATAATGTCGATTTGCTTTGGTATCGCGTAGCGGACTACTTTAAGAACGCGTAATAACTATAACTCATTAACAAAATACTTGTTTAAAATGCTAACAGAATATTCTGGAAATCTATCACATCCGCTGGAATTCGGTCATGTAGTGGAGGTCGTTGCCAAAACCATCGATGGAGCCGCCAGGTAAAGTTCTCTTTAAAAAGTATAAATCATATTGTGTTCGAACATGACTAAGTGTACTTTACGCCTTATCAGTAATGTGACTAACAATCCGCCCCTATTCAATTGTATAACTACCAATTAGATTCCACATCAACTTGTGTACGGCAAAGACATCGCTAAATCCCGATGCTGATATTGGACTACGTTTCTCTTGCTACTTTCGTAACGATTTAATTGTGAGAAACGCTCGCATTCTTGGCGTTTGGGGCGAGGAGGAGTCCCAGGTCATGGATCATGTCAGTCTGCCCAATCCTATTGTCAGCGGCGAGTTCTTTATGGTCTATTTCATGGCATGCGAGGATTGCTTCCACATCTCAATTAATAGTCGTGCATTTTGCACATTCCGCTATCGGTTGCCATTGGGCGCCATACGCGCCTTGGAGATATGTGATCAAATACAGGTCATCAAACAGGTCGATCATCGCACTATATTCCCCAATCCGTGGCCAGCCATACAGGCTTCCGACTATTTCAAATCGTTCAGCAACGATCAGCCGATACTCTTTAGTCCTGGCCATGTAATCGTGATTACTGCGCGTTGCTTCGAAAATAAACGCGGTCAATTTATCATCAAATTTATGGACTCAGACACGAAGCGCGAGGAGCTGCATTTTAGTGTGCGCTTCGACGAGAAATGCGTGGTGCGCAACAGCATGAACAAGAACTTTGAGTGAGTCACAAAGAGTCTAAATTTCTTCTTTTATTAAAGTCCTAACTAATGTCATCGTGTATTTAGATTTGGCGTGGAGGAGCGTCATGGGGGCTTCCCCTTTGTCTTCAACCAGCAGTTCAAAATGGCCTTGGCCTTCACGGAGCGCGAAGTGCTTACCGCGGTGGATGGCTACAACTTTTTTAGCTATGCTTGGCGAACACCGAATGCTATGATGAATCTGGTGGGCTTTAAGATCACCTCGATTAATGGTTTAGTGGTGCAAATCACTGGTGTCGATCACGTGCAAACTGGCGATCCAACCTGTGCAGCATTTGAAAAGTATACTCGACACGACTATGAATGCGCCTAGCTTAAGTCATAAGGAGTGGTGACAAGCTCGTGTACTATGCATAAAGAAGTCTGAAATTCGTTTTGAATACTGTCTACTCACATTGCCTGGTGCCGTCACATCGTTGCAGAAGTAACAACCCAACTGCTCGCCACTAATGCACTTAAGTCCGGCGATTTCTTTGCTGGTATCGCCTACTTGCTCTCTCGTGCTGCCATGGCGCATCACCAAATAGCTGTCGAATCCCAGCGCAGCATTGATAACAATCTGCAATTATTTTAGAATACATTAGGTTGAGGCAGAAGATAAAGGTTTCAAAACTTGAGACGACACCTTTTGATGCGCTGCACCCAGGAGCGTGGGCAGCCAGCGACTTTCTCGTGAATCCGTGAGCAAGAAGATGACATCATGCTCAAGCACTTGTTGCTCAATCAGCTCCAAGTGCTGTTCGGTCTGCTGGCGGAGTTTTGTCCCTATGGTGTGTCCTGGCATGGGAATTTCCAGTACAAATCCTTTACACACAGCACTGGGATTAATGTCCAGTAAGCGTGATGCTGCTGTGGTGGCCTTCATGCGACTGCCGATCACGGCATCCGCATGCGTGTAGAGGCTTTGGCGCACCGGATTTGAGTAGCCCACCTTGCCGCTGTCCAGCAGTGTAATGTGCTTAAAGCCCCATGACTAGAAGTAGTAATAGATTATCTATAGAATAGTTGCTGAACTTTAATTCCAAACCCACAAGCAAATTGCGTGCCACAGCACAGCCAAGTGTGCCGGCGCCGAAAAGCAAACACTTTGATTGTGCCATGATCTCCAAATTTAAATCGGGAACCAGACGCCACTTCATAAGTTTCAAGTTTAAGTTGATCGAGTTATCCGCCAATCTGCCCAATTATACAATTCAATTATTGTTGTTAGTGTTGTTTTTCGACAGCTTACTTGGCTGGATCCATGCTGTTTCGCATACTGACCATCCGTGGTCCCATTTTGCCATTACAATTGACTTCCCAGCCCACAAACTGCAGCTGGTCATAATTGCTCGGCTCTGCTTGAACAACTTGCCATATCAGGCTGTTGTCCAGCTGCATCTGCCGATCGTACCGCAGTCCCAAGAACTTTAACGGTTGGCCAACAAGCGCGGGACTGAAAACAGCAAAATAATATTAATGTAAGTTAAGAATGAACCGTGTTTTTAGACATTACCACTGTAGCAACACAAAAGCCACGTAGTTGCGCATCAGCCAGGCGGGATTCTCGTACTCGCTGGCATCCGCAAAGCAGTAATAATAATGCTGGGCCTGCTGCTCATCAAAATGGGTGAAGGTGTCGCTCAGGCTGCGCGTCTCCCATACATTTTTCTGCTCATTGGCGTAAAGCACAAAAAAGTTTTGGTGCTCCACTGCAAGTGAACGTATGGCTGTAATATATTGTGTTGCCATGGTCAGGTCTTTAAGATGCAATGGTTCACATTGAAGATGCAATGTTGGTGTCAACGGGCAGGGAAACGCAAACCAATAATAATAGCTGTGGCTCTTGAGGTCAGCGAATGATAGAACAAAGAAGCGTGTCATAAGATTGCCATTGTTTCGCACTCTGCCATTGCTCATATCAGCCAAGAGACGTTTCCCCTCATGCAATAGCAACGCTGTTTTGTCCAGTGCTTTGAACTCTTCAATTGTGTTTTTATTGTAGATGGTGCCGACAGCTGGATGACTGAATTTTGGTGGCTGTGCTGTACTGTTTGGGGAGATAAGTGTTAATTTTATTCGATTATCAATATGCGTCGCCACCTACCTATTGTAGGCACTATAGTCTACTTCCAGCAGACAACGAGACGCCTTGCGATTCGTATAATGGCCAAAAATTGTATGTTCTGCATCTGATAGACGATCGTTATCTAGTTTCAGCTCGGCCAGTTTGTGCCAGAATGTGGGTGACACATACGATTCAAATGGCGCAAATTGCAAAATGTTTCCATTGCCTTCGCTCATTTCGCAACTAAAACTTTTATTTTAAACAACAACAAACAATTGTTGCATAAAGTGGCACTGCACTAGAACGAACAAACAGCTGTTCGATAGGCCGCTAGCAATCGATAAATTATATATTTAAATTATGCTCATAAAAAATAAATACTCGTTCGGGCAGGGAAAAATTGATTGGGTTTATTATTGATTTTTATATTGGTTATAAAAAACTAAATAAAAATATTTTTTTTTTTTTTTAAAAAAGTGTGGGTGTTGTTTTATTTTTTACCACAAGTGTACAAGAACGCATCTGGAAGAAATAAAATTTGACATACCACACCGCACAGTTAGGCTTATTATACTGAAAATTTCTAGAATGTTATTACACACTAATCTTCTGTTTTTGTATTTTCAACATTTTAGTAATTAAAATTATATAAGTGCGAAATAGAAACTCTAAAAAAATAAACATTTTAATTTGTGAATTCACAATTTGAGCAAATATTGAGGCTTATATATTTGGTATTTTTCAACATAAAATAGTACATTCCGAAATGAAACTTGCGGCCACTCTGCATAGTCCATTGAAAAAAGTTTGCCATTTAGAAAATTAGTAATTTTTAGAGGTTAGTACGCACAACAATAGAGAAAGTAGTCTCCGAGTTTTTAAATTTTTTAAGTTAAAAATGTGTAATTTTTAAGTCGATTAAAGTAGTGATTTGAGTAATTTGAAAATCTAACAAAATATTAAATTTATAGCCTCAACATTTTTTCAACAATTTGGAGTGAAAACGTACTTATGAATGTATGTGTGTACACACTTAAACGTCCTCGTTTCTTTTTTGCCATCAGGAAATCAAAGTTGAAATCAATAAAAGTGAAAAATATGTAATAGTGTTACTGTCATTTCCGTGTGTATTAGAGTAACTAAAGTGAACGAAAATTTGAAATGCGCTTTATGAAATTAACAAAGCCATCGAAAAATGATTCACTCGAAATACAAAGAAATGTGTAGATATGCATATGCAAGTACATATGTGTATATACCGTACAGTATATAGATAGATAGAGTGAGAAGAGCAGTAGCAACGTCAAGTGCTAGCAAACAAAATGGCGGCGGCACACAGCGGAAAAACTCAATGCTGTTGACGTTGCCTTTGCGCTTGCTACTGCAGCATGCCGTTTGTGTCTCACCTTCGCTCCTCTCTTCTCTTCAGACTCTTAAGAGTGAGTTTTTCAATTCGCTTTTAATCTAGCTTCTTTTTGATTATCCGTGTGTACGCTTTTATCTTCGAAACATCCACTCGCGTTTACTCACATATACACATAACCGCTCGCGCGTGTTTGTGTCATATGTATATGCACTTTGTACAATGCTATGACGAAAGCTAAGAGTACAAAAGAACTGCAGACGGAAAGAAGGATAGAGGCAAAATACCGGGGTTATGGGACAAAGACTACACAGGCGATCTACTGAGTAGGTGGGGTTGAAAAAAGTTTGTAATTTTTTTAGTGTAGTGTAATGGGATTTACTTAGCGCTTGGGCACTACTCATTCGTATTGAGGTCAAAATCATCCACAACTGGGTCTCTTGTCGGTGTCGGTTTCGGTCGGGTCGAAGTCGGGGGGTCAATGTCGATATCTTTGCGCTGCATCGAATGCTAAGGGGGAGGCGGCTATATGCGCACTCTTTTGGGGTGGTTTTACTTTTGGACACTTTGGGGTGCTTAGAAAACATTAAGTTGCAATATACATATGTATATTTGTTGTGTGTATGTACACAATCTCAGGGTTGCTTCATCCTTTCTTCTTCGTTATGTACATATGTATGTATGCAATTTTCATAGCTGCCATTTGTATTTGAGCAGTACACGTATACGTATGTACACGTATATGTATGTACATGCACAAAAGTAAGTGTGTGTATGATAAATATTTTTTTTTGGTTTAGCGAGTCGGAAAGTATTTAGCAAACAGTGAAATTTTTAGCAAATAAATGTGGCTCATGCCTGTTCCGAAGTACTTTTTATGTATGCTAAGCCCACTAATCATAAATACAACGACGCACCCATCTAGTACATTTTTATTGGGGTCAAGAGACTTTAATTCGATGGCGCAGAACGCAAGCAAAACAACATACAGCAGCAGTAAAAGCTCTGCACAGGCCACACACCTTCATATACACACACACACACACACACGCCCAATACAGCCATATACTTACACAAACGCATACAGAGAAAGGACACTGACACTGGCAAATTCGTGCGCTTGTGCGCAGCAGCAACGTCTAGTGAAATGAGTACATTTATTTATGTATGCGTAATACATGTGTATTTGAACGTGCCTGCCCACATGCGAGTAAATATGGTACATGTGTGCGTGAGATACGTGAGCATCCATATCCCATTTTGATTTTGCATATAGAGTGGGGTTCAATCATTGCTAGACAAGAGCTAAGAGCGAGAGGAGCGGAGCTCACGCAAAACAAAGGAAACTGGCCAACAAAGAATAGACAGAACAACAGCGAGCGAACGACGACCTGAGAGAGTTAGCCCTCTCAATTTGTGTGCATATTAAATTTAATTTGAAAGCATTAAAGAAGTGCATTAATATTGATTGATTACCTTCGGGTAATTTCATTCACCATATAATAAGTTCAATTTATACATATGTACAAATATGAGCATTATAATTGTACCCACAAGACTGGCATTGTGGCAACTCTGTTGCGCGCAGCTTTACCAGACACACACATTTCTCCAAGCCTGAGTGGGAACGCAATAGTCGTTTAAGTATGAGAGTGTTTGTGTCGTTCAAATTGTGTTGCGCCGTGTGTGGGGGAAAAGTGAAATAAACTTGAAGGTGTTTTGCGAGGTTATTTCCATTAAAATTCCAGTTTTATACTTATGCTCGTTTGCACATTGACAATAGTGCTTACTTGCTGCTTTAACGAACACCGTTAGATTAACAATACTTAAAAGCACACGCGCACACACATTTGCTCATACTTGTTCAAGCTAGTCTAAGCTAAACTGAGCTTTTTACACTAAGTTTCGGCTAACATTTTAACAGCTGTTCACGAACTCAATTAGTCATAGTTTTAATTTTGTTACAGAAAATATCAGAATAACGAAAAGATATTATAAATTATAAGTTTTAAAGTTGATAGAAGTAGTATTTAAATTGTGGATTTAACAGTTTTCATTTGCATATTTGTCAGTAGCTCTCGGTATGTATTTATTAATACTAATATAGAAAAAAAACGTATAATAATTTGTCTCGTCTAGATTTTTGTGTACATAGTATTAGTAACTTTACCTGTTTCTCAACGCATTTTTAATTCGTTTTTTTTTCCGGTACGTCTTCCTCTTTCTCTTCCTTTCTCCTCTTTTTGAACAGGATTCCTATAGGCGTACGGCAAACAGAACGGCGAACGGCAATATCCTAGTAGGACAGGAATCTAAATATAACTTTAAATTACATAACTCTTGGAAAAGCGCGCGCGCAGTCCACGCAGATCAAGGAAGGCGAAGAAGAAGCAGTCGTAGTTGCAGAGAGACTTTTAGGACAAAGCAACCGAAAGGAAGCCCCAATCATCATTTAGCAGTCTGCTATATACCATATATATATATATATATCTTCATATATATATATATATATATATATATATATATTGTGTGTTTGTTTGTTCGTCCTCTGTGTGCGTTTCTCTGTATGTGTGTGTGTGTACGAACATTTCTGTTTTGTAGTGTTGAGTAACGCAGCAGTTGTTGACGATCACAAAACACCGCAGGCTAGAGCAGACCAGAGAAAGCATCACGAACAACACTTTGTGCGTGAAGCTTTATCACAGAAAAAAACGATTTTTCGCTCCCAAGTCGATTAAAGAAAATTATCACCATTCCACTATCAACGTACGACGCTGCTCCCCTTTTGCACACTTACGACGATAGTCCGCATCGTTGGACTAACGGTACAAGCAACGAGCATCAGACAGGCGTCATCATAGATCAGTTTCGGGGCGCCAAAACGATCACCATTGAGGGAGGCACCAGCACCGGTGACACGACGAGCATCGGCGGCGGCGTCAACGATTTGCGACTGGTAATAACGGCCCAACAAACCGATATCATCGAGCGCAATTACGATCAATTAAGCAATCGAGGCGGTGGAGGCGGAGGCGGCGGCGCCGTTTTAGGCGTCACCAGCAGTAGCGGCATCGGCACCGGAGGCCAAACACCACCGACACCACAATCGACAACGGCGACGCCAACGACGACCCTTGGAGCACAAAAGACTCTTTTAAACACCAGTCCCAATCTATTACCGATCACCACTGCAACCGATACGTTCAATAATTTAAAGAATTTGGTGAAAATCGACAAAGGTTCATCGCCTGCATCGAATCACAGCGGCGGTAATTATCGTACCAATAAATCTGGTGGTGGTAATTCCGGTGGCAACAGCGACTCATTGTTGTTGGGTGGTCGAAACGGCAATCGTTCCGGCGGATCAGTTGGAGTTGGAGGCGCTTCATCGTCAGGAGGTGTTGCAGGTACAGTTGGTGGCCCAAGCGGACACTATTCCAGTGGCTATAATAAAAATTCCGTCAAAATTCGTCAACACGATTCTGAGCTAAGCCCAAGGCCTCGACGATCATACCAAAACGATTCGTCGTCGTCACGTTACTATAACAAAAATAGTGACATTTTGGGTGGTGCAAACGGTAACAACAGCTTAAACGGCGGTCAGCAGACTACGCTTGGCAACGGCAACGCTGATAGCAACTCTTATAGCGGCGGTGGAGGCCATCGTGGTAGTCGAAGTAGCTATCACAACTCCGATGGCGGCAGCAGCTATAATAATCGCAATCTAAGCTCAAATTCGAGCGGCGGCGGCAGCAATTATCGCTCCCATCACAACAACAGCAGCAGCACACGCTACGAGACGGGCAATGGCAACAGTAGTGGACATCAACAACGTCACTACGGCACCAGCAACTCATCGACGTCTGGAGGGAGCCTCAATAGCAGCAGCAATATCAACATTAACGGCAACCCAAACAAATCAAATTACGCATCGCAACGTACCGGGAATGATGGCAACAATAGTGGTCATAGCTTGAGTGGTCGCTATCGCGACGATTATACCAACAGTAGGGACAGCAGGGACAACTATAGGGATAACAGGGATAGCTACGCCGAGGAGTCGCCAGCTCATCAGCGATATAGTAACAGTGGCGGCGGCATTGGAGGTGGCAGCCTAGAACGCAACGGTGGGCACACGGGAATCGGCAGCAATCGCTATAATAATAATAATCGCAGCAACAACGATTCGCTGTCATTGTCAGGTAGCAGGAACTCCGATGAGCGATACGAGCGTGGTCAAGGCCCAAGGCATAATAGTAGTATTGGTATCAACAATAGCCAGGTGGCATCTTTGAATCACAGTGTAGCAGGTGGAGCTCAGCAAAATCAATACCAACAACAACAGCGGCAGGAACAAGTTGCAGGTAAATCGGTTACACCGCCCCCAGTGGCAGTAGCAGCAGCGGCACAGCAACCGATAACTGGACGCTGGATACCACCATCGTTGCGTCCACAGCATGGACTCACACAGAGCGAGAAGAATGATGCAGTGTTTAGACGTGTCCGTGGTATATTGAACAAATTGACACCGGAGAAATTCCAAGAGCTGAGCGATGAATTGCTGAAACTTGATCTAAACTCGATTGTCATACTGAATGGGGTCATTCTTCTAATATTTGATAAAGCCTTGGACGAGCCAAAGTACTCGTCTATGTACGCACAGTTGTGCAAGCGTCTCTCTGAGGAAGCGCCATCATTTGAAAAGGAACCAAACAATTCGTGTACATTTCTACGTCTCCTCATTGCCGTCTGTCGCGATAAGTTTAACAATCGTTTGAAGCGCGACGAAGCTAACGATAATCGTCCGCCACCCGAGAATGAAGCTGACGAGGAGGAACGACGCCATTTGGCGAAACAGCGAATGCTGGGCAATGTCAAGTTCATTGGTGAGCTCAATAAATTGGATATGCTGTCAAAGAATGTGCTGCATGCGTGTATTATGGAGTTATTGGATAAGAAGAAGAAACGTACGGCCAGTGCGCAGGAAATGTGCGAGGACATGGAATGCCTGGCTCAATTGCTCAAGACTTGCGGCAAGAATCTGGATTCAGAACAGGGCAAAGAGCTGATGAACCAGTACTTTGAGACGTTGGAACGTCGATCAAAGTCAACTGAATATCCACCAAGGATACGCTTCATGCTAAAGGATGTCATCGAGCTCCGACAGAATCACTGGATACCCCGCAAAGTGGGCGGCAGCGCCGAAGGACCCGTCCCCATAAAGCAAATACGCTCGGACGATGATTCAATCATACGCACCCCATTTGCCAATCGCAATCGCGATATGCGGAACACTGATCGCGACGGCGACAGCTGGATGAATCGATTCCATCTTAACCTGCAGACCGGTGGCTACAATGACATGTTCAGTGGCCTCAGCGTCACTGGTGCATCACCGATAGTCTCGCCGTATGTACACATCGTTAATCTAAATTTAAAACTAACTAAATTTAATTGTTTATCCACCCAATTTTTTATTTCGTTTTGTAGATTTGCGACGAGCAGCAACCGAGATCGAGACCGTGATCGTGACAATCGTCAGTACAATAATCGCGATCGTAATCGTGACCAGGGCGGCAATGGCAGTGGTAACGGCAACGGCGGCAACTATAACAATCGCTACAACAAGCACAACAATCAAAATGGCGGTGGCAACGGCAGCGGTGGCGGCAATCGCGATGAATCTCGTGGTGGCAGCAGTGGTTCCCATAGGAACAACGATCGTAACAACGATGGACAGTATGGGGGCAATCAGTTGCTGTTGGGTAGCAAAGAGTTGGCACCACGTTTTAAGCGCAATTTGATAACTACCAATCAAGATTCAGTCGAGAATTTGCAAATGCGTCCGGCAGCCAACTCATTACTATTTCGAGCAGCCTCCCAAAATCAGAAATTCCCAGCCACACTGCCCATATCGACACCGCCTAACGGTAATTTTTTATCATCATCGCAGCAGCAGGCATCACAGCTATCTAACTCGCATTATCCGTTATTGGGAACACCCACATCACATCTTATGACCAATCCAGCACGTCCATCGTCCACACCTTCGGCCGAATATAGCGTAGAGAATCGTGCACTGCAGAACGCCCAGCAACAAGCGGAGAAGAGCCTCAAGTCGACATCTTCGTCCCCCAATTTCGGTGCATCCGGACAAACGACCGTGGAGAACAATATGGAGAAGAAGGCAACAGTTGTTGATACCAAGGAGCAGCAGGGTAGTATCAAGAATGGCGCCGTCGAACGACCCACAACACCATCAGGGTCATTGACGGGCACTGGCTCAAGTAAACAACAAAAGAAGGACAAGGGACCCAGCAAGGAGGAGCTAACCAAGAAGGCCGCGGCGTATTTCAAAGAGAACTTTTATTATGACGAGCAATCCGATGAAGTCTTGCCTGAAGGAACTGAACCGATGGATGCTGAAACTCCAGATAAATTTACGCAACTGGTTGATGGGTTCCTCGATCTGAAATTGCCAGAGAAAGCGTTGAAGGATGTTTGCCTAAATTTGTTGATGGAAGTGCTGGACCGTGTGAATGATGTCTACTTGGAACGCATAGTGCGGTTCCTGCAGACACTGCGCAAACAGTCCAATATCAAGCCCAATGTCATTGTTGACATCTTTAAGCAGCTGGTTAACAAAATGAATGAACGCGAAGCGCTCAATCCACGGATCACAGCGTTAGTGGCGTCTGTGTTGGCCAAAACAGTTTGCGAGCCTGCACTGATCAAGTTGAATGACATTGCCAATTATACCGACAATGGACAACATTACCCATTGTTCCTGTTGGTTCTACAGCAACTTCATAAAGCAATTGGCAAGGACGCGTTGGAAGAGAAGTTCCGTGCTAGTAAAATTGATTTGTTAAACAGTTTGCAGGAGGTTGATCGCAATAAGGAGCGTTTAGCTGAAATACTTGATGATCGACAGCTGTCGTTCCTGTATCCATTGCTCAAAGTACAGGCCGAGATGCTGAAGCAGTTGCAAAGCGATCCTAATCCAACAAATTTCTACAAATGGATCAAGTCCAATGTCGATAATAAATACTACAAGGATCCAGGCTTCATTCAAGCCCTAATGACTGTTGTGGTCAAATACATCACTAAGGAGACGACTCTGGCCAGCAACTTGGATCCCAAGGAGCATCCCGAAAAGTCGATCACGCAAAAGGAACAGGCGATGCTCGAAACCTACAGCCAAATGCTGCAGACCTTCCTCAGTCAAAATGAATTGCAGTTGATGGCTCTTTATGCCTTGCAACTCTTCTGCTACAATGAAAGTTTTCCCAAGGGTGAGTATTAATTAAATATAAAACGTGAAGAAATTATTAGATTTTGGTTTATTTTTAAGGTATGCTCTGCCGTTGGTTTAAGTATTTGTACGATTCCGAAATAATCGAGGAGGAAGCATTCGTTTTATGGAAGGAGGAGATTTCTGACAAGTACCCTGGCAAGGGATCAGCACTGTTCCAAGTGAACGCCTGGTTGACTTGGCTACAGGAAGCCGAATCTGAAGATGACGAGGATTAAATACCCCAAATGCATAACCACTATATATGTATATCACTTCTATATTTATTCGCTAACCAGCAAAAAAAGTAAAAAACGCTAAAAAAATATTACAAAATGCAAAAAATTCAAAACAAAAAAGCCTATAAGAAAGAAAGGAACAAAAAAAAAACTAATACATTATAACAGATGAAAGTTGGAATCGCGGTTGCAAAATGTTAGTCAAATTATAGTAGAAAAAGCTACAAGTTAATCCAAATTATTTAATATTCATTCAAGTTCAAGCAACTAACAATAAATCACCAATAAATAAAACTGCAAAAGACGCAAACGTAATCAATAATATGATATTTAACTCAACTAAATATGAATAGTACTTGAAAACAACCTTAAATTTAAAAGGAAATTAGTAAAAATGAAATGAAAGTGAAACAAATACAATTTAATTATGTACGATTTATATAATATATATTAGTGAACTTCATTTCTAGTTATTGATCAAAAATTGAAATTGTTCTCATCTATTATAAATTTTCTTTTTTTTTCTACTTACACAGCCCTCATCATTCATATGTATTTAATAACTGGTTACAAAATTAACCTGACAACATATATATATTTAAAAAATGCATTGAAAACAGCATATATATTATTATAATCGTAATAAAACGGATCATAAATCCTCCGCGTTATCATCGAATTCTTAACAAATCGTAACACTGAGTGTATTACTCAAAAATTTAACAAAAACGCAGACATCAAATATAGCCTTAATAAAATGAAAACAACACTGCGAACGGCGAAATTTTTGTGTTTTCTTTCAAATTACTAATCGTAGTGTCATTATGGAGTAACGCACATTTTGACGAAAATTCACTTCGTTTTACAGCACTGACCGGCTATTGGTTGTGCTGTGCAGCCCTGCGTAGCGTTTGTCCAATTCCAACACTGCTCGACAACAAACTGCATTTTCATTGTAAATTGATTTAAACCATTTCTTTGCATTTTAAACCATTACAAAAATGGAAAACTGTCCAGTTCTGCAATCTAAACGAATCGTAGGTAACGTTGCGGTTATAGGGCAACCGCAAGCGGCTCTGAAACCTTTTACTTCACATGTGGCCCAGCTGGACAAGGCATTGGTGCAGTGCACATTGCGCGTCCTCAAGATGAACGGTAGCACAATGCTGTTTCTGCATGGGAAAGACTCTAACCGTGTGGATGAGCTGGCAGTGGCAATGCCGGCACGTCCGCCGAGTAAGGATACCATTGGCACCACGTTTATGGGCGAGTCAGGACACAGCGAGTCCCTAGTTATGGCCACAAAGCTAAGCGCTCGCTACGGCTGTCAGTTTTACGTCAGCATGAACATTCAACTGGATAATATGATTCGACCAGTGTTTGAAAGGGAGCTGGTCACCTACATAAAGGACAATCTCAATAACTTTGTCTGACCAGAAGACTGTTTCTGCAGTGCAGCTTTGTATGCTACTAGGTGTGTAGGTATATTTAAAATGGTGATTAAACCAAACTAAAGCCCTTAGTAAAATGTATTTCTTTTTGTGGCTTAATATCCAATACTTGGACTTATTTATGGCTACAGTTCGGCAGCACACCGTGTGGGTCAACCGCTGTCTGTTTATTTTGGTGCATGGACCCCACGGACAACACAAACGCTGCTTCTAGCTACAGCTCCAATTTGAAGCAATATTGAGGACAGTTCGAAAAGCAGCCCACAAGCACAAGCGTGCGCAAATTTTAATTCATTAGCCACAGTCGTAATACCTAATAACTGTTTCGAGTAAGTTTCAGTAGTAGTAACTTGTGTATAGTAGCAAATATCAATATGAATGAGGTCACTCCACGCAGGTGTGATAGTCCCTCTTGGTGCTAGTGCTGTCTACACTTTTCGGGCTTTATCGGTGTCTATGTCAATGTCGGGTGGCCTTTGGGCTTTTTGCCCCTCCCGAAGACTGTAGAAATGTTGCGTTTTGATTGATAACTGTGTTGTGCGTGTGTAAATCTTTTGTTTTCAATTGCAATTAAAGACGTGAATTGCATAACTTAGCGCACATTGCAGAGATTAGTAATTGAATGTTAGCTTAAAGATTAGTGTTAAATGTTTGAAACGTGCATAATTTACAACAAAATGTTATTTTAGAAAATATTTTATTTGATGTTTTTAAAGCTTAAAGATTTGTTTACCAAATATTTTGAAATATTAATAGACAAATTTTAATGAATAATCAAAAAATGTTTCATGTTCGAGTGCCAATTTACGTTAAAGAAGACTTATCTGAATAATATTATGTGTTAATCAATATTTATTCCGAAAAGTGTTTGAAGGGTATACTCGTAAATAAAGTCGAGTCTCTTTTTTTTAATTTCCTTGAAATCCGAACATTTACTTTTATTTATCACAAAATCGTCAACAAGTCAATATTTATTTCTCTTTGTTCTCCTTTCAAATGACTATACTTGTTTCAAATTTAAAATTTTTTAAAATATGGTTTAATACATAATATTGACAAACTCTTTAAATTGAAGTCTGTTATGCTGTTAAGCTTTAATTTGAGGTTTTACAACAACTTTTCCGCAATATCTCTGCATATGAAGATGTATTTTGTAACAAAAAATAAATTCTACCATTCTACAACAATTCTGCAAGTTTGCTATGGAAATTTTTGGATTAATATTTATAGCTAGAATGCTTAATAAATTTGTTTTTTTGTGGTCTAATAATAGTGCGTCTAGACGAGATATTGTGAGCAGTATCAGCCAAACACAATAAAACAACAAATAACGGCAAGAGAACTGAACTGTATAAATAACTGTGTTGCTACTGACGAAAGGGATCTCGGCACACACACAAAAGTCTGCAATGATATTTGATTTCTTTTATTTTTACCAACTCGTTGGCCATATCGTCTGTCTGCCGATATTTGCTTTTTTCGGAAGCGATAAGACTTCAATGATATTTTTGTAGACTATCCCGTCGCAAATCGATGTCGACGTTACATGCCCGAGTTGCATGCAATGCCACTTTGGCGAGTGGCGGAGTTGCGATTGTAATGCGTTGCAGGGGTAGACGAGCATACTATGTACTTACATACATACATGTGTATATGCTTTTGGACTTTGCACGTCTGTTGTTGTCGACCACCGCCAACACACACCACAGTCGAAGGGCATACAATAGATTGGAATATCAACGGAGCAGTTAGCCATTGGAAGTTGCCGCGGGCTGAGCAGAAAACAAAGTTCGCTTTTGGTTCCTATCACCAGGCAGCCAGTTGGGTTCGCTGCGTCGACTCTCAGTGGGTTCCACAAGGTTCTCGAGAAGATAGCGGATTGAAAAAGGAGTCCATCCCCCAAGATGGGAAGACTGTAATCTCAGTGCATCTTTGGAAGCAGAGCTCTGAGAAGTCCGAACTTATTATCGAATCTACATCTGAATCGGCATCCGAATTCCTTTCCGATCGCGAATTATGAGCGCGCGACAGTCCCAATGCTGGTCGTTTCGGCTTATCGCTCCAGCTGGCACCTTTGCCAGCGAGCCAGTCAGACCGGCAGCCGAGCTGCCAGACCCCAATGTTATCAGCCTCGAGTATGTTGTTAATTTGATAGAAATATTGAACATCATTATATGACAGTTTGCAATGACGAGTCCGGTTCGAGCCGGTTATAGCGTATTATTCCGTATCTAGACCCAGTCTCGAGGCATTTATGGCGCATTTGCTGGGGATTGTTTTGTGTATATATGTATATACCATTTACGTACATATATATACTATTATTTATATTTTTTTCGGATTTTCTACGGAAAAATTAATAAAAAACTGTTTGAAACGATCAGCACGCGTTCACCTCTAAGAGGTCTCTGGCGCTTTCGCTAATCTCGGGCAATGATTAGTCGCCCAACCAAAGAATAGGGGATTGCTAGGGGCATGGAGATGCCTGTGTAGAGAGGATGGTCAAGCGACATCCGATCGAAATTTGCGGCTGGATGTGCTGAGTTTTGTGCTCTCTAAGTGCATGTCTGGGTAAAAACCAAAAGCACTGCCGATGGCTATTTTGCGGTTCCTTATCACTCACAGCTCGCGCCATACAAAGTTCAATTTGTGTGTTTTGTCAGGGGAACTAGTAAATCTGGATTTATATATATTTATTTATAAAATAAATAAATATTTGTTGTTCGACATGATGGAATGTCGCGCATGCTGAGCTTTAAATTGGGGTCATGGCAATCTCAATTGAGAAGAGCGAGTCCTGTAACCGAATTTAGTTCGTTTAGATGCTGTAAGGCTGACTGAGAAACTGAGACTTATTGAAAGTCAATAGGCGATGTTTTCGATTAGTTCATTTACATTTTAAATTAACTCGATTTCAACATTGTCTTTTTATTAAATAATAGCGGCCATATCACGGTATTCATTAGAAAAATTAGCTATTTATGATTCCGAAACTGTACTTGTAATTGAGGGCAGAATTGAATTGTTTGATTATGTTTTTTAAATAATTGCAAAAAATGTGTAAAGCAAATTATTTCAAATGCCAATGAATACAATCCAATAAACACTTTGAAATATATAATTGTTTATTTTGGTGTATACTGATTATCTTGACGTGCTGAAATTGAAAAATTTATTCAAATTCGATACAAAAAAGGAAAAATAAATTGGCGAAGGAAGGTTATTCATAAAAGTTTGAAAGTTTGTTCAAAAAATGATTGCACTGTGAAAATATATATATATATTTATTTTTTGTCGAAGACTGTACTTTTAGCTTAGGAGTGAGAATGATGTCACTGATCATTTCGAGCTATGGAATTCTCCACAACAACAATTGACAATTCGAATTGAGTCACGTACAAAAACAAAAATCAGTGTTATGTACTTTCATCTTGTACATTTGTAAATACATGGGGCCACTTAATTTCTGGTCTACCTTTTATTAAATCAGAGATTTGCGAAGCGAAATTATTCTCGCCAACGAATGGCAACTTTTTTAGTCTTATAATTGTAGACAAGACATAAAGTGTACTTTAGGACTAGTGCCGGATAGTCCAGAGGGCGACTCCTGTTCGCTATCTGTGCGTTAATCTAAAAATAAATCATGATTTTTGATCTCTTCACAAAAATGTTGCACACTACGATTATTGGAGCACTGCACCTTCTGCAGTCCGGCAATCAAGAATTACTCTGTGATTGACTTGGTGCGCCTAGGCCTTATCGTAATCGGATAGCACATCGTTGGATGTGTTGATGACATACTATTTCCGAATACAGTTATTTATGTAACGCAGGTGCCCAGAGAGACCCCCTCTGCATTCGATTGGAGCTTTGTGAATCACTTCCTATCGAGGCAAACAGCTGATAAGTTAGCGGGACAGAGTGAGTGAGGCAGATATACCGCCAGCTTGTGTTCTTGCCCGTTGTTTTTGGCCTTCACGCTAAAGTAAACACAGACGGCAAAAGAAACCGTTCGACTTGACCAATTGATAAGCTGGCGATGTTGGGGTCCTAAAAAAAAAAAACTCATCGTCATCGTCATCATCATCAGAAGCAGCAGCAGCTGCAGGAACATTGTCGCAAAAGTTTTTCGTCGCAAAGATACGGCAGACATGTGGCAGCATTGTTGACTTGCTTTGCCAGCGCGATAACAACTTTATCAGAGAGAAAGAGAGAGAGGGAACGATGGAGCGATTGAGAGGGTACTATACACACACGCAAGTAAGTAACACGCTCACAGCTGGAGGGGGAATTCACTGTGCCCTGACTTGCCTTGCTTGTGCTTGGCCCAGGCTGGCGGGTACGAAGTGCAGCCGACCAGCGATAGCGATTGGACCCCCCCACAAGAGCTAGCTCGGCTGCTAAATTGCTCGACTAGTCGAGTGCTTGTGTGCTTGCTCGGCACCCACTGCGACTGCGAATCCGACTGCGACTACAAATACGACTATGACTAGGAATGTGACTGCTGATCATTGGCCGTACTCATGCAAAGTTACGGCTAGACTGATTTTCCACTTGTGCGTTTTGTTGATAAGCGCAGCCGCTCCCGCTGCTCCAATCCGCCTCCACTCTAACACTCTTGTCGCAGTCAGACGCTATTACACTCACGTACTTAGTGTGTGCTCGGGTTGTCATTACATCAGCCCGATCCCCTTGTCTTCTCAGCCCCCACTCTAGCGAATTCATTGTGATTTTTTTTGTTTGGTAGTCGGTACGCGCACGCAACTAACTTGGTCTAATGGCGCGGTATGTTCGGATGTCCGTCGCCGCAACGCTCTTAGCTCCCCCTGAGGCCTGTCTGCGTGCACAGCCTTTATTCGCTGATAACAGCAATCGGCGCAATCTCCTCTGTCTCTCTCTCGCTCTCTCTTTCTCTCTCTCTCGTTATCGCGAAACAACTTTCAATATTACACGAATGTCTGCAGGCGAACGGCTCATTCGTTTGCCAATTGCAAAGGCGTACACTTCGCTACCCAATTTACCACCACACACACACCCGCATTATGGATATACTAGTACAAAAGCCCATCTTCTGGCCCAACAGCAGTAGCGAATACTTCGAGCCGCCGCCAACAGGCTACTTCACGCCGTACAATACACCGCCGTATATATCGCAGGCGGTCACACACACTGCACCAGCTGGCAGCTGGCTGGGCGAATCAATGCAGTACCTGAGATTTCCCACACCGCCCATTACTCCACCCCGTGTAGTTGTGCTGCCCGTTCCAGTGTCCAGCGAGTCCAGCTGCAGTCCCTCACGCTCTTCGGTCATCATGAAGTGCAGCAAGAGCGCTAGTTCCGGTTCCGCTTCCATTTCCGGTTCACACTCACCAACTGAGTCTTGCAGCGAGCACAGCAGCAGCGGCAGCGGAAGCGAGTGCGATTTTATCTGCAATTGGCACGATTGCGGAAGGTGAGTGTCGCAATCACTGTCACAGTCACTGAGCCAGCATTTTGTCGCATAGTGTTATTATCGCAGTAGCTTTACTCATGCTTCTTCTTATTTCTATTATTGCAGAATTTTCGAATCTTTGGAGGCACTCGCTCAACACGTCACCTTACGTCATGCCATTGCCTCGCTGTTAGATGGTCTATACTACTGTCGCTGGGGCGGCTGTCAGCGAAGCGAACGCGGATTCAATGCCCGCTACAAGATGCTCGTTCACGTCCGCACTCACACCAAGGAGAAACCGCATCTTTGCCATCTCTGTGACAAGTCCTTCTCGCGTGCTGAGAATCTGAAGATTCACATACGCTCGCATTCGGGCGAAAAGCCATACAAATGCCACTTTGAGGGCTGTCAAAAGGCTTATTCGAATTCCTCGGATCGCTTCAAGCACACACGCACCCACTCCATGGAGAAGCCGTATATGTGCAAGGTAGCCGGTTGCCAGAAACGGTATACTGATCCTTCATCCCTGCGCAAGCATGTGAAGACTTTTAAGCACAGCATTCAGCTGATTGCCAGCCAAACTGCCACTTGCATGCTGGAAGCCAACGAGCACCACACATCGTCCTACACCTGCCTGCCTCTGACCACGACCGTGTCCGCGCCATTGTCTTCGGCTTGCGTGGATTCATCATGCTTTTTGGATTTAACGGACAGTGATAATGTGGCAAGCGATTACTCACTGCGTTCGAAGCATAACACTGAGTACACATCCTCGGACTACTGGCTGCATCCGAGAGAGCCCAGCTATCGTTATCTACACAGTGAGGAGTTCACAATAGAAATGGAGCTAGACACGCCAACGCCGCTTGACTTGCGCATCCACAGAAGTTAAATTATACACTCACACACACACACATACACATATTTACGCTGCGGTCGTGGCGATCCACTCTAGTCACCATGCTAACACTAGCTCTTGTCAATAATGTTAGGTAATCCCTTAGTTTTCAATAAAGACTATCTTATATAATTCACATTATATTTATTACATTATTTGAAAGCATTCAACGGGATTATAAAACGGGGTTTAATTTGTATTAAAAAGATAATACAAATGTTTTGATTAATATCTACAGTTTTTACAAATTGTTATGTGATTTTCTTGTCTCTAGTTTTAATACGCTCCTAGTTTCAAACTTAGCGCCAACACCTTAAGTCAGTGAACATAACCAGAAGTGATCGAAAAGTAAAAAAACTGCTGTTCAGAAAACGATTAATGATAACTTTATGACAAAATGTAGAAATTAATTTCAATTGTTGTCTTGAATTATGAATGATACTTGCTACTAACAGAATATAATTTATGCTTTTAATGAAAAATCGTTAAAAATCGCTTATTCGATATTTTTTGTTGTTAAACTAATCCGTTTTAGTTTACATACTTTTGCGCGGATGACAGACAGCACCCACTGAGTACATGAATATAAATGTAGCATTCTTTTAGGCGCACATGCATATTTGCTACTTTGTCGATAATATATCCATCCAAGCAAACTGTAAGCGATTATAAATCATGATTGAAATACGAATATCTCTTTATTGTGTGTGCTACATGATAATTGAAGTTCAATAGCAAGCGTCAATTTGCATACGAGGCTTTGTTGTGCATTCATTTATCTGGTCTCAATTTAAACAAAACAGTTCTTTGCGACATCGAGTTGCTACAGCACCATATACGAGTGTACAACAAAGTTGACTTTATTAATGTGGAATATGTTACAAGGTAATTCACGCACGCGTGCTCACCCACCCGCAGGAAAGTAATTGAAGCGATATTTACTTGCCGGCTTCGCTGTCGATAAGCAACTGATTACCTCCGGTTCCCGCACTTGTAATGCCCATTAAGGTTTTTTCGGTGCAATGTTTTACCAGGCTGAAACGACAAGAACCGAGCTAAATATAAATTACTCATGTGTTTTCCACGAATGGAATAAGTAAAGTTTAATATGTACATACTCGTTTATATTTTCTCTGCCGACTAGCAATGGCAGCGGCATCGCTCACTTCGTCGATGCTTGATACTGAGCCCGCTGCCTAATTAAGGTTTAGTCTGAAACGCAAGCAGTTGGCGAGAACACGAACAATTTCCTATTTCGAAATGCAATTTAAATTTGAATTGCATTTGATTTGCCTTTGGCTGCTGTGCGGTAAAGTGCTTTGCCAAGATGTTAGACCCGAGTTTCCAGAGGATTTTCCAATAACCACACCAGAGACTGTCACAGAGCTGCCAACAACACTTCTAGCCACAACGACAACGGAGGCAAACGAGACCCCTACAGTTGCAGCAACCACAACTGAAGCTGTGATAACGACTACCGCAGAAGTTTCAACAGTAATCGCAACCACAAACAAAGCAGCCAAAGAGACTGTTACATCCACAACGGAGCAGCTACCCACGATACCTTCGGCGCCAGCCGTTATTCCTATCTGGCCACCTGCGCTTCCTTATCCATATTCAACCTATCCTCCAGCTACAAGGCCACCCCTCTTCACCCCAGTTTACCATTGGCTATGGGATCTGTATGAGAGCGAGGAAGTAGCGCGCTGTTATCTGAAAAACCAAGTGGAGCGCAACCAATTTCGCTGGAGGTGTGGTTGTAAGTAGCACACTATAACTTCTGTTGGGAGATGCAACATTAATTACATGTTTTTCTAAATATTTACATTTCACAGATTCAAGATCAATGTCCATAATCAGCTGCTATCGCTGCTGTTTTTACGGCAACAGCAGATTCGCAGGTTGCAGCAAATTACACAGTGGGCGCTGTAGTATTCAGAGCACCGCCTGGCAGATCTAACATTAAGATTAAAAAGGGGTAATTCCCATTCATAATAAGCGAGAATATTTTCATTAGTTTTACGTTTTTAAGTGTGCATTTTTCTTTTGGCGCAATAGAGTTATTACTTTGCAAATATGTATTAATAATCTTACAAGTTGTTTGGGAGAGTTTAAAAGGATATGTAAAGTTGTTTTGGAGAATATTCTATATAACGAAAGTGAAGTGGACCAAAGCTAATTGAAGCTTGAAATATTTATTATTCTAAAAGTCGTTGAGAAGCCTATGAATTCCGTCCAAAGCACATTAAAGTCAAATTTAATTAAAGATTAAAACAAATCTCACAACAATACTTAGACTATCAATCCAAGTTGTATACGTTGCCCAGATTCAGGAAGCAATCCTTCAGATGCTGCTGACACTCGCAGAAATCGGGGAACGGCGGGGCCAACACCTCGTACATGATGCGTAGCAAGTCGACAAACTTGTTTAGAGACTTTGAGTAGTCGCCTGTATCGTAGAGTCGTTTCGCCGTACGTGTCATCATTTCCGTATCCTGCATGACTTTCAGACCTTTCAGGATGTTAGTCATCTCGCCACAGGTGACACACTTGATCATGAAGTCATTGCAAGTGGGTGGTACCTCAATGATTGCGGCACAATTGTTTGGCGCCTCACACCGGAAGCGTATAATGTCTCTTGGCAGCTGATCGAATAGGGGCCAGCTCTCCAGGCAGGCATCGCAGTTACATTCGAACCAATATAAATCCTTTAGCCTGGCCTGGCGGTCATCTCGCTTGTCCTGAGTGTAAATGGGACCGTAGTTCTCATTGATGGGCAGCCCAGCTTCAATGGGACGCACACTATTTATGTGAATGGTGGTGCCCCGGAAGTATCTGACCACACCCGGATCGCAAGAGTGGTTAAAGAGCGCTAGAGTTGGATATATAGCACCTCCTATGAAGATAGATTTCTCGCGCCTTTCGGAGCTAAACTTGTGCAACTCAGCCACCTCATGAGTATTGAACTGTATGAACTGCAGACTGCGCAACACAAGCGAGCTGATGGCTTTCACCTGCTCTGGCTGAGGATCATTGCCAAAGTAGCCTGCGGATTGCAGGCATCGTGTCAAAAAGCGAGCCATGAGCACATATTGAAAGAAATTTGAGGGCTGTCGTTCCATCTGATGACGCTCCAAATGAGCCACACGGCGAAAGTCATCCTTGGGAAGACTAATTGAATCGGCAGCATTCAAAATACATCATTTTTTGTATGTTCATCAGTTTAACTCACCTCAAAAGCTGTTCCAATGACAACTCCTCGTCAAGCGTGGGCTTCAGTTGCAGAAAGTATTCTAGGGGTTTGCTAGCAATGATGCGCAACGCCATGTGGTTGTTAATTGACGCACCAGAACGCCAAATGACCGGCAGTATGCCACACTCATACTTGTGGTACTTGGCTGCTGCACGCTGCTGGCACTGTTCTGAGCAATAGACGACATCTGAGCATCCAGGACAAGCAACTGGCACCACAGTACTGAAACGAATAAGGGGTGATGTGGGGAAGTCTTTTATGTTAAACTGGCTGGCTTATTTCAAAAGCTATTTTTCTATTTGACATGCCGCTATACAACTCGCTGTTACTAACATGTTTATAAATAGAAGACATTTAACTGTTAAGAGAGTGACTGTTAATTTGCTGATGTTAAGATAACTTCTCTTACCGCACAAAGCAATACTCGCAGTGGGTTTGAGAGAACTTTTCGAGCAGCACGGCAACATAGGGACGTTCGACAAGCAGCTCTTGGCCCACCTGGACATCAGCTGAGGCACGCGCAAAGCGACCTTCCTGCGCATTCTTATCGATGCGCACCATCGAACTCACATATTCCTTCTCATCCGGCAGCGTTTGTGCTTTATCCAGTTCTATGCTGACATTCGCATTCTTAAGTTTTAGCTGTCTTGCAGCCTGCTTGGCCGTGCGTGGGTCGGCCTCCAGCAATTTAATCATAGTCATGGCATCCATATTTAACTTGGAGCGTCTGTCTACAGGCAGCGTGGAGTCATCGGCGGCCGTAATGCATTTTCTGCCAATGGAAATTTAAATCAACATTTATTTACTATGAATTCAAAAGTTGTGTTCACTTGAAGGCGCTGATAGTGTGCGGATAATCTTTGAGGGCCATGTAGCAGCGCGCCTGCCGTTCGTACAGCTTGTAGAGCAAATCCTTGGGATATCCTAGATCGAGTGCACGCCGAATATCCACCAAACACTCGCTGTGCTTTTGCATGTGGTACAAGGTCGCTGAGCGATTTGCCAGCGCAATAGAACGCTCGAGAACTGCAGGTAAACATCAATTCAATAGTTATGATCAGTTTTTCGCAACTACTCACCCTTGTTACTGGGAAGCGAGACATAGCTTCTGCTGTAGAGCAGCATTGCCTCCAGCCACTTCTTCTGCTTGAAGGCAGTAGTGGCACGCTCCTTCAATTCGACGGCAACTGTGGCACTCTTTCCCTTGAACTCGCGCTGCACTTGCAGTCCCGCATCGCCCGCACGCACCCAGCTCAACTGATCCACATATGCTACGCGCTCGTCATCGTTGCCACACTCGGCTAATTTCTCAATGTCCGTCTCGAAGCTGGCAGCTCCCACTTCTCGCAGTTTTAGATAATATTCGGCAAAGAAGCCTTTCTGTTGGCTAAGTGGTAATTTCATGACGGCAACTTTATTAATTTTTAAATCTGAATATTATGTGTGTGGATATTGAAGTATGCAAGTAGTGAACAAATTTTGTTCTTTCGTCTTTGAATATTACAGTCGCACTGAACGAATTTTCAATTGTCGAATATACAGTCGCAACGTGTGGTATCTAGACAACTTTCAAAACATTTATTTTTAGATCGAAAAAGGGTGCTATTTGGAGCAAGCAGCTGAGAAAGTCCACGATCGCTATATGAATAGTAGAAGAGTAAGCATTGCAATGGTACATTTGTTTACAAATAAAGTATTCGAAATACGCTCTCTTCTTAGATTTTTCAATCAGCCGAGCCGAGCACTTAAAAATTTCCCAGCAACATGTTAATTTGTACAGTTGTTCACATGCCGCGGAACGGAAGAACACCTTTAGGTTAATTATAAATTACGCTATATGTATTTAGCTTATGTATAGATAGTTGCCAATTAGAAGTGAATAATGTGGATAGCCTCTCCCTCAACATGATGACAATTATTTGCCGCGTTTGGCACATTCGCCTCTTTAGCTCAGTGGCAGAGCACTGGTCTTGTAAACCAGGGGTCGTGAGTTCAATCCTCACAGGAGGCATAAGGCGGCCGATCAATATCGTCCGGTATGTATTTTTAGGGATTTTTTGTATGTAATTATTATTATTGATATATTTTAAGAATGCTTCATTGATGGTTTATTAGAAATATAATACATTATGTAATAAAGAATTGAAATATTAGCTTAAGATTTCGAAAAGATTATAGATGTTATAAAAAAAACACAGCAGTTGAAAAATTGCATATGAATATTCATATATGTACTATATATTCATATTCAATTCTAATGGATCGTAAATATAACTGCAATAGTTCACAATTATAAGAAGAGCCACTAATACTTGCCACTAATAATTTTACGATTTTTACTTAAAAAAATTATTAGTTCCAAAATATTAAAAAAAATAATAAATAAAAAGGTGTTCAAATTGATGCCTCCTGTGAGGATTGAACTCACGACCCCTGGTTTACAAGACCAGTGCTCTGCCACTGAGCTAAAGAGGCCTGAGCAACGTGACTCGTTAAGTCTGCTCATGAGCTCTGCACGTTCAGAGACATCAAATCGCATTTTAACCGTTCACCGTTTCGGGGGCTGTTATAACAGTTGGCAACGCGCAATGAGCGTTGCTCAATAGGGCGTAATCCAATATTAATATCTGTTAATTCTATCTGCAATTAACTCCTGATATTATCTAACTTCAGCACTTGCACTACAAATGGAAAGAGCAGCTGCCAACCTTGATGCTACCCAATTTGTTTTCGTTTGACTGAAGAAAACACATCGGCTCAAAAAATGTTCGAAATGTCTACATTTTTATCCTACTCATTTTTAAAAGACATTTTGTTATGGTAAATTGTAAGCAAAAGACTCAACAGCTCCGGCAGTGAAGTGCTATCTGTGTCGTGGGAAGACAAGAAGTTGCTTGCAGAAGCCACAATGGGTCTTCTCCTGTCATTTGTGTCTTTGGAGATGCAAGTTGTGTGTTTCTTTCGAATTTTGTAGATTGCACTGATAATAAGAGCAGAGTTCCGCCTTAATGCTTACATCTGACAACTTACACTTATTTTGCATTTATTTTTTAGAAATTGCAGGAGATTTATTTACCATGCACATATCTTAAGATAACCTAGCTAAAAAGAGAAAACGAATGTTAACGTACGAAACATTTGGATTAAATACCTTTGAGTCGCTATTAAAATTAGTTTTTGTAAAATATATTTTAAAGCTTGTCAGATATCAAATCTCAATTTGCGGGCAGCAAAAACTACATGACTGTACCCTCAACTTAAGGCAATGAATATAAAGTACCATATCTGCACATTTATTGGAGTATGCGTGTAGGTATTATTATGCATTATGCTCATATCGTATTACACTGGTGACAGCCCTTTCGAAGTCCTATAGAAGCGATGCAAATTTGCATGTCGCGTAAAAGGTGAAATGCGTAAATTACAGTGTCAACATTACAACGCCCACTTTCCCGTGATCCTTGATATTTTTAGACCCAGAGTCTGGGGTGGTGGTGTACCGCTGTGAAAATGCATTATGCCCAATGGGACGCGAAACCGAACCGCAACCCGAGAGCTGAAACACTCACCTCAAGCAGGCTAAACTCTACTCTGGATTTATGGGCGAGCATTATGGTAATTTCGTTAGCTGTTGAATCCGTTCACATTGACTTTGGCATTGTAACCTTTGTGTTGGAAAACAGTGTTATTGTGGGGTGGTTGTCAGACTGGACAACACGTCAGAAGCTAGACAGGAACAACAACGTCAGTCATCATCTATCAAATGCAGCGGGCTGACTGCATCTTGTAAGCGGTAAATAAACTATGCTTACAACAAACAAATCCGACAGCTGCCACTTGCAGTACAGTAGAGTGCAGTGACACTCAAAGGATGCGCCCCCCACCCTGCCGCTTTCTTGTTTGTGCTCTCTGATACTGGTACTCTGCTCTGTGATACTCGTAATCAGTGTTACAACTGTCATTGAACATTAACATTGTGAATAAAGTTGCGTCTGGGGCTGTCAATACGCATGAGCCGGGCCGATCGTTTATGAGCTGTCATTCAGGCACAAAATATTTTCACTTTCGTCATCATCACCATTATCGCCGTTGCAACGAGCCACCCTTAATTGTAGTGCATTGTCAGCAGCAACAGCAGCAGCAGCAGAGAGGACGAGGTGGAAGACAGGCAATGCATTTGTGCTCGGTGAATTGCCATTTCTTTGTCCCTGTTATAACTGCTTAATATACTTGTTTATCAGCATATGCAAATTCATGTGGAATGAACCTACCCAACGATAAAGCGTCGTGGGCCCAGCGAATATAACCATCAATTTGTGCTCTCTCCACTCTCTTGAGTCGTCATTACATCATATTTTATTTCTTTTTCCTATACATTTTGAATCTCGATTGTGCAAAAATTTCATTAAACTTTCGTTGCAATTGAAACAAGTAAGAAAGCTACAGTCGAGTGTGCTCGACTGCCATATACCCGCTACCCAGCTCAAACATACTAAAATATACCAAAAAGTATTTTTGGTATTTTTTATATCTATCTAGTAAATCGTTTTTTTTCGATTTTAGGGGCAAAAGGGGCGTGGCCAAAATCTAAAATAAGGTACCAAGTTTGGAATCTCTAGCTCTTATAGTCTCTGAGATCTAGGTATTCATACAGACAGACAGACAGACGGACATGGCTATATCGACTCGGCTGGTGAACCTGACCAAGAATATATATACTTTATGGGGTCGGAAATGCTTCCTTCTGCCTGTTACATACATTTCCTGAAGTCACAAAGCTATAATACCCTTCTACCCTATGGGTAGCGGGTATAATAAAAAAATACTCGGCTATTTGGCTATTTGCAGCCACTTTTTATTGTTGTGTCTGTTGTGCAATATACCTCGGACATTCCGCATTCTGTGTTTCGCCTGTTGTCATTCAAAGCACAAGCGATTGTTTGTGTTGCAACCGATTCATGTCAACTTGAAGCGCACTCACACGAGTACCCTCTCGTGAACAATATCTAACGAGACAGACAAAGAGTGCAAAATAAACTGCCAGACAGACAAAACCATTATTGGCATAAACTAAATAAAGAAAATTTCTATGAGCTAGTTAGCTTCCTGCCACTGCTACTACGACCAACTTGCAAAACACAGCCTAAGAAATCGAAACGTATTTTATCATTTGTCAACAAATTGTAAAATTGTGGGTGGCTCCAGCGTTGGCTCTTGGCATTTAAACAATTATAATAATTTGCAGTGCCATTGTCCCACTGCCGACTGGCGATTTTCGACTACCAAACAAATCTCATGTTATGAAAAATCGAATTTACTCTTGCCCATTTTCAGCTTTATGGCTCGTGTGCATATCTATGTCATGTTGTTATCATCTCTGAAAATGTGTTTTTAAGTGGCTAAAAAATACAAAAACAAGTTTAGTTGCTCAAGTTTTTCTACTCCACTGTCGTCGCAATGCAAATTTAATTGCGCTTCTTAATTAATTTTAAACGAGCATTTAAATATATTTTAGCTCAAGTTTAACAGATCGTTAACAACACTTTTCCTAAACCCATTGATTTTAATCGTTTCGCTGACATTGAAACAGACCAATCCATCACAATCGCAAGTCGATATGTTGAATCGCATATCAATAAATGATTAAGAGAAATCGCAATCGTATGTATTTCATTGTATTGGTATTAGTTTCAGCCCTGAATCGGAAACTGACTTTGCATAAATGAGGTATAAACAGGCCAACTAACGAATAAATCAGCTTTTGATTTTGTTTTGCTACTCTGAACACTTATACAATTTTATTACACTCAATCAGTAAATCTGCCATTATATGGACATAGTCGATAATCCATAACCATATAACAACTCAATAATACATTACTTCGAGTTGGATACATTAGATTTAATTATTTATTTTTCCTTTATTAATTGGATATATGTATATTCATAATTTCGAGTATTTTTCCACACGAATTTAATAAATTCTACTTTCTTCTTACATATGTTACTATAAATTTTATTATTATTATTGTTAGAATTAACCCTCAATTTCAATATCAAGTAATTTATTATTTAAACTGATTATATTACCAACTTACAATAGTACATCATAAATATTCATATAATCGCTAAGCATAAGCACATTAAATGTTATTGCCTTATCGCCGTAGGGGATCTGTAATTTCCAATCATTTAATTGCCAATCCTGACTACAGTTGATGTCGATGCTTCACGTGTGATCCTTTCTGCTCTTTTCGGTATGATTAGACTTTAAAAGAGAGGACAATCAGACGATAGGAGAAGGACTGAAATTTAGAAATCATAAATGCATAGCAACCAAATAAAAGCATTAATTGGAAATTAAAAAGAAAGGTGAAATTTATGAGGAAAGAGTTCAAATTATGAGTGGGAATAATAAAAAAATAAAGAGTGAAAAAGCAAGGTAAAAACTGCAATTTTTACAAAAGCAACAACAATGGAAAGTGTTCTCGTCCGCCTCGTCTGGCATTGTGCGGACACTCAAGTGGAAAACAAAAGCTAATGCCAGACAGTCGCGTTTTCCCCGTAGTCGCGAGGGGTTGAACGACTGCAACAACAATTAAAACTGTATTTCGAGTGGTGGCGTCGGCGTCGGCACTGACAGCTGCAAAAGGAAAATGGGAGTGGGAATGAAAATGGAAATGGAAAAGTGCGAGCGCGGTGCGTGGCAATACACAGAATAAAATGACAGGAGGCTGAGCATCTCTTCTATTTAACATGTAATACAGTTACAACCTGAGTTTTGAGATTGATGAGTAGCCGGGTCACTGCAACTGCCATATCCAGTGACAGCACGTAACGAATTGCCGCATGAAAGACACGACCTTTTTTATGCAAAGGATAATGCACCAGGCACATTAACGAAATACTACGCAGCCTGTCAGCACGCATTAAGTCTCATTTTTTTTCGATTTTTTTGTTCCGACATTTGGCGCAGGCAATTTTACACTAAATCAACCAATTTCTCACCCAATTCCTCAACAATTCCCCTATTGTTCGAAGCATCGTACAATTCGTTGGCATTTCGGGGTCGATTGACAAAAAATAAGCCGCTAAATGCAGCCAATAATTCGAAATCGTTTTGCGGTATTACTTTAATGCGATTTTACAATAACCGAACTCGATTTTCAAATCCAAACTAAACGAAACTTGATGCTTTTTTAATCCCATAATAATAACTTTGACCGAAGAAGAAGTTATATAAATATAGTCTATTATATATAGTGGTGAATTATTAATTGCATTTGAAACTCTATTTGAAACACGAAATTATTTTAAGCTTTCTAGTTTTCAATAGTATTTTACTACATTTTCTAAAAAGAATCGATATTTTAATGCATACAGTCATTTATCATGAGGTTGAAGAAATCCTCTCGGTGCTCTTTAATACCCTTACCTAAACATATGTATCTGAGCGAGGAGGGGAAAACGTTATGCTCGTTGGGTTTGACGAAACCGTGTGTTGGCTTGTTGTTAACGCCTTGAAGGTATCCAACAGCTGTTAAATTTCCTATAACTCTAACGACGCACAGCACGCGCCAGTTGTTTGTCTCGCCTAATTGCAAATACCTTTTATTTTGACCCAGGGCAAGGTAAGGTAGAGGAGCAAACGTTAAGGTCCTGCTGTGCACCATGTGAAGATTGAAGTCAATGTGTGACTCATATGTGAACTAAAGCAGCGATCGATTGGGCTGAGAATGAGACAGTGACTGAGATGGATTAGTGAGTACGTAGATTGTTGACCCATTTCCTACGCACTACTGCCTAGAAACTGAAATCAAACTGATATGCTCATACACACACACACATCCACACCACAAGCGAAAACTGTGGTAATCAAAATGATGATGTGAAAATATTTGTTCATTGAGCATGTCGTTTTCATTTTGAGTCCGACTAATGAATCCATCTCCATCTCTATCCAGGTAGCTCGCTCTGCCTGAGACTCCGTCTTCAACACCATATCCATTTTAGACGGTTTCACTTTCAACAGGTGAGAGCCTGCCTCCGAAACAGAATTTCTTCATTTTCGGCCCTAATTGTCATGGGCCACTGAAGCGCACAGCCCGCGGCTCATCGACATAGACATCGACATCAACATCACGTTCGGGTTGAGCTCAGATGTGATGATGATGATGATGATGATTATAAAGATAATAACTATGAGTATGAATGTGTTTAATTGTTAAAAATTAATATCCGGTCTTCAACACTGACCTTGTCGGGTCTATACTCATTTCATATCTGACGCTCACGACAAACATTAAAACAGTTATCAGCTACAACAAACGGGCAACATCAAGCTCGCAGAAAGACGGCAACTGTGTCAACATGTGTTCTCTGCGCCTAGATACAAGACACAAGATACTGGTACAGAAATGAGAACGAAGTCTGAATTCTGCAGAAGTGCAGCTTAAGTTGGTTGCTCGAATTCGCTACTTTTGCGTCACCAAAACAACCGCCTCTTTAGCTCAGTGGCAGAGCACTGGTCTTGTAAACCAGGGGTCGTGAGTTCAATCCTCACAGGAGGCAATTAGTTAGCCTATTAGCGATGATATATTGAGATGAAGTCGAATTTTTTGGCAGCAAAAATGAAATGGTTCTGCAAGCCGCAGTCCCCCAAATTTCGATTTATTTTAGAGCAGTTTGTTTGGTTGTCCTCGCTTTGTAACAGTCTATCATAATGAATTTTTATAAATTGAGAAGATAGTTTAACATATATTTTTTTATGCTCATTTCTGGCTGATCCAATCTTAAAATAATACGTATATAATGAGAAATTAGATACAGTAATCGCTTGCTAAAGTGTATTTTGGCTATAAAGAGTTTCGCATTAAATAAATTCTTAAGCTCATTAATTGTGATTAATGATCCTGGTCTTAAATTCCATTTTAAGTTCTTTGTAGATAATCAAAACAGTTTTAAACTAAATAGAGCTTCAGCATTAGTGAATGAAATTGCGTGTGCGTGAGCTCTAAATAAATATGACAAGCTCTCCGGGCCAATACAGCTGAAATTGTTACTTTATTTAATTGCGAAATTGCATAAGTGACTCAATTTATGGTGCCGCGATCATGAAATGCTTTATATTCACATGGACATGCACTTGGCAACCAGGAAAATATAAGCGGAAACTGGAAACCAGGGTAGAAAAATGTCAATGCTTTAGCGGATGCTTGGGCTGCAAAGTTGTTGCGAAGTGCAGATGAAACTCAATAAAGTAAGTAGTCATCATCGTTTAAGTGGCTATGCAGAATGGTAGAGTTTGCGTTGCGAGGAGGCAATTAAAAAATTGACCTTGCTATAAATTAGTGTAATCAGGTCAAGGTACCATCCTGTATTTTCAAGTGCCCTGAATTTGTATTTCGCATATCAGCCACAAAATTACAATTTACACCGTGAGCTGTGGCCTTTGGCCTGTGTTTGAAGTCCCAACAATTGCTTGTGAGATTTTCCTGCCACTTTCGGCGTTTCTTTGTTTACTTTGCGTTCGTTTGTTTTTCGGGAAAACCATAAAAAAGTAGCTGTGGAATGAGAGCGACAAGTGATTGCTGTTGCTGTCGCTGGCGCTGTCGATTTCAACTCCTCAAGAAAGTGGCTGTTATTTTACGATACTACTTGTTGTGGTTTTGCAGCAAGTTGTCAGACACACAAGCTCACTGAAATACACACAATATATGCGACGTTCTTTGATTCGAATCCCCCTCTTTCTATTCTTTTGTCATCAAAATATGAAAAGACTTTAACAACAAACTTATTATCACAATAACTTCTGCCAAATAGTTTGTACTGACTTTTATTTGTATATTTTAAACAGTTTTGATTTCGTAATAGTTTAACGGTATGCCCACATTTCACTATTTTCTACATTTCTTAATGGGCCTCACCATTGTCAGAGCTTTCATTTATAGGCGGCGACATTAGTTAATTGCAAAATTGAATAAAAAGCTTGCTATAGTAATAAAAACGAGAGCAACTAAGGGGAGGACAACACTTGAAGCGCGTGCCCGGCTTGCGAGTAAAAAGGTTTTCCTTTAATTTTAGATTAATGCACGAATGCATCCTTTTTTGGTTGTTTTTGATTTATGTCTTTCAGTTTCGTGTCTGTTTTGGGTGCTTCGTGCTGTGCTAATTTTAATGATTTTCAATGGCCAAATGTAATCAACTCTGACAACTCCCGCCCTTATGATACAACCCCTACACAAAAAGAAAGCTACAGTCGAGTGTGCTCGACTGTGATATACCAGCTACCCAGCTCAAATATACTAAAATATACCAAAAAGTATTTTTTTGTTTTTTTGGGCAGCTGGATTTTCCCATACAAAACTGTTTCTTGAATAACTTCCAAGTTTTTCATCCGATCTTGGGTATCATCGAGACTGTCTTTATCTTTGTATGTACCAAAACTGGAGACTCTATCTTTAAAATTGTGCTAGTAAATCGTTTTTTTCGATTTTAGGTGGCGGAAAGGGGCGTGGCAAAAATCTAAAATAAACTTGATCTGCGTAGGACATACACCAATACTGGTACCAAGTTTGAAATCTCTAGCTCTTATAGTCTCTGAGATCCAGGTGTTCATACAGACAGACGGACAAACGGACATGGCTATATCGACTCGGCTGGCGATCCTGACCAAGAATATATATACTTTATGGGGTCGGAAATGCTTCCTTCTGCCTGTTACATACATTTCCTGAAGTCACAAAGCTATAATACCCTTCTACCCTATGGGTAGCGGGTATAAAAACAAAAAATGTAAAAGGGTTGCATATACTACGAGTGCTGCGAGTTTATGGATTTTGGTGCCGTTGTGTTGTGTTTGGGTTGTTGTGATCATTTTAATTGACTTTGCGCACGAGCGCGCTCTGGTCTCTATCTGGATCTGAATGCCACAGCTAAATGCCAAAATACCACTTCAACAAATGCACCACCTAGCAACATTTGGCTGCCGCCTCATAGTATGTCAGTCAATGGGTTCACCGAAACTCCGATACAAAACGCGAGAAGAGCGATTATCCAAGCACGGAAATGGACATTTAAGATGCACGTCGTAAAACTCTCAAGCCGATGGCAGCTGTCAAAATAAGGTGACGCCTTCTGCGCCGAAGATGTAATTTTATTTGGCAGGGATAGTTCAACGCACTGTGCTATTAACTACAAACTGCTTCGAATATTATGAATATAATCATTAAACCAAAGTCGAACTATGCTTGCTTTAGTAATTCATATGTGTCTCGCTCTCTCTCTCTCTCTCTATCTTTTTCTCTCTTTCATTCTCTCTCTCTCTCTCTCTCTCTCTCTCTCTATCTCTCTATTATCATAATGGTATTATGTCTACGGTACGACTTGCTCTTTACACAAACCCACCACTAAAATCGACAGATCTGAGATCAAACTCAATGAATTGTATACATGTAACAGCGAGGGCTGGTTTACAACTTGATAATTTTGTACATTAAGCTATTGCTTGAAAATTAAATTAAATAAAGAATTCATTCGAAATTCTTTATTTATGTTTTTGAAATTAATAATAGGTGAACAATATGTTGAAACTTTAAATATTATTCTTTTAGCTAACGTAATTCATTAAATTTATTTCTAAAATGTATATACATATATAATAAGATGCACTATACAATATATATAAATAATCTATAATTGAAACATAAACTTAAACTCTTTCATAACTAACTATTAATAAAAAGCTAATATAATACTACAGAGCTTTGTCTAATGTTTATTATCATCTCTCAATAAACTTTATGAACTACACTCTCAATGATTTACAGCGCGTTTTCTGTTGCTGTTACTGTTGCGCTGTCGCTGTTTCTGCGCTGTTCAGCACATTCAGTGCTCAAGAAGACGTAGTGCCAGACGCAACTATACGCTCTTTCGCCGTCGCGTGATCGTTTTTCGTTCAGTTGCGATCTTTTTCAGAAGGTTATGCGCCTGCGCAACTGAAAATTGTGGAATTGAACTGCCACTGAAAGGAACTCTCTTGTGTCGGCAGTCGCAACTCGAATATTTTGTGCATTGTTGTTGCTGTCGTTTGTTTATTAGATTTTCCCACTCAAGTGAAAATTTCCTGTTCACGTTATTTGGGAGGGAGAAGAGAAAACGGAAATGCAACGAAAAGGAAATCAAACATGCTTGTATGACAAACGGAAATTGAATCGTGTGCATTGTGCGATGTGCGAGTGCGCACGAGTTTGAATTAAATTAAATGAATCAAAGCAAAAACGCTAATAATTTGTGGTTAATTTTAAATAAAAAATATAACCGACAGTCAAGTTATAAACATAAAAGATAAGAACAACGATAATGGTTTATTGTACGGCGACTTAGTAACGGTCTCCGATGCGGTTGCAAACACCAGTTCGGAACAATAGCCGCTTTCATTGATTTATTGCCAAAGTGTAAATAATTGCAACAAAAGTAGCACGAAAGCAATTCAATCGAAACTTAATGAAATCAATTTAATAGAAATTCCATCATTGATGCTTGTTTTTTTGAAAATTTCGAGAAACCAATACAAAGGCAATTCAGAATCACATTTGTCGAGCACACATACCTGAAACATCCTACTGGTAAGTGTCCAATTAACTGAAATTAGAAACTTATACAACTTGGATTCACTCCATGTATTCGTACTACGTATAGTAATGGAGTGCAAGTCACTTTGTAAAGGTTACATCTCGCTTATATTCTTAGCGCTCAGTGGAGCCTGCCTCAAGTCGCACCCAGTAATGATGTGGCAAATATGCCTAGCTAAGGCCACTCCTCTAAATACACACTCTTATATATGTATATTGTGTGGTGATTATGCAAGGTTCTTCATTTGAAGACAAGCAAAAAATATAAACAAAAATCAAAAAGAGACTTTAAATTGCACTTCACATTCTCGCATTTTAGCAATTTTACTCTTGAATTATGGATTGGGAAGAAGTTTTTACTATGTAGCCAACTAATATACCTGTGGATTTTATTGTTTTATTTTCTTTTTTGCCAACAATAACGTTGCGAGAATTAGTTTGAAAGTGGTTGGTCATAACAAAAGAATTGACTTTCGCAATCAAGAAAGAAAATTGTTTATAAAGAAATAAATTACGAGACGCTGGACTTCGATTATTAAAACGCGATTTGAATTGCTGATGCTGAAACTGATGTCGGAGCTTTCAGTAATTAATATCATTGGCGATTCAGCAGCAGGTTGGCAATGTTTTTGCGACCGCAAAATCAAATCAAGAGTTAAATTTAATTGAAATTCTATTGGAATTTCTAGTTTGTCCTTGGCCAATGCTCATGTTGATGCAGCGCTATAATTACGAATGATTTTCTGGGGTTCAGTCACACACAGTTTCAGGTAATTGTCTGTTGAATTCGATTCTACAGCAGTGAACAGAGAACAGTGGCAGGTATATTTCGGTGTATTCAATTGTCTTGTTCTCTCGAAAGTGCCATTAATTTTAAGAGTCTCTTTTCCCTGTCTCTCCTGGTCGGTGTCTGTGTGCATTGCATTTAAATAACAATTGATATAGACAGCAAATGGAAAGCAGTACCAGGTTTATTGAGATTTGAATTTCAAGAAGGGCCAAGCAAACTAAGCAACGCTTTGGGCCCAGTCCCGAACAGGATGTTAGGCCGGGGTATGATTAACATATTTTTTATATCCGCTACCCATAGGATAGAAGGGTATTATAGCTTTGTGACTTCAGGAAATGTATGTAACAGGCAGAAGGAAGTATTTCCGACCCCATAAAGTATATATATTCTTGGTCAGGGTCACCAGCCGAGTCGATATAGCCATGTCCATCTGTCCGTCTGTCTGTCTGTCTGTATGAACACCTAGATCTCAGAGACTATAAGAGCTAGAGATTCCAAACTTGGTACCAGTATTGTTGTATGTCCTACGCGAATCAAGTTTATTTTAGTTTTTTTGTCACGCCCCTTTCGTCCCCTAAAATTGAAAAAAAAAACGATTTACTAGCACAATTTTAAAGATAGAGTCTCCAGTTTTGGTACCTACAAAGATGCAAAATTTGGAAGTTATTCAAGAAACAGTTCTGTATGGGAAAATCCATAGGCAGCTGCACATGGCTTGTTTCTGGGGAACAATGTGACCGTGCTTTGTATATTTTATACTTTATGCGATATTTGGGATGTGGTGGAATAAAAATACCAAAAAAACCAAAAATATTTTTTGGTATATTGTAGTATATTTGAGCTGGGTAGTGGGTATATCACAGTCGAGCACACTCGACTTTAGCTATCTTACTTGTTTTAGATTCTGCTGTTGATTTTATCGTATTTGTTTTTTCGTCTGCTCTTCGTCTGCTCATTTGCATTTGTGCTCAATGCCAACAATGCAATCAAAGTTTCTGACCATTCATATGTAAATTATATGTTAAACCTTTACAATATGCCTAACTTTTTTTCTGTATCTTGAGTGTCTAGACTCAGATGCAACTTGAGCTTTATTGGAAAGCAGCTAACGCATTGGGATTTGTGTTTGTTTAACCTTTTCGTCGAGCTCAAATCTTAGTTTCACTTTCATTTCATAGAAGCTGAGAACAATTAAATCATTCAGTATTGACTTTAATTTTCACCTGCTTTGGCAATAGATTTCGCTTTGGCTAGGAAGATTGATATTTCCGGTTAGGCAAACCGATTAAAGATCTACGACAATTTGCACTTTCGTTTCTATTGACTATATAAAATACTTAAATAAGATCCATAAATATTATATCTATGTGCAATCGTCGAGCTTTTAAACTTTCTAGAGTCTAGAGTCAAGAAAATTGATTTGCATAAATGATTTGTCAGCACAACTTTCACGCGACCCAAATGACATTCTAGCTGAACCCATTGGCATTAATTATTCGTCGAGATTATGGCTAATTATCCATTGAGCCAAGACACGTACTCAGCTGCCATTTGCCAAATTGGCAACTACTTAGAGTAGCTGTGGCACCTCGCTAAGAACTCTTGGCAGGTAAACCTCTTTAGGTCAACTGAAGTCAAAGTTGAAACTGAAGTTGAAGCTGCAGACAATTAAAATGAAGAAATGCTAATGCAGAATCAGTAATTTAAAAAAAAAAAAATAAAAACTAAAAACAACGTATTTGTGTCAAGTCAATTAACTCATGTACTGTAATACTACCTTCAGTTTCCCCAGTTCCTCGTTTCCTTTTGACCGTTTCGGAGTCTCTCTCGCAGTCTCGCTGTCTGGTCCATTTGCTGGCCATGTGCTTAACCTCCATTAAGGTGATTATTTGATCAATGTTGCTCTGATTATCATTGTCATTATTGTTTATTACTGTAAAACACTTGTGTGCACATACCAGAACACAATTGTCAAGTGTTTTTTGAGTTGTGCTAAGTTGTGTGTGTGACAAACAATTCATTTGGCCACATAAATTACGACTGTGAAGTGAGCTCGAGCTGAAATTGAAACTGTGTAAAGGTACAAAGAGTTTCATATAAAAAGGTACATCTGTTCAGAAATTCAAAATTCGAAACCGGGGTTTTAAATTTTTATGTTTGTAAAAAAAAAACCTTTAGCATTATACCATTATGCCCAATTTGTATTGTTATGTTTCAACAATTATATTCAATAAAAATAAAAACAAAACACGTAAAACAAGTTAGCATCATTTTATTTACTATTCCTTCTTATTTTTAAGGTCAAAAATATGTAAAACCATAATGTGTGACTCTTTTTTATTCATCCTATAACAATAATTCAAGAATGTTAATAAATAAAATATATCATTTAAAAAAAGTCACATTTCAAACGTTATTCGAGTTGCCTCCTGTGAGGATTGAACTCACGACCCCTGGTTTACAAGACCAGTGCTCTGCCACTGAGCTAAAGAGGCGATTGGAGAGTCACTGTCGGATTTGCAACAGCATTTACGTGGCCAGAATTGTTCTTAGCAGAACATGCAAACGTTAACAGTGTACGTTAGCTTTTCACTGTACACTTAGCAGAAATTATAAGAAATCACTAAAGCTAACATTGATTTGGTAATTTGCATTAACCGTAGCGTCTTGCGTTAAATTAAATCTTGTTGTTGCTTCGACTGTTTTAGAAAACGAAACAGGTGTCATCTCCATTTTAGAAATTGAACAAAATAATTTGCATTACCCATTACGACGAGAACAAATACGCAAATTGTGGGCGCACTGAGCTCATCTTACAAAAATTTGTAGGAGCGCTTTGAGGACAAAGTTAAATGTCGTAAATTAATATATGTACATATTTATATGTATAAAAACATATACACAAACAACAATCTCAGCGATGACGACAATATCGGGTAGGCAACACCTTCAACCTTCAAAGGCGTTTAAATTGGACATTTTATACGTGGGGGGCAGGCGTCTCCAAAGATTTTTCAGCTCACTCGAATGAACAGCGACAACGCCAGCAACCGCAACGACAAGAGTCACGTTAATAATACAGCAACTGTATAAATGTTTTGTGCGTTATGTATGTAATTTGAAATGGAATTGCTTTTGAATTGGTGCATTTCATTAGCATTTCAAGCTCATTTCAATTTTGGTCTAGGGCAAAGCTTAACAGCGCGTGGGAAGTTTGGAATTTGACGAACGAAAGCTTTAAGCTTTTCACTTCTTTGAGCAGCACTCAAGTTGCATTGGCATCGGCAACGGCAATAGCAAAATGGTGACATCAGCAGCGCACTTACGATTCTATATCAATTAATTTATGCAATAGTCATGTGATAGAGATCAAGCATAATACCAAAACATATTTATGGGCAAAGAATACAAAAAATTTATCGAGGCGTCTAACTACTTAGTTTTTCCCAAGAGATGCCAGGCCATATAACATAGTCATCAGCAGACTCATATTAAACTTTGAGTGCATATCGTAATATCAAGAACTCACCAAACTGCTCCTCTAATTAGAATTTATGACTACGACCAGTGGCGAGGCAGTTTTCGTAGTTGGTTTGATCTCCCGTGAGACCTTTACACACGATTCACAGGCTTGCGGCGACTTAAGCGACACCAATTTCAAAACCTGTGATCATTTTTCAGGTCATTTTCGGTCAAAGTCACAGCTCGAAAACTAAAGCTAACAAGAGACGTTGATAGACCATAAGACCGGAATCCGCAGTCAACAAGTTTCATTCACCTTGCAGATGTCCCAGTTGCTTGACCAGCGCGTCGCGGCCATCTAAAACCAAATGCAATTTGTGTGAATATTAACATAAATTTAACAGTACACTTGCAACTAGTTCTTGTTCTCCGTTGCATATACTAAGACGTTGCAGTGGTAGTAGTTTTAGAGCCTGTTCAACTGTGCAAGCCGACTCCTGCCACACCTCTCGAACCCCGCACTCAGTGCCGAACCGTGGTTCTTTTTAAAAGTCGCTTTTTCACTGTTTAATAACACCGGAAACTCGATGTCGTCTCGCTTTGTGTTTAGCTAAATAAATATACTACGGACGAGGACTGTTCATAAATATATTATGGAATACTCATCTGCTTTTGTCAGTTTAAGAGGAAAGAGCAACAGCTATATTTTCATGTTATCACAAGAGCAATTTTTATAAGTAGCTTATCATTGGAATTCTTGTATTAAATTAAATAAAGTTACATAAAAATGTCTATGAATTTTACGGCTTTTTATACCCGCTACCCATAGGGTAGAAGAAGGGTTTATAGTTGGGGGGGAAGGGAAGGGGAAGGGAATGGAAAAAGTATATTTTTTGGGGGGGGGGGGGGGGGGTGGGTGGGGTGTGTGTGTGTGTGGAGGGGGGAGGGAAGATTTTAATTTTGGTGTGGTGTGTGTTGTGGGGAGTTTTTTTTTTTTTTTTTTTTTTCCCCCCCCTTAAAAAATTTTTTAGTTTAAATAATAAAGTTTGGGGTAAAGAAGAAGTTTGGGGTTGGTAAAAGTTTGGTTGGGGGGGGGGGGGGGGGTGGGGGGGGTTGGGGGGGGGGGGGTGGTGGGTGGTGTGTTGTTTTTTTGTTTTGTGTTTGTTATGTTGGGGAAAAAAAATAAAAAAAAAAAAAAAAAAAAATTTTTTTTTTTTTTTTTTGTTTTTTTTTGTTGGGGGGGGGTGTTGTTAAGTATGTTATTTTGTTATTATGCGAACAGTTGTCCAGTTTTCGTATTAAGAAAACTTTAGACGCTGACATGACTTGTGATAATCCTATATTAATAAACAACAAAGATCTGTTACATTCTCTTCAATTCTCATTGACCTTTTACAATCATTCCGTACAGCCTTCGTATATTTAGGCCCATTGCACCACACTTTTTTGCGATGGTGGTTATTGCAGGGTAATTATGAGGCAAAATAGTACAACTCTAAGGCTTGGTTTTTTTGTCTTGGTCCTGCTCCTGGCCGTTTTCTTGGTCTTGGCGTGGATGCGCTTCAGTGAACTTAGCGCCCCGTGAGCGCCCACACGGCCGGTTGTGGTTGTAAGCCTGGGAAATCGACATGGTCGCCGTTGCAGTACAAGTGATTCTTGCAGTTGCTTTTGCAATGTTCTTGGTTTAGAGCTATGTCTGTAGCCCTTGTTCTTATTGAATTGCTAACAGCCTTCCAGTTGGCCACGTAAATTCCGCAACCTATTAAATGAGTGCAGCAAATATACATGCAGAAAAGTACATAGTTCAACGAACGTCATGCTTGAGTGCAGCAATAGTCGTTGGTGTTGTTGCTGATGCTCTCACGCTGGAATTTGAAGTGCAGCAGTTTAGCGACCTTTGGACCTTTGGCAAGCCTTCAATTACCATCTCTATATGTAGCATATACATATATGTACAAGTATACCTAGATGAGCTCGCATTTGGGTCTCGTCTACTCGCAATTAATGATAAATTAGATTAATGATGGGCCCACATTAGGCTCTTGAATTTGAAAACATCAGCATAACAATGGGCGAAGCAACTAGTCTCGACTAGAACGTGTCGTGTACCTGTATATCTGTGGGCAACACGCAAACTGAGACTTAAAAACAACCAAACACCCAAGACAACAGACATCAGATATCAGGCAGATAACGCTCTGAGCTATCATGTTGATGAAGTTCTAAGTTGAGTTTGTAGAACGATGCCAGCCAGCATGGTAATTAGTCTAAGAGACTAATGACTGCCACGTTTCATCTCGAAGATGAGGAAGTTCAGTCAAAATAGCACAATGTCAAAGTGATGTTACAAACAGATACACGGCAAAAGATACATATACAAGCGCGCTGTGATTACGTCAGATACTCAGGGTGTTATCTTCTCTAATTCTAAGTTTCAATTAAATTAGGTTAAGTACTGACTTCATTACATATTCGTGTGTTCGAAAATAAAAATATAAAATATCTGGTTTTATATCCATCTTCTACATTGCTTTTAATAAATGCAGCCATCGGCAACATCGTTGAAAATGATAATAGAACGCACTTCTTTGTAACGCTTTATAAAGGATGCTAATGGTTAAAAGCGCTTACACATGCATTAGGAAATCTTGGGTAGCATCTGTCAGATACAATTGTGTGCCACAAGTAACCATGACAAGCAATGAATGCGACTATTTATTTCTCCCTTTTTGTTATGCGCTTTGAGAGTTGGCTGCGGTAGAAAAACAAAAAGTGAAAAGCCACAAAGGCAAGAGTTGCCGCCACATTAGGTAATGTGATCTATGCAGACAGCAAGCAGCATCTATGCTGTACCTACCTCTAGCTGTATCTATATCTGTATCTGTATCTGTGTATGTTGCTATGTGTGCCTTGTGTGCAGCTATTCCAATCTGCATATCAAATAACATATCTTTGTTTCGGCTCCCAGACAAAAGAGTAGCGAGTAGCGTAGCATGCAATTAATGTGTGTAATTTGTATCCATCGAAAGTGCGTGCCGCTGGAACCTGCAGCAACTAAAAATCTTCCGACTCAGCAACTTAGCTCAGTGGGTTGTATTTGCTATAGTTGTTGCTTTTGCACTCTCAGCTGCAGTCACACAATCGCTGCGGCTTTGACTGTTGCTGTAGTAACGGCAAATCCGACTCCCTGCAGCACATTTGCATGTCATTATGACCACGACTATTCTCTTTTATTTTTTTATTTCAGTTAGCTGCAAAATACACATAATGATCTCAAATGTGGTAGACTCTAATGCGGTCTTCTACACGTGCCCGGCTATCACTGAGAATTCTTCCGAAGTTTTAAATATAGTCGAGAGCTAATTAAACCGACTCTCAACTAGGCGCGCTACAAAATTGTAGCATGCCAAAGTTTTTAAGACCGACGAACCGAAAATTGCAGACACTGGCGACCGTAGACTGTAGTCGAGGATTGAAGACAACTTCAATTGTTTCAGCGCAACGATGCGGAACGCAAATTAAAGTATCTTTGAAGTGGCAGCACTTGGGCATTGGGTACTATTTTCATCTATTAAGTTTGTGGTGTAGGGAAGGGGTAGGCTGTCAACTCAAGTCGAGTTCAAAGTATATTCACATACATTGTCAAGTACTAACATGACTTTTCTTTACTCCTCTCTGCCTCTTACAGTATCCAACGCGACTCCAATTGGACCATGGACACCGGAAGTGCAGTTAGCGAACCGATTTCCGCGCATCATCGCGCCTTCGCCAAACAGAAATCGGCCTCAATGGTAAGTGAACTCGCAGCTCGGTTCAAGTTGTGTAAACAAGCTCATGTTATTATATGCCCATAAATTATGATTGGTGTGCACTTGCGCCCTATTGTCTGATTCGATTATATAAGTGCGCAAATAATTTGCGGCTAATTAGCTGCAAACACGCACAGTAAAATTAGACATGTGCCAGCATCAGATACTTTACATAATTTCACTCTAGAAAGTTGTCGAAAATGAAATTTTGCAAAAGCAAATAAATATACAAATACAAAGTACAACAGCCAGCAGACAGCGGACAACATGCAACATATTTATTGCACTTGAAAAACTTTGCTGAATTTAGCAAGTCAATGACGTATGGTAAGCATTGAATCCATGTATCCAAGTATCACCTACCGACGTCTACAATTTGCAGCTATTATTTTTGTTATTATTAATGCTCTGTAATGCATTTTTAAGCAACACTTTCTCGGCTCCAAAAGACGAACTCATTCCCACTCACGATGGCTTGCCAATTTATAATTTTTGGGGTTTTTTGTTTTTTTTTTTTGTACATATAAAGATAAAAGACTTGTCGAAATTTGGCGCGAGCGGATGAAAAACTTGGAAGTATTCAGAAAACAGTTTTGGATGGGAAAATCGATAGGAGCTGGGGGGGAGGTGGGGGGGCGTGGTGGTTTTTTTTTTGTATTAGGGGGTGGGAGATGATAAAAAATAAAAAAAAAATAAATATTTTTTTTTTTTTTTTTTGGGGGGGACAAGACTTTAGCCAAAAAATTATTCTCCAATGATTTCAATCAATCTTAGAATCAAGAATTCAATAAAAAATATTTAAATAAATAAAAAATATTTAAAAAATATTGCCATACAAGCTGAGAATTTTCTAACATCCACGCAAGAAGCGATGTGGCGTTTTGGTAGTTCGTTAGACTCGCGTGTGAGGAGTTGCCTTCTAATAAATGTCAAAATATTCAAGATGTTCAAACATCAGAATATAGCAATATACAAAATATTACCAGGGAGTAATGGTATACCGAAAATACCAGAATTGGAAATGACTTTTCAGGTATATTTTAGTGTATTTTAGTGCACACTCGACTGTAGCTTTCGGACTTGTTCTTGAAAAACTCGATTTTTCATCTCACCAGAAATTTCTTTTGAATTGTGATAATAATGGTAGTAAGCTTAACTTAATCAAAATTCAAGTTTGAATACCATGCATGCAAAGAAATAAATGCTCTCGGTGTTGCACTTACGAAATTTAATTAGGTAAGGTTGAAAGAGCCCGGGATAAATAAAAATTTAAAAGAGCTACAGCTGCGGGTGTTCATTAGACTATGAAAACTGATTTATATATTACTTATAGATACGGCGGGTACTTCCGCCGACGCAAAAAGAAATAGCAAGACTGATTGTAGACTTTCCACATACTCGAACTACTCCATATACATAGGGGGGTTTTGGAAAAAGGGGGTTTTTGCCCCGTATATTTATATTGGGAAATAATATTATAAAAATTTTTTTGGGGAAAAATTTTTTTATAACACTTTTATATTTTTTTTTTTTTATTATTTACCTTTTTTATATTAAAAAAGTTTTTTTTTAAAAAAAAAAAAAAAATAAAAAAAAGGGGGGAGGGGGGGTGGGAAAAGGGGGGTGTTTACAAATCAAAAAAAAAAAAATATGTCCCAAATTGGGGGGTGGGGTGGGGTGGGGGGTGGGTGGTTCTGGGGTGCCCTGGGGGGGGGGGGGAGAGGGGGGGGGGGGGGGGGGGGGGGGCGCGGGGGGCGGGGGGGGGGAAAGGGGGGGGGGGGGGGGTTTTTTTTTTTATTGTTTTTTCTTTTGTGGGGGGGGTGGAGGGGGGGGGGGGGGGGTATAGACTTTCTTTGGTAAAATAGTTTTGGGGGGGTTTTGGGGGGTTTTTTGGGGGGGGGAGGGTATAGAGGCGGAAAGAGTATAAAATATGTGGGGGGTTTTTTTGTTTTGGGGGTTTGCTTGGGGGGGAAGGAAACGGGGGGGGGCTGATAAGGTTATGGGTGGGGTGGTGGGATGTGTTTAAAGGGGGGGGGGGGGGAAAAAAAAAAAGGGTGGAAGGGGGAAAAAGGCCAGTCAACCAAAACCATAGAAAATTAACATCCACCAAAACTCTTCTATTGAATGACTTTTACTCTGATGATGTGTATTTTTAGATGTTTAGCATCGATATGGGCCGTTAAGTGGGCTGCTTATTAGTCATAAAGAGTCGACATTTAACATTTTTTTTTTGGAGAATAATGAGGTAACCCGAGCGCACGTACTCACTCATTAGTGTGTGGATTTTTAAGTCAATTAGATGATTTTCATTGAGCAAATAAATATTGAATTTGAATATTCAGGTCGTTTATTGCGCAAGTTAGCACCTCGGGTGAGAAATTTTCACCCTTTGGGAGCGTAAACGTGTCCTATAAAATAAATTATTTTCTTCCACAAAATTACACCAGTTATGTAAACTACTTAACGCGGCACATGCGGTTCAGAGTTTTAACTGATGAGAATTTTTTTATAATATATGTAAATTTATTAATGATCTGGTGAAAAATTATAAAGAACCATCGGTATGGACCAGCACGTTCTCACGTTTTAACTGGACAATGTCCGGTCCGAAATTTTCTAAGAACTTCCTTGTTGATACAATCTTCACTTTATGGGGTTGATAAGGCAACGCCAATTGGTTCATAATCTTCACCTAAGAAGGGTATATCACCTTTTTATTGGTGGTTGCTTTTTGAATACTTGTGAAACATCTGCAACGGTTGTTGTCTTGTTGAACTTTTTGCTTAGCAGTTCGCCTTGCTAAGCACATAGCCGTAGCAATGAGCTTTTGTTACGTCAACGGCGACGGAAGAAGCAGCAACAGGTTAGGGAGCTTTTGAGTTATCGCATCTATGCATAAAAGCTTAACACACATGACGAAGCTTTTCAGTTGACGAAGTAGTGTTCGCGTGCCAACAGCTGTTGCATCTGCAGCTTTTTCATTTATCACAGAATTTTTGTTTTGTTAATCGCTGAAACTGTGTAAACGATACTTGTATTTGTAATCTATTGTGAAAATAAAAAATGGACTATCGCGTTTGCGACAAACATTGCGGACAGTCTTGTGATCATAATTATTGTACATATATACATATACGTATGTACATATGTATTTGTGGCCGCGAAAGTCCCACTAATATCAAACAAAATCATTCGTAAAATATGAATATTAACCCATCACGGTGTGGTAACTGATTAAATACATATTTATATAGATATTAAAATTCAACAGCCAATATTTACGCAATATCAGTGCGTTCTGAAAAAAATATAATAAAAACAAAAACAAAGTCATCGAACGGCAAAAGCTCTCAGCGCCAGCCTAAGCTCCACGCACGTACACAACACCAGTCGACTGTGATCGGCTCCGTCTCCACCCATATTCAAAGCGCACAACTTTCACAGCTAGACGCTAGTTTATAGAAATGCGAATCGCGAACGTTAGTCTGCTTTCGGCCTTCGTTCGGCTACCGTCGCTCATTCGCTCACCTGCCCCAGCATCGAGTACTGGCATTATTAAAAACTACTGTGCTGCCTCTGTTTCGCCACGATTGCTACATAGTCAACGCCAATCAGCTGCAATGAGTCTGCCGGAGCGCAAACCATTTACACCAGATTTCTTCTTTCGTCAAGTGCGTAGATTCCAGATAACGTATCTGATACTCTTCTTTGTGATGTAATTGCTAAATTTGTCATGAAATTGACGATTTCCTACAGCTGTTCGATGGTGAGAGCAGCACCTATAGTTATTTGCTGGCAGACGCGAGCACCGGGGAGGCGCTTATTATAGATCCCGTGCTGGAACAGGCCAAGCGCGATGCGCAGCTAGTTAAGGACTTGGGCTTCAAGCTCAAGTATGCCAGTAAGTGTTTGGATTATAAAGTACAATGAACTCTGGACTTTAAACCACAACGTACACATCATTTATGTAGTTAACACACACATGCACGCCGACCACATCACTGGCAGTGGCTGGCTGAGACAGCTAACAGGGTGCCAGTCGGTGATTGCGGCCGCAAGTGGTGCCAAAGCTGATCGCCATATCAAAGAGGGCGACCGTATTGAGTTTGGGCGCCACTGGATCGATGCGCTGGCCACACCCGGTCACACTAATGGCTGCATGAGCTATGTGATCAAGGAGCAGGGTTGTATCTTCACCGGAGATACAGTACTGATTCGTGGTTGCGGCCGCACCGACTTCCAAGAGGGCAGCTCGAAGAGTCTTTACGAAAATGTGCACAGCAAGATCTTTAGTTTACCGGAGAATTATCGCATCTTTCCGGCGCATGACTACAAGTGAGTTGAGAAGTGCGATTTATTCAGAAAGTGTGAAACGCTTCGGTTCTGTTTGCAGAGGTCAGCTGGAGAGCAGCGTGTGGGAGGAGAAACGCTACAATCCTCGCTTAACCAAAAGTTTAGAGGAATTCATACAGATCATGGACAATTTGAATTTACCGTATCCTAAGAAAATCGGTAAGCGTCATGAATTCTTCAAAATATTAAAATCAATGGCCAACTTGCTTTGTGTCTCTTCAGATGCTTCACTGCCCGCTAATCGGGAGTGCGGAGTATACGATATACCCAAGGAGTAGCTGTTTTAAAATATTATAGTAGATGTTTGAAACTCTTTTCTAGAGGGATATGGAGATCATTCTCTCAGCTCAAAAACCGTATCTGAAAGCGTATTTCTCGTGATTGCGATATCAATTAATTGTGCATAATTCCAATGAAAAGCTTTATAAAACAACTATCCCTTTTATATATATTTTTTATACACCTTTACGAAACAAATAAATACATTTAATAATTATTTAGTCAAGTTAATTCGGCAAACCATTTTTGAATAAGGACTATTTTATTATATCTATCTTATTTTAGTCAACGTGCTCGATATTTTTGCACACTGTTTAATAAAAGAGCTTATTTTTATATAAAAGGCAAATAGATGAATCACTATGATTTAATGAACCCTTTCTTACTTCCATAGACCATTCTCAACCCCAAGAGCTGTGCTAGCGCAGCCAAGTACAGTCTGCACATGGCTTCGGAGATCAATCATGATACGCAGCTGCAGCTCAGCAGTGCTGCCTCGCATTGTTCCACAACGGGAAGACGTCGCAAGGGAGGGGCACGCTCTCTTCGCGCTCCACACGCAGCGAATCGAAGGAGTTGCGCTCCGCTCTGCAGGATCGCGAGGCCGTCATACAGAATCTACGCATTCAGCTCTGCCTGGGCAAGCTGCCACGTCCCAGTGGTCCACCGCTGGATGAATCAGAGAAGCCAGCCGCCGAACAGAAGCTGCATCGCCTAAAGACCGAGGCGGAGAACAAGCGCATCAAGATCAAGAATCTAAAAAGTGCGCTGGAAAAGTTGGACATAACAGAGTGAGTAACAGATCAATTTTCTTCCATATCTTATGAACTAACCAATCCCTTTCCGTCTTGCCATAGCAACATAGATATACGCATTCGACAGGCAGAGCTGGAGTATGCTCTGGGCCGCGAGGAGCTACAGATGCTCTCCATCGTGGAGGAGGCTCGCGCGTTGCAGGCTCGCTTGGAGAAATCGAAGCCAGAGGCACAGACCCTATACAACATTATCAGCTCTGGTGTGGCACTGAGTTTGCATGCCGTGCACGCTACTTCTGGACGTTGGGCAGTTCAACAACGAGCCAATCAGCCAGGGTTCTTTGTGGAATGGGCCCTGGAGGGAGATGGTCTCTACAAAGGCGATCGTATTTTGGAGATCAACGGACGTTTGGTGACCAGCAAGACGAAGGAGGAGCTGCAGAAGCATGTGGGCAATTCGGGCAAATGCCAGATGGTTGTGCTGCGCAAGAAATCTGTGCCCATACCACAGAAGCAACTCGACCAGGAGAAGGAAAACAATATGCGACTACAGCATCGCATTTCCTACCTGGAGGAGCAGGTGCGCGAGTTGCAGACGGTCAAGGAACAGCAGATGCATCAGCCACAAAAACAACACCTGACTGCAGCCACAACACAGTCAAACAGCTCCCACGTGACCAGCATTAGCATATCATCGCCACCCTCGCCGTCTACGCCGCCGGACAAGCCGCTGATCTTCCAGCGTGGCAACTATATTACCACCTTGGTAGGTGGCAAGCCTATTGAGCTGGTGGGCGATGAGTTGCCGCCAGCGCACGTGACCAAGACACTGATCAAAGAGAACACACACATCGATCTGCGCGAACGCTTGCCTCAATCACATCTCTATTCCATGCCGTCCAAGTCGTTGTCCGCCTCTAAAATATCCATCAACAGCGACTCCGCCTTCATGCAGCAACAGCGACGGGAAAAGGAGCGCCAACGCGATCGGCACGAACGGCAGAGGGATAGGGAGCGACCGCGTGACTCTCTGCAGCAGCAACAGCAGCTGCACCGCGAGCATCTGATAAGCACACATGCTCGAAGTGTGGAACATCTGAATCACTACAATGGGTAAGTTTGTTCGAATCAGTTTCCCGTCAAAGTTTCCTAATCAATCTCCGTTTGATTCGCAGTCTCGAGCGCCGTCGGGACACTACGCGTCAGAGCGAGGCTCAAACACTACGCACCCGTTTGCCCAGCGACATGCGCAGCGTGAAATCCCTCGACTTTGACAGCGAGAATGAATCATCGAAGCCGTCTACAGAATCGTCGCGCACAGTGCGACCTACGCCACCCAAAAAGCCACTACGTCTCTCCTTGCAACGCGCCCAGAGTTTGCAAACGGTGGAGCTGCATCCATGCTCCGACGTGGATCGCAAACGACCCATGAAGCGGCTGCACAACAACAGCAGCAACAGTGGCGGCTCTTCGCCAAGCGACGAGGGGCAGAACCATGCCACTGGCGCAGCAAGTGCGGGTCACCTCTTCGAGGCCTGTAGCCCCATGCACACTGCTTCGCTGGGGCGGCACAAACTCATCTGAATTATATCATCTATATAAGCGACTAATACGAGTACTTTAAGACCATCCGGAATTAGTTTAGAATCTGGAGAAACAGCTGCTTTGCAGTTGGTTTCCCAGCAGGCGGACAAGTGCAAAATGATGTATTAAATTTATAACTGTGTATTTTCTCATTTAATATTTAATTACATTGATAATCGATGTACTTACCACTTTTTCTAAGTAGAGGTTGGCTATTATATTGATTCAGTATCATTATTACGAAAGCTCGCAAGAATCGAGCCACAATGAAAGTATGTAGAATCTATTAGCACATTTTTCTAATGTAAATACACGAATATTTTAAATGAACTCGAATTGGTAGTCCTAAGCTTTTTTATTTGTTTGATTTTATGATTTCTCTACCAACTGATAGTTTTATCAAAGGTTTTTGCTAAGTGAATGATTGAGTTATTAGGTAATGGTGTAATATGTTTCAGACCAATTGCTTAGCTTAGGTTGTAAACCTAATAACTCAAATAACGACCTATACCTATAATTTTAGTGTATTGAAACACAGGAATTTCAGCTAGACACGATTATTACCTCCATTCATAAGGCATTTTCGACAAAATATTTAAAAATAACTCACGTTACCGTGTTTAGCTGTCGTTGTATGAATTCAATTAACATATTTATTTAAATTTGACGAATTCACATAACAATCACTTTTAAAACATGGGCAATACATACTCTCTCTTGGGATGGTTAGCTAGAACATCGATTTATCAAATTTGGGCACCCGAAAGAGCAAAGCCCTTTGTTGCACGGCATAAGAGACAATGTGTATGAGAGAAGGCATCAGAGCGTGTCCGTTGGCATGAGCATGAACGGTTGATAACCTGAGTATGAGAGAGCACGATCGTCGTTCGTGCTTTGCCGCCCACGACGCCGACGTCAACGCTTGCAGAGGCTCAGGTACTTAGTCGTTTTGCGGTCGTAATGGCAAAGCTGAAATCAGTTGCGTCGCAGGTCTCCAAGCAAACGGTACGACATCCAACATTGAAGCGTTGAGTACTCGTGTGCAATTAATTAATAAATTCGAAACACAAACAACAAGACAAACAGTTGCTAACTGGGTAAGTGTACATCATAAACAATTGTCGAATCGTAACATTGAGTAAATTTCAGTAAAATGCGAATAATTCCTACATATGTAAATGATGAGAAAAGTAAGAACAATGCGCAAAACAATTTACTCTGATTATGTCAAAAAAAAAACAAAACACAAAAAACTGGTTAAGAATTGGGATTTCATTTGTGTGAAACAAAAAGTAAACCTGTTTCGAACAGTACAAAAACCTTCCTTCATGATGTACATTGGCCTGTCCTCGCGTAGGTCCCTGTAACCAGTTGTTGCGATCCATATATGCATCCATATATCCATATATGCATGTGAATCAGTAGTTGGAGAATTGCAACCGACTATTTCTTTGGCCTCTACTTCGCTCCCTTGCCTTGTACCCAAATTTGAACAAGTAAGAAAGCTACAGTCGAGTATGCCCGCTACCCAGTTCAAATATACTAAAATATACCAACAAGTATTTTTGGTATATTTGGTATATTTATAATTATATCATCTAAAGAAAAAAAAAGGGTGGGGGAAGTGTGGTGTAAGGGGCAAAAATAACCCGGGGGGGGGAAAAAATATCAACTACAAGTGTTTACAGTTTGATATGCATTGCTGTAGCCACAGTTCCCCCCTTATCTGTCTGACATGATTTTTGCTATTTTCAGCAATTATCACGATATGATCATCGTCGCTTGACTGTGTGCTAATTTTCAGAATAATGACCACAAAGCATATCTATTGTATATCTGCCTACTTAGGTAATACAGGTAATAATATTTGTGAGTATATATTTCTTGACTGAATTAGCATATGAGCCCCATGGTCATCTTCAATATTTAAGTACAAATACTTGTCTCGTTAGCCATCATTGAAGACAATGTAATCTTGATCACGAAAGTGATATTGCAGCAGTAATGACTCAGACAATTAACGAAACATTTTAAAACGGATAACATTAGAACCTTTTTGGGTATTATGCCTCAACTTCATGACTTGAAATAATCGAGTCTCACTGATTAGCAAGATTGGAATTACAGTAGTAACTCAATGAGTAGAACTTCTAGTTTGGCATGCAGTTAATTATTTTGTCATTAATCAACATTGCCAGACTGGTGAGGCCTTTTGATTCATATTTAATGAGGAGTTGACAGTTTGAATGAACTGCACTCAGTCATTAGGGACTGAAGTACGACAACTTGTCTGAGACTTATTGAGCATCTTACCTGTACTAACTATATAAAAGACTAACACTTATCTTATCCATAAAATTTTCCATTTATGCACTGACTGTTGAAGTAATATAGCATTCCCATTTTGAGATGCAGATAGGATTTTATGGTTCATTAGTCGCATTCTTAGGCACTTGATTTTGTTTGCTTTTAGTTTTTGTAAGTTTAAAATTGGGGGCCTGATTAGTCTGTACGTGCTTGATCACGAGTATTTATACCAATCAATGAAAATGAATGGGAACTGTAGGTTAGAAATTCCCTGTAGCAACTGTGTTCCAATAATTAATATATAATTTTTCATGATGTATATATATATGCGGAAAAATTGATGAGGACATTTGTATTTGTAAATTCTAAAATCAAATATTAATAATTAATGTTAAGAAATTCAGTAATTGTTGTGAATTAAAGAATCAAATGTCTGCTGGGTATTAGAAACATTGAAACAGTTTATCTTCCGAAATGTTACCAAGTCATAAACTACTCACAGTTCACTCATAAATATAATTCATTGAAAAGTGCGTACACTAAAAAGAGATTGTTGATTGGCCTTCACGTAACCGGCAACGGCAAACTGAATGCGAGTGCGAGTGACTTGTAGGCCATTCGCACTTAACCCTGTAAAAAAGGCTGTTTTCATTTGCTTTAAACATACATTACATAGAATACTATGTATAAATGAACAAGTACATATATATTTATATATGTATATATATTTACAGTATATATATATATATGTATATATATATGAGTATATTAAATTTTTTTAATATATGCAAAAGCAATGTGCATGACCCACAAATCGCTTCATAAATTGGGGTTAGACGCTAAAATTCCGCACACACTGCAAAAAAAATGAATGGATTTTCTAGAGATGCATGGTGTTAAATATCGTTTAAAGCTATAAAAATTGAAATTAAATTGAAAAAACACAAATTCGAGATTAACTGATTCAGACTGATCTTGGCATTTTCAAACTCTATTTCCATTAGTACATTTTTACTGGTGGAGGAGTTTTAAGGAATTTTTTTAAATGATTTAATTTTAAATGTTTATCATATTAAATTTGAATAATATCAAACTTGAGTGGTTCCTTAATATCGAAGCAATTTCTTGATATATTCATATTATTTAATAGTAATTATGTATTTCTAAAGAATACCTTAATGTGATACAATCGTTCATCTCTGATGTTAGTACAGTTCATTAGCTGAATAATTCAATGAGATCGGGTGCGCGACAAATGAAGGTGCGCATTTTTCTAAATTGGAATAAGGTCTCGACCATTGCGAGCTTTGTAGGGAATGGCGAGTGGAACACAGCCAAAGCTGGATGTGTTTAGTGAAGCTTCCGACGTAACTGGCTCTTTTTAAATGGGCAGGCAGTATGACGCGAATGTATTATTAGAATGTTTTGTATGGTATTATGAAAAAAGTGTATTCAACTTGAAATATTACAATGCAGTTTATAAATTGAACCCCCCTTTTTCAGATCAACACGATGCGCTTTTTGATAGTAAGTTTGGCTTTGTGTGGCACATTCTGTGCTACCGCTCAAACGGTAAGTTTTGCTAAATAAATATTTAAGATTACATATTAATGGACGTCTTCTGAATCTGCAGCGTAACACACCCATGCAGGCAATTGCTACATTGACTGGACCCGTGCAGGCGGACTCCAGTCAGGTGAAGGGCAACGTCACCTTCATTCAGAACGACTGCGGACAGAGCGTGCATGTGCGCATTCAGCTGGAGGGCATCAAGGAGGGCAAACACGGATTCCACATTCATGAGAAGGGAGATTTAACGAACGGCTGCATCAGCCTCGGCGGTCACTACAATCCCGACAAGGTCGACCATGGTGCACGCCATCACGAGATTCGCCACGTCGGTGATCTGGGAAATATAGATGTCAACTCCACCGGCATCATTGACATCACCTACTCAGATGCTGTGATCAGTCTGAATGGGAAGCGCACAATTATCGGACGAAGCGTTGTTCTCCACGAGCTGGAAGATGATCTGGGCCAGGGCAATCATACCGACTCCAAGAAAACTGGCAATGCAGGCGGTCGTATCGGTAAGTGAATTTAAAGCTAATCAATTAGAGCTGCAATTACTCAAGCCAATATTCATTCTCATTGCAGCATGTGGCGTTATTGGAATTAAGTAAGAAGCCCAAAACAAACAACTGAAATCAATTGCAATTTTTTTTTTATACATAAGTAACTTTTCTCATTTGTGTCAACTAATAAATAACTGTTCTCTAAGAGTGTCGCTCTCTCTACGTCTGTAAATGCCTAACTGCAACTGTAACTAAAACTATTCTAAGCACCATCAACATACATACATACTTCATCGCATCGTACGAAGTAATTCCCTTTGCCATCGCCATCATATTCACCACTTGCATTTTTGTTCTGCTGTATTTGTATGTATGTATAACACTTATTTAGCTATCCCGCTAACTTGTCACACCCTCCTACACAAAATTTGGATGTACGTATGTGTGTGAAATGTTTTTATTTTTTGACAGTCGTTAATATTATTATTGGCCAAAGTAAACCTCTATTGATAAGTTCCGACTGTAAGGGTAGATACAAATGATAATATGATTCCTGTAATGCCAACGGCCAGTACATAGCATTCTAATTCTAATAATTGTATACGTTGAACTTGTGACCTGTCTAACAAAGTTTCTGGCTACTATAATAAAGTTTCATGCTAATAATCCACATTATCCACATTTCATCAAACAATTCCATTGAAAACTCGCAATCCACAACTAAAACATGCTCTCTATTCACTCGAATTTAAGCCTCAATCTTCATCACTTTCTGCTGGGCCTGCTTTTGTTCTTGCAGCTCATTTGCCTCATACCAACAGCCCACAACTACAACGACAACAAGCTCAACATCGAAACCTCCACAACATCCAGAACAACTCCAACAACAATCAGAACAACAACAAGCATTGCACAAAACCCCTCGACGCACCCTAAATCAACCTACATTCTATGTGCCGAACGACAAGCCGCACGATCATGTAATATATCCTCTGCTACGCCATCATCCCTATCCATATGCATATCCGTACTATTTTTAAGTATTCAGTGTTTACATGTGTTTGGCTCAGTTTTCTATATTCTCCGTCTTCGCTCCGTCTCCGTCTTCGTCTCCGCCAAATCCACTGCGATGTCCCTGCTGCTACTCTTGCTAACTGCTTAACTCTTCTTGCAGCTCTGATCAGGAGGAATGGCCCTGTCGAGATGGCGGTGCCGGAACATTGCGTCAATCCATGGCAATTGTTACGGTCGTGGTGGGTCTGCTGCTTGCGCGCGTCCTGTGAGAGGGTTACTGCATGCGATAAAGTATTATTATATATGTATATAATCTACTCGTATTCCATTCATATCGTACTAATCCTAATCTCTATTAATCGTCCCTCCTTGTTCCATGTCATTGCTACTTAACTGCTTGTAAATTGCCTGAATTTTACATTGAAAATAAACTCGAAATTGCTATGTACTTACCCCATAAATAGTATGTGGTATAATCGACCCACTTGATTTCAACAATTCTGGTAACGCCTGGAAAAAATCCTTGATAAATTCCGCAGCAACAGTCGTCGCGATTTCCGCGACATGATAGGCGAGTGCCTAAAGGTCCTATGTAGGTCCCAAACTGACCCAACTAAATTGGCATGCACAGTTGGACATTCCTATAGATATCTCAAAGGAATACAAACAGAACGCGCGGCACGCAACATTAAAATCAACTCAAGCCTATTAAAGAAAGACCCTAAGCCCACCCACGCACCTGTTCCTTCGCGAATAAGGATGATGACAGAGTTCGGCAGTCAGGAGTAAAGTTTTTTGCATGCCTCTAGGTGCCAACTTTCAATTTCAAGCCAACATTTACCGAGTTTTTTAATTATTCGCACAGTCAGGCATTTATTTCATGAATTGCATTTATAACTTTCGCGGTTATTAACTCAAACGCACGCAATTTATTTAGTGTTATGACGTGAACCCAACGAAAGGTCCCACACTCCGGAGGTCGATCACTTAGTAATAAACCCCAGTTACGTATGACAAATGACCCATTTACTATTGTATTTTTTGAAAAATTCTGGAAAATACAATCAAGATAGTAAAAAGCCAATAGTCAACGAAAATGAATGTTTTTGCTAAACACGGTTCAAGAGACATTCAAACAATTGAAGTTAGTGATATTTTTGGAATGTTTACTTTTCTGAAAATGTGACCTCACCATATAGTACAAACCTCGTGTGTGAGCCACGCAAGTGTCAAGTAGCTGAGCTTTAAAGGTAAACATTTGGCTTAATATTGTTTGTCCTCGAATACTCAGGTACTCGCTAAACTTAACTATTGTTGCGGCTTGGCTATAAATACGAAAAAGTGTCCCGCTAATGAGTGCAATGACTTGTTACCCACATTTCCCACCTCTGAACGGAAGCAACAGACGACAGAAAGTGAGTAATGTTGGATTTGCTAAGTGTGGTGTTTTCTATAGAAGCTACCCCCTTCTCATCTGCTCCCAACATGCAGCGGAGCGCCACGATGTTTAAATCAACGAAATGGGTTACAAAGTACAAAAGCCTGTGCTACAATAACAGGCAGGTTCCCCATTATTTCATCGACCAGCCTTTAATCACATGGCCTGAATAGGCTCGCTGAACGGGTGTCGAACGGGCTTCAGCTTTCTTGGAAATACTTTCACTCACTCTTACTTAAGCTTGCCAGGTAACCATTGTAATGACCAATGGAACGGCGGCTTGGGGTCTGACGTTGGAACCACTGGTTACCAACCAGTCAGTGGCCATAACATTAACCAGACTTGGTTGCCAGCACCAGCATTATCTTGGCCAGCACCGCAGGCAGCTACCGGTCAGTTACAAATCCAACGTCAAATCGACAAGACGCGCACGCCATCAAATCATATATACCATAGCATACTTACCATTTGTTGGCCATCTTGAGTACTTCTAATTTTGGTATATTTCGGATTCCCCCAGGCGCTTGGAAATCGACCATTAGTTTATTTTCAACCCAATCAAACAACTAAATGAAAATTAAAATGCGTTCTTGTGGTCCCAGTTTAATAAAATATGTGCTATTCACCTTCAATGTGCTATTTGCGGTGAGTACTTGACTCGAAAGAAATCTGACTCATTACTTGGTAAATAAGCTTTCCCAAATGACTATTATAATAATGAAAGTTTAAATTCATGTCGAACTAATTTAAAGCTAGTATTAAATTGTCATCCAAAGATTTTAATACAATTACCCAGCTATCAAAAGGTGCAATACAATACGTATTATTATTGTTATTGAATTGTGTTAATGCTTAAATTTAATATACAAATGATTGTTTTTTGCATTCATATTAAATATTTAATTGCTCCCTTGGCTAGACTATATACGCTACATACGTTTTTTACAGTACATTGCCATGGGAAATGATTTGCGTGTTTACGAATTAAGTATTTTGTAAAGCAATTTAACAACGTGTAATCAGGTGCTCTTTAAAGGATGATTAAATCAAATTACCTCAAATTGTATTCAGTGGTTTTGTGGTCTGACTCCATTTCATGTGCGCGCGCAAAAGTAGGCAATGTCGTTTTCAATGGCCTCCGTCCTTTGCATTGACCAGCAATGTATTGATTGCAGTGCAACACGGCAACAATAACAATAATAAAATGAACGACGCTTGCTTATAAAACTAGATACATTACTAGATATAATCGTTTCGCCTTGACCTTTCGCCTTGACCTTTTGTATAATTACAATATGTCAGCAATACATCAATCACCTCTAATTTATATGCAATTCCATATGTAAAGGAACGAGTTTTTTTTAAGATTTCAACAATTCTTTATAATTAGAAAGGTTTTGCCAAGACATTTAATCGTCAATAAGGCTAACCAATGTATTCGATTCCATACGTTGCGGTACATACTTTTAAAGATTACTCCTGATTCTCACTTTCTCAAGACACACAAAAGTATGCAACATTTTAATGTCTACTCGATTGGCAAGCAACAACATAGAAGTTAAAGAACGATTCCCAGCGTTCTTTATTGCTATAAATTTAGTACCCAACGTAAATAAAATAGTATTGTCGACTATACAACTAAGAAAGCAAAAGGGCAATGGATTTGACCATTTGACATTTCGATTTTCAACTTAAAAAAATGAGTGGAAATTTTGTATATGATCAGCGTCTCGGCAACACAACTAATAATGCCACAAAATTGATAAAAATAAAACAAGTCAGAAAGGTACAGTCGAGTGTGTTCGACTGTTATATACCCGCTACCCAGCTCAAATATACTAAAATATACCAAAAAGTATTTTTGGTATATTTGTACATTCATATTCCATCACATCGTAAATATTGCATAAAGTATAAAATATACGATGTACGGTCACATTGTTCACCAGAAACAAGTCACGTGCAGCTGCCAATGGATTTTCCCATACAAAACTCTTTCTTGAATAACTTCCAAGTTTTTCTTCCGATCGCCACCAAATTCTCTGGAATTATCGAGACTTTTATTATTTTCGTATCTGCTAAAACTCGAGACTCTATCTTTACTTTATTGCGCAAGAACATCGTTTTTTTCGATTTAATGGGGCGGAAAGGGGCGTGGCAAAAATCTAAAATAAACTTGATCTGCATAGGACATAAATCAATACTGATACCAAGTTTGGAATCTCTAGCTCTTATAGTCTCTGAGATCTAGGTGTTCATACAGACAGACAGACGGACAGACGGACATGGCTATATCGACTCGGCTGGTGATCCTGGCCAAAAATATATATACTTTATGGGGTCGGAGTTGCTTCCTTCTGCCTGTTACATACATTTCCTGAAGTCACAAAGCTATAATAACTTTCTACCCTATGGGTAGCTTTGAATAAAGGACTGTTTATACAGAAACATTTATTTTGCGCGCACAAAAGTAGGCAGCACATTTTCACACACAATCGTGATATACATCGTGTATTTGTCACTCGCCTCGGCAAGCAACGATACGAAAACAACAACACCAATGACGAATTGACTTGGTCAATGTCCATGACTAAGATTGTGGCAATGCCGATGCCTTATCAGGCAATTAGAGTTCGTAATGCAAACACAAACACGAGCACAACAAACAACCACAAACCGTTGCGTTGGTCTGATTGGACGAGTCATTAAACAAATTGCGTTATGGATTAGTTAGTAGGGGCGATGTTGGCGTAATTGCGTCTGTTTAAAAGAAACAATCGATTGTTACTGCTCTATTTAATTATGCAGCATTTGTCTTGCAGCTTTCAGGTCTTGGCATTCTTGTGGCCGGAGCAATCGTTTTGGCCGATGTCAATGAGTTCAATCACTTTGTGGAGGGTCGAGTTTTGGCACCGCCCATTGTATTGATTGTTACGGGACTAATCATCTTCCTCATTGCCTCGCTGGGCTGCTTTGGCGCCATCAAGGAGTCGCCCACGCTGCTCCTGACAGTAAGTAGACGCTTTGCCTCTTTCATAGTAAACCTCAAGATAATTCCATTCTCGTATAGTATGCTGTACTGCTGGCCATGATCTTCATCATCGAGCTATCCGTGGGCATTGCGGCAAGCGTGTTCAAGAGTGATTTGGAGGGCATGTTGGAGAACTCTCTGATGGAGTCAATTAAACGATCCAACAGCGAGGACAGTGTTGCCTGGGACAATGTGCAGCGCAAACTCATGTGCTGTGGCGTTGACAGTCCCGCCGACTGGCGTTCTCACAGCCTGAACAAGACTCTTCCATCGAGCTGTTGTCAGCCTCAGTTTATTGATGCCGCCGTTGGACACTGTTTCGACTCACCGGCCTTGGGCAAAGACAAGTTCTTTCAACCAGGCTGTGTGGAGAAACTAAAGGAACGCATCGGAAAAAACGCCGTCATTCTGATTGGCGTCGGCATCGGCATTGCATTCATTCAAATCCTGGGCATTGTACTTGCCTGCTACCTAGCAAGCGCAATCCGGCGTCAAGCGAATTAATCTGGAGTTAAAAATACGTCGCATTTTATTTCATAAATTAGTTTATTTATCGTACAAAGAATGAAAAGTAAAGTCCCGCCCTATTAGCACATTCATTGAATACACACAAAGATTTCTCATTTAAAGAAGATTGCTCAGATATTTAATTATATTCGGATTTATATGTAGGATTTTGATACTCGGCATTAAAAGAGTATAAAAAAATCATTGTCTAAATAATCACAATTTTATTTAATTTCTTCCGCCTCCATACAAAAACAATTGAAAAATCTAAGTTTAATGCAAACGACTTTGAGATCCCACTACCATTTTGATTAGGAACGAACGACTTTTGTGACTAACAGAATAAAGCTTGATCGGCAAAATATATCGATTACATATTAATATACTGAAAAGTATATACCTTGAAAGTATACCGTACGCGGTCACATTTTAGTCACATACAAGTTTTTGTTGAAAAACTTCCTATTTTTAAAATATGTTGATACATAATATAGGTAGTGGATAAGTAAAGTGTTGCTAACCCTTTTTAAATAATATAAATTTCCTTATAAGAATTCATAATGTTATGTTAATAATGGCGCTAAAATAATCACCGGGTAGTTAACTGCAATTTTCCTACTTCTTTTCTAGTTCATTATGCACTTATTTCATCGTAAGAACGCAACAAGCCGAAAGAGTTAAAAGCGATTTTAAAGTACGAGCATATTTTTCAATTCCCAAATAAACTCTAAGCTTGGTGTTCTTGGACCTCAATTAACCATATTGTATATTCTGTTTTTGCTTCAGCAAATAAATAATTGAATACTTCGAATCAAGTTGGGTTTTGTGTCTACAGCTTATTTATTTCTCAGCTAAAGTAGAGTTGCGGTTGGCCAGCACAACGTCCTCAAGCCACTAAAAGTTCAGCTACAACTATGACTACTACAAATGCTACAAATGCGATCTGACGTGTGTGCCTCAGCTGGGTGCGATGCAGTTTAACAAGTGCGCACTACGGACATGAAGAGGTTCCTTCCAGGTTGGGTTAGGAGCAAATGCATAACTTGGTCCTCAACTGACGAGCGATATCGATGGCTGCTCACTTGCCTTGCATCAGGGACTCGGAGAGGCGCTCGATGGCCGTGGCCGGTTTCTTTTTGATGCTGTCTTTCTCCGCTGCCGCAGCAGCCTCAGCCTCTGCCTCGGCAGCCTCTTGGGCCTTGGCCTCCTCATGCTCGCGCTGCTTTTGAAAGTGTCGGAACTCCGTGGGTGTCAGCATGCCCCGCAATACGGTCTCATAGCTGACACTGACACCTTTAGCGGACATCTTCTGGTGCAACTTCCAGCACTCGCGCTCCTTGATGCTGCACACGTACAGCGGGAAGTTGTACTCTTGCGGGGACTCGCGTTGCTGCTGTTGTTGCTGCTGCTGAGGCTGCTGCTGCTGCACATTGCAATTAGCTGCATTGTTCTCCTTCTTGGCCTCATCTGCAAGTAAGTTGTTAGGTGCATCCGAATCCAACCGCGATTCCGGACGTTGCCGCACCTCCATGGACTTGCCAGCGGATTCGCTGAGGAATATGGACACAGGCGGCGCCGTTGGCGGTCGATTGGAGCGAATTCGGGCGGCTAATGGTGCTATGGAACCGCGTCGAATCATGTGCGAATACTCCTTAGAGGCCAGTTGAAAGGTAGGCGGATAGCTGTCTTGAAACGAGACTGCAAAAATAGTTAGTCAACCCGATCACAGAGATAATAAAAGTTGATCATACTCGACAGCGCTTACCCGATTTGCCTGTTTTGCGCAGCAGCGGTGCACGACGCTGTGGACTACGCTGCACTATTGGAGGCGAAGATTTCCCGTTGCCCGTGGTCGTGGAGGTCGAGGTCGATGTGGAGGAGCTCTCTTCACGCTCAGAGTCGCTACCCTCAGAGCTCAGCAGCGAAACCAGTGTAATGACATCCGGTGCAATGACACTGCGAGCCCGATTTAGCTGTTTCTTATTGGTGCTGCTGGAGCCGCAGGCATCCGAGCTCAACAATGGGCTGGCATCAGGGGGCATGGCCACCGAGGAAGCGGCACGCGTGAAGATCTTGCGGCGTCGCAGTTTCTGCTGATTGCGCTTGTTGGCCGCACCAATGACACTTTTGCTGCTCTCGTCATGACGCACGGGAGCGGACATAGCACGCACCAAAGGCGGACGCCTTTCAACATTCAAGGCAGACGAGACGCTTTCCTCGCTGCTGGCAAGGACACTGGCTGTGGGACCCGGTTGTTGTGCTGGCTGCTGGATGGTGCAGTGAAGTGGCTCCAGTTCCTGTTCCTGGTCGTTTTCCTGGTCGTGATCGTGTTCCCGCTCGTTGGTGGCACGTATCGTCTGGGCGAGCACAATATTTAAATTGATGCGATTCTTATCCGCCTTGGCGCTGTGAGAAACGAGGAATACAATTGAAACAGCGGGACTGAGTGGCTCCTTCGCTCGCTACTGCCGGCCTGACTGACTGAGTGATTGACTGTCTAACTGACTGAGTGAGTGGTTGACCGAGCGACCTACTGCTAAATTTAAATCAAATTATTAGGCATTAGTTTGCAATTTATGCTGTGCTCGATTTCAAATCCAAATCCAAATTGGCTGCATGCAACATGACGACCCCAAAATAGAAATTAATTCGTACAAATGCGAAGGCGGTAGTCTACCCTCTCCCTCGCACTCGCACTCACATTCGCATTCGCACTCTCATTCTCGCTCACTCCCTTTGCACTCCATCTGTGTTTGTCTGTATGTTTGTCTCTGCGACTGTGATTGTGACTGTATTTTCGAAAAACGAAACCATGTCAATTACATTTACAAATTGGCGCCCAAAATGTGCGCTCTCCAAAATCCTTTAGTGCGAAAGTGAATCTTGCCAACTTTTGGGCCAAAGTTCAACGAACGAATTCCGGGCACAGTCCTTGCTACAGTTCGCTCTCGATGCAGTCACACAAGTGTCTCTCTTGTATATGGCTTCGATGTGACTTTCCCAGACATGACTTCAGTTAGTTTGTGTCTAGTCCAGATCGAGTTACGTTTATGATTTACTGCTCCCTTGGAGTCGTGTGCTCGCCTGCCTAATCCAATGCATTACCTAGACAACTTTGATGTCGGTGTCAAGCATGCAAATTGCTCAAAGTATCGAAAGTGTCATTTGGGACATCATAAATGGAGACAGGCAGCATGTAGTAGGAGTGGCAGACTGCCGCTATTAGAATCTATTTTAGCGCATATCATTCGCATATGAATACCAGCATAAATCCATATGTTATACGCACATGATTCCCTCCTAAATAGCTTGGTAAGGCTAAACGAAATATTGACACTTGCTTCATTATTATAGCGGAAAAAAATACTTTAATGCTTCACCACGTCACAAATTTTAAATTTATGTTTCCCAATAATATATGTATAACGATATGGTATAAATGGTATGGTATATTATAGGAATAAAAAACATATTTATAAACTATTTCCTTTCGGACCAAAAGTTAAAAATAATAATAAAAAATAGTCAAATCAATTGTTTTTGTTGGTTGTTTAACAGCTTAAATTCTTCTACAATAACTGCCATTAGGATCTTAATGCAATTAGCCTACAGATAGACAGAAGAAAACATAGGCTGAGTTCATTATTATTATATAAGGTCCCAGCAGGCTACTCGTAATCATTGTAAATATGTAATTTTTCCATAACCAATAAAAACAAATCAAAGCTCTTACAGACAAATACGAGTATGTCTATATCGTATCGACTGTTGATATATACCCTACAGGTATATACAGGAGATACTTCCTTCTGCCATTTAGATAGTGTACATTTCATGGAGTCTCAAAGTTCAATGGGTAGCGCTTATTAAAAAGTGTAGAGCTAAACACACAGGATCCTCTCACATTACATTGCTGAGTACCAATTATAAAACATGTCGCTTTCACTTGACTCACCTCTCGGGCTTTGCTTGCGTCTCCTTCTGTTGCGCTTCCTGCCGAGCAGCCTGATTGTTGTCTGTTGCAAGTGGTGCCTTGAGCAGGGAGGATTGAGATGACCAGGCCACCAGACTGGTCTCCCTTAAACGCAGGCCTAGCTCAGTTTGCGAGGGCGCCAATCTCCCGTCGCCGGTCAGAGAGGACTGACGACCCAAGTGTGTGACTGGCGCAGACGCTGCGAGTGGGGTGCAAGGATACAGCTTCTGGCGAATGCTCTCTATAGAACGACCGACGGAGAGTCCGCGCGATAAGTAGCCACGCTGTTGGGCTGAATATCTGGCGACGCCGTGCGAGTAGGCGTGGCTGGGCGTCTCGATGAGCGAGTGCTGTTTGCGCACAAGATGCGACGACGACAACGATGTTGATGACGTTGTTGGGGTCGCCGTCGTGGTCGTCTGGCAGCGACGGCGGCTTGCCACTGACAGCGACATGGCTGGGATATTATTGTCTAGTGTCGTTCGATGTTTTTTATTTTGTATATGGTATCGCCAGTTCGCAGTTTGATTAGCGATGGCGGCGAAGACTGAAAGACGACTACCAGTTCGAATGACGCTTTCAACTGGCAATAAATTGCCGCAAGCACAACGGGAAATCGAATGCAAATCAATTACGAAGTCATTAAGCCAAGGCAATAACTTTGTCAACAAACCAAACACTGAAACGTAGACAAAGACCAAAATACTGAATCACAAAAATACGAAATCAAAACCGGCTGCAGTCACGAACCACGAACCATGAGCCACGAACCATGGAGCACACCACAAAGCAGACGCGACTGCCACTTGAAATCTTGGTGGAACTTTCACTTGAAGCGAATAATGTATGCGATTGTGTAGGAAGCGCCACAGATAGGGTGGCTTGCTTCGAATTCGGGTGGATTGTAATCTCCACGTCCACGTCCAAGTCCACATCCACGTCCACATCCACGTCCACAGTGCTTGCCTGCCACGCGCTAACTGTGTTTTGTGAATGAAGCAATCGCCGGCGGTGAAGCAGCTTCGTTATGTTACCAACAAACAACCAAGCAGGCAGGCAGCCAGGCTAGAAAACAAAACAAACCGAACCAAATCGCAGCGAATCGAACAACAACAAAGCGTTGCCAACGCCTTCTCCCCGGCCCTCACCAACAAAGTACACAACCCCCCAACTCCAAACCTAGCCTCAGTATCTATTGAGCAACTTTCGCCCCTCGCCTGGCTTAGAGGCGGTGCCATCGCCATCGCCGTCGTTGCAGCGTATTTTATGCTTAGCTCGGCTGTCGTTCGGCTTGACTCCAGCGTTGAGTTGTTTGTCTCATTTCCTCCCGCCGCATAACGCCAGCAACGCCACCAAAGAGGTTCGATTTACAAGTACCAGTGTGCAAACTAGAAGAAGCTAATATGCAATAAAATTTTATAATAACAAACTAAATCGATTGAAAAATGTAAGGAGGTATTCAATTATAATCGGAAATAAAAACAATTGTGAAAGCTACTGTTAAATGTGCACGAATATAAGATACCTGCACAAGAATTTAAAAATAATCCAAACATCTGATCAACAGTGGGATATTGGTAATAATAAATTGAATAGCGAACCGTATATTATGATAAATAATACACAAAATAAACGGCAAACAAAACTTAGCACTTGCAGCTACATTCGAATGATTCGATTGCAAGCAAACTTGATCCGCACTGAACATATATATATGTATGTATATGTACATAAGTACTTGGCTTTCATGCACACAGACAGAATATAGCAAACGCAATATATTCCACAGATGTGGCTTTGAATTTTTGGCTGTTCAATTTTCAACCGCATAAAGTATTTTCGATTACATTCTCGGCGTGTCTCAATTACATTCTTGGCGATTTTCGGTTACATTCTCGACGAATCTCTATATGTCGACTTTATACGAGGCTGGTAATTTTTCATTTTCCATACATGTGTTGTTAAGGTACTATAATTTTGCTGTACAGATTCTACACTTAATAAAATAATAAATATAAAAAAAAAAAAAAAACTCCACAAACATTTAATGTAATCATAAAATGTTGTGCCGATTGTCGAAATACTAATTTCAATGGACAGTGTGACATAGAAACTATATTAATTTATGTCCCACGAGTGCCCAAAGCATTGATTCACCTTACATCCGTTTTTACCAATAAAGACGGACATATGTTTGGGCTGTCAACGCAGGTTGGATATACAACATGGACGACTGCTGCTCGTAATTTTTGATTGATTAAGCTGCCCTCGCCGGAAAGTGTGTTAGTGTGTGTGATAGGCTGACTGGCAACTTTTTGCGAACTCAATGAACTCGCACGAAATTTTGTTTTCATTTCGAAGCGAGGCAAGGCGAGGCGAGACGACACGATGGCAAAAGTGGCCCCACGCTTAGAGACTCCCACTTAGGATGTAATCAAATGCATGGCAAAAATGCTCCACAACGATTACAGACTGCGGCGACGTAAGTGACAAAGGGGAGGAAGAGTAAAGGAGTAATCTTTATGCAAATCCTTGCGAATAATGCACAACAATAGGCAGCAGGCAGATGAATGAATGAATATGAATGGGTGAAGCAGCAATGAATGCGTGAAGTCGCGTACAAGTCGCTCAATGTCAACAAGAAAATGTTAGATGCAAATTTGCCAAGTCTTGAGATGTGTGTGGTGTGCGATGTAGAGGAGATATGGGAGGGAATACGTATTTGCTGGCAAGTGAAAAACTTTCACATTTGTGGCAATTTCAAATTCATCAAAGACATGCAAAGTTGTATAAAAGTTTCGTGCGCGTCGGCAATCAAAAAGTAACGAACATAACTGTCCGGGAACCAAATGAAACAGAAGCAACAACAATCACAAAAAAAGAACAAGAACAGGCAATCAAAAAAACAACAATACTGGCAACAACAGTAAATGGCATCAAGAAGCAAATCAAGCCGATTTCAGGGTCATATGCCATTCATATAATCTGACTGGAATGAGTACTCGTTCAGTTTCTGAATGCTCCTGAGTGTGTCGCACAATGTCAGCGAATGAATGGCACTTAAAGCAAAACTAAGTTCGAATGCCAAACATTAATCACAGCCATAGTCAATATTTATTGGTTACCCCCAAAGCCGAACCAAAGACGAATGTGGGAAAGCTCCACGAAAAAGTCAACACGAGTTTAGCGGCGATTTTCGCCAACTAACACAAAAATTAAGTTCACTCTTTTGTCAATTATAATAGAGAGTAATCGAAACGAGCCAAATATATTCATATTTGTCAGGCGGTGTCAAAATACTCGTACGAAGTGGTACCAACAGACACCACTGACATTTATTTGCTTAGCCGAAATCCAAAACTATTTCAATTAACGACTGCAGCCGCAGTATAGGGGCGACTACAAAATACCCAATTGGGCACATAAAAGAAGCAAGAGTAGTTCTGGTAAATACTATGAACTACAATTACAATTGCAATGAATGGCAAATATAAATTTAAATGAAATGCCTGATTACGTGCATCTTTATCAATTTCAAATTTTCACACAGTAGCGGTCTATGATTAATAGGCATGTTTATAAATCAAATAAACAACTTACACGAACATAACATACATACGTTTAATCATTTGACCTATAGGATTGATAAGCAAAAGATTACACCAAGAACAGAATGCAGTAGCAAAACTCTGAACAGTTTCTTCACAAATTATAAGGAACACGATGTTGGAGAGCTCCGGATTGCTAGTCTTATGCGCAATATTATTTTGCCAAACTGTAAGCAGATCAACTGCATATAACACATTTATTTTATTAATATATAGTGTCAAATTTCCATAGAGCTTCGGTCAGCAGCTCAATCAAAATGGCCGCCAGTTGCTGGAAGACCAGAACTGTGGCACTTTTGTGCGAATCAAAGTAGTCAATGGTCGCGAAGTGAAACTGGGCTCCAGGCCATGGATGGCCCTATTGTTGCTCAGCAATGGCAGAGAACAGGAATATGCCTGTGGCGGAACACTAATATCGGAACGTAAGCATAAATTAATTAGATTCTAAGGTGAACAAGTCATTCCCGTATATTGCCACAGGTTTTGTGCTCACTGCTGCCCATTGTGTTTCCCGTTTACAGCTGTAAGTGTTATATCAAATTAGATTATAGCAGACGAACTAATTAATATGCATATGCGATAGTATATCAGTGCGTTTGGGTGAGCATCAGCTGTCATCGGAACCTGATTGCAGAAACACAGGCAGAAAATCCAAGTGTGCACCTCCAGCTGAGGACATTAACGTGGATAAAATATTTGTCCATGAAAATTATGCGCGATTCACTGGCCACAATGACATTGCACTAATTAAGCTGGCGCGATCTATGGTTTACAATCGTAAGTAGTAGAATGATTGACCTAATAAATGCTGAAATACTTGACTTTACCACCTGTAGAACACATAAAGCCTATTTGCCTGCCCACAACGGATACTCTGTTGCAAGAAAGGGATTTGAATGAAGACTTTTTGGTCACGGGCTGGGGCAAGACAGAGAATGGCACATTGTCAGATGTGCTGAGGGAGGCAAACATCAAGCTGAGAAATGCTCAAGCTTGCCAACAGTCCTTCCTCAGGGACATTGCGCAGTCGCAACTGTGTGTTGGCGATGTGGCCAGGGATTCTTGTAGAGGGGACTCTGGTGGCCCACTGTCATATCCGGCCGAGTATTTAACAACACAGCGGTTTGTTCAATTCGGAATTGTAAGTTATGGAGCACATGACTGCGGCAACGGCTATCCGGGAGTCTACACTAAAGTCATTAGTTTTATGCCCTGGATAACCGCTATTTTAGGCACAAATTATTAATTTGATAATAATTATAAATTCATTTCGGTAATATACATTTTTTTTAAATATAATAGTCAATCAAACGACGGCAATTTAATATTAATGGAGGCGCCTTACGGAATACTCGATAAGCAATTTATCGATACATTTAAGTAAATGGCAACTTGTATTACTGAAGCTGATTATCACGCGTGTTTTTGCTTACAGCAATCAATTTGGAACAATCTGGCAACGCCGAAAACATTCGATCAGTGTTGAAAAGTGAAGTTTTCTGCTGACGTTTCGTTGTCACCGTTGGCTGTCAGTTGACGTTTGCTGTCGTGGCGTTGAATGAGAAAGAAAGCTGTTAACCGCCTTTCGGTTCGTTGTTTCAGTGACTTTCAATTTTTAATTAAAACTACAAAACATTCGAATAATTATGTACCGTCAAATGCTTGCGCTCTGTCTGGTTGCCGTTGTGTGCACAACCGGCGCCCATGGTAGCTGCAAGGCAACCCTAAATGCCTTCAGCACACAGGATGCCACAATTCTTACCCAGCTGGCGCATGTTGCCGAATTCACACTGCAGTGCAGCAACTCGGCGCAGCCCAGCCTCTTCGCTGAGTTCCCATGCGGTAAAGTTGTGCCCGTTGCTAAGGTGGGCGACAGCAAATACCAGGTGAGTGCATTTCCATTTGTTAGTCTCCAAGTCGACTTGGAGTTCATATATGTTGCGCCTTGCAGGTGAGCTGGGTGGAGGACATCAAGCAGGGAAGCAGCGGCAATGTCCAGGTGCGACTCTTCGATGAGGATGGCTATGCTGGTGTACGTAAGGCGCAGCGTGATGGCGACAAGGTTTCGTCAGTAAAGTCGCTGTTGGACATCACTGTGCCCACTAAAGGTGCCTACAAGGGACCTTGGATCAAGGCTGAGCTGTTGGCCGCTTTCCTGGTGGGCGGCGTTGCTTATTTCGCCTTCACCACCAAGAGCAAGGTGCAGTCCTAAACGGCACAATGAGCCTGCTAGTTGCGTCTGAGAAGAAGAGTTTTAAGAAACTCATATCGACTTCTTGAATGAAATTCATTCACCATACAAATTAGCAACAAATGAACGACATTAATAACGATTCCACGCGCCCATCATTGCATAATACACCCCATTTTCGAGCGGTTTTTCATTTGAAACGTAGCGAATCGTGTAAATAAAATCCAAATCCAACAAATTTCACGACAAAGTGCATTTTAATGCATCTAATCTTACGAAATAGACTTAACTTTAGCAATAATACAATGTGTAAGCTCCTCAATGCACAGTGCCTGTCACAGCTGCATTTACTCCGGCTGCTGCGACGACGGCGGCGGCATTAGCAACAGCTGCTGTCATTGCGCCATTCATATTGCTCTCCTCGTCGGAGGAAATGTCAATCATGCTCTCTACACGCGATGGTGACATCACATAGACAAAATGCTCCGTTGATCCCTCGGCTGCCATCGGAGCTGCGGATATCAATGCATTGCCATCGGGGGGCTGTGGGGGCGGCGTGTCTGTGCAGTACTTTAGATTGGCCGTGCTGCCCGATGACTCCTCAGGCGGCGTCACACCATTGCAGTCAAAGTTCTCCAGCTCCAGCTCAATGTCGCTAACGATGCGCATGCAACGCATCTTGGCCAGCGACTGGAATTTCATGGGCATGGCGCGCACCTGTCGAGCTAGACTCAAAAAGAACAGCGTATTCGCGTCCAGCTCCTTGTTAGCCTGCAGAACAGCGGAAACATCCCAATCGTTTGGAAATCGCGGATCGCTCATCTTGCGCGTCTTCGCAGGCGACGGCTGCGAACAGTTATTGGCGGCGTTGCTCGACGCTGAAGCGGAGCTGCTCAGATTAATGGCTGTTGTCTGTGGCGATGGCTGCACGCGACGCACCTTGGTGCTGGGTGGCGGTGGAGGCGGCGGCGTTGGATTGCCCACGCCAATTGTAGAACCATTGCCAGAGCCACTGCCATTCCCACTACCACCATTCAAACAGTGCGCACGATTTGCCAGATTCTGAAAGAGTCCAAGCGGAGCACCAGCTGCTGCAGCCGCATTCAGCTCCTTCTTAAAATTGTCAGCGGCGGCAAACAGATGCGGCTCAATGATCAAGCAGCCGACATTGTTTGAAGCGGTGCTGCTGTTGGGCGTCAACGACGTCGTTGAGGCCAACGGCAATCCTGCGGCAGCTGCAGCCGCCTTCAGCGATGCCAGAGGAAACATCTGGGCAGCAGGCAAGCCACTAATGCCCATGGGCAGACTGGCCAGCGTGGCAAGGGCTGCAGCATTCACATTCGCTGCCGCCGCCGCAGCAGCAGCGGAGACGGAAGCTTTGCCGGCGGCTGAGAGCGGCAATGGAGGCAGAGGAAGCACAACGCCATTGGAATTGCTGCAGCTGGTTGGCGGGGACATGGCGTTGAGAGTTAGAGGTGCCACTGTGGCGCAGTTGCTGCCATTGCTGTTGCTGTTGTGATTCTGGATGGGAGCCCCGACTGTACTGCCGGGCGAGATGAGATTGGGCGGTGTGGCAGCCACGCTGGGTGTCAGTATAGGAGTCGTGTAACTGTTGACAGTCTGAGTACTTAGCGCTGATGTCGATGCAGTGGCTGTTGCTCCCTGCGTGGCAATGGTGATTTTCAGATCATCGTCGCCTCCATTGCTGACTGCCTTGGCCAGTACTTGATAGCCAAAATCGCACTCTGTGTCGTCCTCATCATTCGATTTGCCATTTCCATTCACCGAATTTCTATTGGAACATTTTATTGTTATGTGGTACAATTGATGTCAGCCTATGCACTCACCTGCCGGGACCTTGGAAAGGCTTCAAAAACTCCATATGATCGGCATGCGCCCAATATTGATACTTTTTGGATGTCTTGGTGCCAACACGAAAAGAACGCAAATATTTTGTGTAGCTGTCTCGCAAATTCTTCCATTTTCGCTTTGAGGCTTCTGCAAGTAAACAAGATCGGAAATAGCTTTAGGATACATACATATGTATGTCCATATGTGTGTACAATTTGGTCAAAAAAATAGACAACGTAATTTGTCTTACCCCTAAGGCAATGTAATCTAGTTTTACACTTGGTATTAATGACATACAATATATGTACATTAATTTGATATATAAAAACATTTGGATACACGACATGGTTTCTACTTAATATACATATAAAGAAAAATAATAAATTGATTGAAGTAATTGACGCAACAACTATTGCTATTTAACATATAAAATCCCCTTTAAGCGTAAGCTGTAATTAATTTACATTACCATATTCGAAGTTGAAAAGGAACTGTTTAATATGCATACATACACCGTTTGTATATATGTGAGTAGTCTGTACTGGCTGTCTTATCTAAAGGAGAAATCTGATGACGCTGTAATAATGCGACTACTGAGTATAAGCATCATACACCCTCACATCCATAAATGTGTATTGTATTTCTAGGCAATCGTATTGTTCTGCGATCGCTTTGAATTAGAGATGAGCAATATTATCCTGTCGTGACTGAATAATGGAAGTGTGATCAATAATTTCACTTTATAAAAGACTGAGTAATCATATTAAATAGCCTACAAAATAAAAAAAATTCAATTTTAAATCATAATATAAAATTGTACATTAAACATTTTTAATATATTCGCCCCAAAATCCAGAATGATTGGTTGTGTAAAATATACAACGTATCCATATTGTTTATATTTTTGCAATCGTTTCTTATTAAAACTCATTTTATTCAATCAGCAATTTGGTTTGAGTATAACAAATATAATAATATACATATTTTCCCAGACACTGTTAAATAAAAGCGGTTTGCTCTTATCTCGAATTCTGATTACAATTTTGTGAACAATCAGCTTTTTGCTCTATAGCTAACCCTTTCCATATCCCTATTTCATTTTTAAACGATATTGTCCATTCACTTCTATGCTTTAAGCAATGCTTCTTTATTGTTGCTCGCCTATGTTGTGTTTCAGTTAATTACCTCCCTTTGATCGTGGCGGACATACTCTGTTTACAAGTGTTGGTTGTTAAAAAATTTAAAACAACGGTTAAGTTACTAGCTTGGAATAAAATTTCAAATATATAAATTCAATAAAACGATTTTGGAAATCATTACAAAAATATGTAAGTATTGAAATTCGTTTTGCTAGTGTACATCTGTAATTATTTAAGGATTTTTGACTAAATATACATACATATATGTGTAAGTATACTACATCTATCCTTATCAATAAAACTAACTTTTTTTAATTGGTATAGTTGCGTTAATTAACGTTTATCGCTCAAAAAATGAACCAAAAACAAATACGCCATTCCGAGGATCGACAATCGTCTTTGGCTTTACTCATACGTCAAACTTTCTTACATATGTACATATGTACATACATACATACATACATATAGCTACGAAATCAAGAATAACTCCACTTTCAGGTTTTTTCTCATATTTAAATTTTCTAATCCTACAAGTAAAAAAATATTTCAGAGCTTAATTTTTATATATCACTTAGATGTCCCTTAATATAATACAACTTAAATTGGATTTTTGAAAATTACGAATTTTTTTTGTTTTACTTAAGTTTTTTTTCTCGAAAAAAGTTTTTTAAGTACAACTTTTAATGTTTTAAATGTATAGACTATTTAATGTGAATGTTTCTACGTCAATTTAGAATTTAGTTGACGGTCCTTTCTTGATGAAAAAAATATGTACGTCTGGGCAAGAAAGCCCCATATCCTGACATGGTATAATACAAATTTTACCCCAGAACATCAATGTAACTCCCCAAAACTTTAAATTCTGTAAATTAGTGGTTGTATATTTAACATTCGACAAGACTTTTTTATGTTTTAGACCTCCTTAGACCACGCCAAAATGATCCTTCTACTGCTGTGAGACCAATTTTTTATGGTCTGCTGCTGTTTAATTGGCCACAGAGTCGTTATAAACCCCAAAAGGAGGAAATTTAGTATCATCCATTATGTACCATAACTAAATCTATGATATTCAAGAAAATTTGGGGACCTATGACGATTTTCAACTTAGTTTTGGTCAATTAAAAAAAGAACACATAACCTGAAAAATACCCTTATATGAGGTAATTTATTTTTTATGATATTTTTATACCCGCTACCCACAGGGTAGAAGGGTATTATAGCTTTGTGACTTCAGGAAATGTATGTAACAGGCAGAAGGAAGCATTTCCGACCCCATAAAGTATATATATTCTTGGTCAGGGTCACCAGCCGAGTCGATATAGCCATGTCCGTCTGTCCGTCTGTCTGTATGAACACCTAGATCTCAGAGACTATAAGAGCTAGAGATTTCATACTTGGTACCAGTATTGGTGTATGGCCTACGCAGATCAAGTTTATTTTAGACTTTTGCCACGCCCCTTTCCGCCCCCAGTTTTCGTACATATGAAGATAATAGCAGTCTTGATGATTCCCGAGAACTTGGTCGCGATCGGATGAAAAACTTGGAAGTTATTCAGAAAACAGTTTTGTATGGAAAAATCCATAGGCAGCTGCACGTGGAGTGTTTTTGGTGAACAATATGACCATGCATGGTATATTTTATACTTTATGCAATATTTAGGATGTGATGGAATATGAATGTACAAATATACCAAAAATACTTTTTGGTATATTTAAGTATATTTGAGCTGGGTAGCGGGTATATCACAGTCGAGCACACTCGACTGTAGCTTTCCTACTTGTTTGTATAAATATGATAAAATTTAGTCTTCAGAAGATTCGTGTAATTATAATGTTTTTGACTAAACAAGACTCCTTGGTCCTCATCTGATAAAAAAAAATTGTTCATTTCATAGTCAGCCAACTGACATCGAATGTGACACGGGACGCAATAGTGCATTTTGACTGAACCATGGCATGTCATTGAAAATAGGTCCTTTTCCTGGGGATTTTGGCCTTTAATTAATTAATTAATTTATTTATTTATTTAATTGTATTAATTTATTTGATCTTATTTATTTCCTACTATTTTCAACTAAAAAAGTCATGATAAAGAAGTTTTTAAGTTCAGGAGCAGCCTGGAAAGGAGTTCCTTTGACCTTGCAGGTCAATTATTTTACATGAACGTAGTTATGAAATCCTTTTCATTCACAAATTCTATGATTTTTTTGACTTATTATGACATTTCTTATTATAAGATTTTAATATTTAATGATTCAGTACATATTTAAGAAATTAAAACTTAAAAAAAATTTTGTATGTCAAGAAAAATATTGTCTGCCTCTATGATGGTCTTGACAATTTTTTTGATGTTTCCTGCCTTTTAATGTTGTTAATGGTCTAGTTAATGCTGATGAATAAAGCACAAGCATTATCATCGATTAGAATTTCGAAATATAACGATTTTTTTTCAAAAACTTGTAAGTGGTGCTATTCTTGTTTTCGCCAATATTCGTGGTAGGAAAACTAAAATAAAAAAAAAAGGTAAAATTTAAAGTTCCAATTTAAGTTGTATTACATTAAGGAACAACTAAGTGATATAAAAAATTAAGTTTTAAAATATTTTTTGACTTTTAAGATTAGATAATTGAAAAATAAACAAAAATCAGAAAGTGGTGCTATTCTTGATTTGATAGCTGTACATATGTATGTCTTCACGTTTTTTTTACTCATTTCGTTAGGTTATTCAGTGATAGTTTCATTGATAAATCGAACATACAAAAAAGAAATGTTCGTGGTCCTTCATGCAAGTGAAATGTAATTATAGCCAAATCAACGTGTGTGTTACCAACAATAACAAATAACAACAAATTTGGCTGTAGCATTTATTTGTATGCCGATAAATTGAGAGAGAAGATAAAGTTTTGCAAGTGAAAGAGGATGAGTGATGCGCAGAAGCAACAGGGTGCCATGGTTGATGCTGTTAAACCTGAACTACACAATACAAACCTAATTTCATCGTCTGTCAGACACCTGTAGGTGATGGATTTGTTCTACTATTAATCCAAAGCTACTTGCCACTATTTTGTAACGTCAGTTTGCATATGTTTATATTGTTGTTTGCATTATCCTGTTCGAGGCGACAACAAATACTTACGTAGAGTAAACACACGCATACACACCACACATTCATATGTTAAATGTGCGCTGGCAAATTCTCTCAGTATCGTAGTGGCAACAACAACATTAACATCAACAGCGCAGAGCGCGCAGCTTGTATCAATTTCGCTCTTGTGTTTTTGTTTGCTTTTTCTGCGTGTTCGTGTTTTCATTATACTCTTTGCTGTAAACATTAGGATTTTGTGATTGCTTTGGTAACATAGAATTGTATTATATCTACCTATACTAATTGTTTTAAGATTTGGGAATGATTGCTCACAAAAAGCATTCCCTAAACAGACATATTGTGTATTATTACACGTTTTAAAGCACCTAGCTATCAGAGTATATAAGTATCGACGTTCTAAGGCAAGTTTTTCGTTTTTTTCTTTTCTTTTTGTCTCAATGCAATTCGCCGACCGCGGCCGCGTTCTGCACAGCGCTTTCTCGTCCGCTTCGCTCTCTTGCCCCCGCGTCGCATCAAGTCAACTGTAGGCGCGCTCACACATAATGTGTGTGTATGCATACACATATGTGTGTGTAGAAGCGAGAGCACATTCACATACACATATATAAAATGAAACGGCCGGCGGTTCGTCGTCGAACTGCGACGACGGCAGAACATTTGTCCGCTTTGGCTGTGGCTGACTATGAGACGCGCGTCGCTGGCTGAGTGTTAGTGTGTGTGCGTGTTTCGCAGTATATACCAACGTATATGTGTGCATGTGTTTATATATGTACATACATACTTTGTATATGCATTGTTGTGCATGTGTGTATTATGTGCATGTTTCCCGTGCACGTTGTAATTGAATTGAGCGAACAGGCGGCCGCTGCTAATACCGTCGCCGCACAACTTCCTTTTTTTATAGAAAATGTCAGAGAGTGTAGCTGACTTTGCGGTTTGTTTATTATACGCTAATGATAATTCCTCCTTACCCACTGATAATCCAATCTCATCGGCTATTTGGGTCCAGACTTTCATCTTCACCTCGACATTCTTGTAATCTGGATTGTGATTGTTGTACACAACATCGTACTTCTTTACGATATCAATGAAATCAGATGTGTTATCGGATGTGGTCGAGGACTCACTAATCGCTCGCGCCACTTTAATATCCTTCATGGCTTACTCTCCTATAACTCACGCACGATTTGGAGAACACACTCACGTTACTCACGAACAGAAATCTTTTTATAGGCGTATAGGCGCGTTATTGACCGTTGACGGTAAAAACCACGTCGACCACGAACGCCTGCCTGCGCCTTCTGCTTCTCCTTTGCCCTCTACACTCTCCACCAGCACCGTTCCTTTGGCCAAAGAGCGCGTACAACGTACAGACAACGAGCCAACGAACTGTGAATTGAACACCGACGCGACGAGACCAGAGGCCCAAACGAGCGAACGAACGAACTGCCGTTTTGTGTGACCGCCTCGACAAAAGTTGGATACTTAAATGAGGAGAGCGCACATGAGCTGCATGCACACAAGCTAACAGCGGCAGCGGCGGCGACAGTAACAGCACAGAACGGCAGTAGCAGCAGCAGAGACCGCAGCTGACAGCGGCGCCAGCAACGCGACAACCGACAACGACAGCAGCCAGGCAGGCAGGCCAACAACAACAGCAGCAATAACAACAACTGAAAAAGCAAAAGCAATAACAAACAGCAAACGCGCCAGCGTACGAACGAAGCGACAACACAGCGAGGCGAACCGTTGTTGGAGGACGTGTAAAGAAGAACAAGAAGCATCAAACCTCATCATCATCATCATCATCGTCATCGCCATCGTTGTTGTTGTCGTCGTTGGCGTTCAACAGCAGCAAAAGCAACAACGACGACGGCAGGCAGCCCCATGACATGCACACACACAAAGACCCTCACACTCACACTCATACACACTTACAAACACATTTACGCACACAGAGACGCGGCGAACATAGCGACAGCGCAGTTTGGCGCTCGCAATATACGCGCAACGGTTGCGACGCCATTGCCGCCAAACACAGCGCACACCGCTCCAACGTTTCTGTTAACCGCCCACATGCGACGCCCGCTGCTGTGCGGAGCCAAACGGCAGCAACAGCAGAAATAACAACAACAGCAGCAGCAACAAATACAAAAACAACAAACTCAATTTCATGACTACGTTCGTCCGTTGCTGTCGCCGACCCACAAGGCAAAACCATAAGATTGTTGTTATTGTAGTTGCTGCTGCTGCTATTGTTGTTTTTGTTGTGTGAGTTGCTGCCTTTGAATGTGTGTTTTTTTTGTATTTCGAGAGTGATGAAACTTGTACTGAAAATACACCCCCTTCCCACTTTTCCCGTCGAGGTGAGGAGGGGCTTGCGGGTCCTACTGAGGGGTCTATGTCATAGCCTTACTTGATTCTCCTTGACGTTGCATAAAATAAGTAGGAGGATCTACTAAATGCATAATGAAATAATGCTCAATTAAGTCATTTGGTATTTGAATATCCTGAATTGAGGTTAAAATCAAGAATTAGTGATCAGCACCGCTCTTGTCACGGAGTAAAGTAACATACTTGATACTTCTGCCTCCCTTTCAGTTAAAATTAGTTTGCCAACTTCAAAAGCTTTCCAAAAGCTCGCAGTACGAGTATGTACGCTTTTAAGCTTTTCTCTCTGCCCCCTATTTGTCTTTCGACGGTTTCGCCACTAACGCTTCCACTCGCAAAAACGACAAGCATACATCTGCACATGTCAGTGTATGTAAGAGTGCATGTAGGAGTTTTGTGCATGCATTAGCAGAATACGTACACACTGTATGTGTATTGTACACGCGCATTTGTGTCTATACATATGTATGTTAATGCAAGCACCTTCATTCCGGGCAATTGCGGAAACTGAAGTTCAAGGTCATTACTTGGTGTATCTATATATTTATGTACAGCTAACTATGTACATATGTGTATGAACAACGAATGAATGTACATTAATTTATCTTTCTCACGAGTTTCGATTCGAAAGTAAAACGTTTGCAATGATCGACGCACTTGATGCCTTAGCTGGACTTGAGTCTTCAAACTGAGAACTGCTGCACTGCTTCCGATTTCTACTATACGCTGTGGTGAAGTTCAACCGCTGTCGCTGCTCTTATCAGTTGCTTCGGCCACCGCCCTCTCTTTCACTTGACTTTCTTCACTCTCTATCTCTCTATGGTATTCGGTGTCGCCCTCTCTGTTTTTGCAACACCGCTGCTTTTTGTTGCTGTTGTTGTTCTTAAATAAGTTTTGCTACCGTTTGCCTCTTCTGGTTGTTCTTGAGGTTTTGTTGTTCTTTTCGTTTCGCTGCGACCGCCGTCGCTGAGCTGATTCGCATTTTATGTTGTTCCCTCCGCCCTCCAATTTCCCGTCATTTTTCTCGCTATGCATAAGCTGCTTTGGTTACGTCCCGAGCGAATGACCGAACGAACGAGAACGCGCGCCGTCCGCCCGCCGCTGTTGTCACGGTCGCCGTTGACGTCGTCGTCGCAGCCTCCGCAGCATCCCAAATTGTTTCCATCGATTCAAGGCAAGGCAGCAACGTTGTAGAATTTTGCTCCACCGCGCCTCCCCGCGATTCACCCCAGCATTATCGTTGCTTGCTGCGACTCTTTTCCTTTTTTACTCAAGTTGTTTTGTTGCCGCTGCTGTTGCCGTTGTCGGCTGCTGACTGCTGCTTGCTGTCTTGTCGTTTCAGCCAGCGCCACACACTTGGCTCAATCAGTTGCTGTCGCTGGCTGGTGACTGTAGCGAACCTACGACCATTTCAGTTCCCTTCCCTTTCCAAGCAATGCGTCCCGCCCGCGCAGCTCCAACTGCCTGCCATGCTTTGTGTTTGTGTATGTGTGTGAGTGTGGCGGACTAGCGTGCCCCAAACTAACACGTAGATGTCGTCGACGTTGTCGTCATCACTGTTGTATATGTATGAATTTATATACATGTATGTATGCGCAAGTGTGTGTGTGAGTGTCTGTATCTCTTCAGTTTGTACGCGTTTTTGTTGCTTTTATTATTTTTTCGCTTTTCTCTATGTCCCGTGCTTCTGTCAGCGGCAAAGGCAACAACAACAACAGAAACAACGGCAACGGCAGCCAGCAAAGCAAGCAAAGCACCTTCGCCTTCCTTTTGCCAGAGCTCCGACAGCGAATGAGTGCCGCATATCGCCATCGCCCTCTGCTGTTCCTCTTCCTGCTGCTGTTGGTGCCGCCGCAACCGCCTGCCCGCGTCCTTGTAGCCTCCCCATTATCATTCCCACTGCCAGCACCATCACCATCGCCATGCCCAGTCACCAGTTCCCATCGTCATCATCAGCATTGCCATCAAAAGCCCGGCAGCCAGCCTAGGGACGACGGCAACGTGCTTCTCCCCCTTACGTGCTCTGCACCTCCCTCTGTCCGCTTTCGCTCCCTCTTTGCGCAACACTAGCGCCAAATGGCTGAGCGGTCGGGCAGCTGGCGATAGAGAGTGTGAGGGGGGGTGCGTGCGTTGTTAAGAGAGTGGGGGTGGTGTTGTGGCGCTGGGACGTTTGCGTGCGGCGGCGTGAAGCCAGGGGCATGACTGTGTGCATGAGCGTGTAGATACGTATGCGTGTATGTGTGTATATACATGTACTCACTTATACATACGTATGCATGTGTGTGTGTGTTCTGTGAATGTAGTGGTATTGTTGTTGTTGGTGTCGTTCTTGCCGTTTCTGTTGTTGCTGTTTGGGGTTTTGCGCTATCATATTGAAGCGGCGTACGGCCTACAAAGAGCGACGAAGTTGCTAGCGCAGTCACCGCCTCCGCTTATATTGCGGCTGCCGTCATTGGCGTTGTTGTTGTTGTTGCTGCTTTTCGCAAATCGATAAACGATGTCCGGGACTGCGGCACTGCCAGCCAAGCGCTTTGCATGTATTCACTTATGTACTACAAGCGCACACATATGTAACTACTTATGTATATGTTTGTGTTTGTGTGTGTGTATATGTACATATGTACTTGTATATACTACATATATGTATACAGGTAGTACATGGACTAATGTGCGTGCGTGTGTGAGGCTAAACGGCCTCACCATGTCCCGTGCTTGGTCAGCAGGCTTCTCTCAAATCTGATGCATTTATCGCTGCGCTCAAAATGTACATATAAAAGCGCAGCAATATATACATATATATATATACTTACATATGTGCATATCTGTCGGTATATAACATACAGTGAAAACTTTCTTGACTGCACATCTTCTGTCCGCGAAATTACGTCTGCTTATTTAGCAGTAATTCTATATTTATTATCTATCAACTAAAATTCAGTATTTGTTATAAATTTAAATCCTTAGTCTCGACTCTTAAGTATAGGAGTACGTTTTCATTAAGTACTCAATTTATTATCACTTTCTTAAATGTATGTGATAAATACAATATCCATGAATTGCTACAAAGTCAATTCTTTATTTCAGAAGTTTTTATAGTCTAGATAAAGATTAGTTAATGTAGCAAGTCAGATAAGCTCGAGTTCAAGTAGAGAAGGCGAAGCGCATTAGCTGTTAACTAAAATTAACTTTCGTCTTCATAAGTATAACGACGATTGTACTCGTAACAAGATTCCCATTGTTACTCTTCCCTGTCAAATCCATTTTCCATAATTATACCCGCTACCCATAGGGTAGAAGGGTATTATAAGTTTGTGACTTCAGGAAATGTATGTAACAGGACAATGTGACCGTGCATGGTATATTGTATACTTTATGCGATATTTAGGATGTGATGGAATATGAATGTACAATTATACCAAAAATACCGAAAAAATACTTTTGGGTATATTTTAGTATATTTGAGCTGGGTAGCGGGTACATCACAGTCGAACACACTCGACTGTAGCTTTCTTACTTG
>JAWNPP010000043.1:0-142730 GCA_035047445.1 Drosophila siamana
AGTATCTGATGATTGTCAAATTATTTGCAATGGCGCTGACTTTAAGTTAAGGCAAAATACCACAATTGCCAGCAGCCAAAGTGCAGTATACAGTTTATGATTTATGGATTGCAAGATAATAAATACGAACATATATAAATGAAACTCAACTTTGCCATGCAGGGGTGCACTCAGAAAACATAATAAATAATTGAGACCATGTTGTTTTGCTAAAGTGTCAAAGTCAAAGCTCAATAAGCACGGCACATGAATAAGGAATGCGGAAAATAATAATGATTGAATAAATCAACACTGAGCGGCGAGGAGCTGAGATGAGTAACGTCTGCCATTAGATGAGATTTTGATCACAAAGTTGCAGTTAAAAGACGCACAACAATGACAACAATACCACTTATTGATTGGCATGTGTAAATTGTTAGCCAAACATTTTGACAAGCGCTTATCGCGAAATTTGCTTATCAATTAGCTGGAGTGTAAGGCGGGCAAATCTCAGAGACTTCGGCGAGACTACGAGGCGTGGGCTGATCCTGCCAAATGAATGCGAAACACACTCCATATAAATTCTATTAGCGTGTGAGTTTCGCAGTTGATAAATCGCATGTGGCAACAACTATGGACTGTCGAGTTGAGTCGAATGTGGGCAGTGTCCAGTGGTCGGTCGACGCAATAATTTTGCAATTTTTATTGCACAACTGTCACGCGGGGCTTAGAGAGCGAAGCTGTCAAGTGTTTGGCTGCCAAGTGGCGACCCGAGGGGGATGGGGGCAGCGTAGTGAAGGCAGGGCAGGGGGAGGAAGCTGGTCTCAGCAAATAAAGCCATTAAGTGCAAGCCGACTGACTGACTGCGTTGAGAGTTGTGTGTGAGAGTGAGCTACTTTCGCTGCTCACATGGGGCGTGCAACGGCAGCAGTTTGCAGTCCGCACTCTGCAGTTGCATGTGCTTACTTTCATTAAGCAAACAAGCTTTGCACTCAGACGCACGAATGCAACGCGCGCTGTTTGCCTTTTGCTGTTTGCTTTTTGCTTTTCACTGTTTGCCCAGTGGGTCACTCAGTCAAACAGTCAGCGAGTCAACGAGTCAACGAGCGAACGAAAGCGAACAGTTCACGCTTCCCGGTTGTCTGCCACTTGCCACATGCCCCTCGATCCTCCAGCGTCACTCAAGCGCATAAATTGCTGCTAATTACAAAACTGCAATTGCAATTGCAATTGCGAGCTGCGAATTGCAAAGTAAATTGCATTAAAAACAGAAGCGCAAAATAATAATATATGAATATGCGCAAATTTATCAACGATTTGTTTGCATATGTTCGGTGACAAATATGAATATGCGAGCACTCACTGGTCATAACTTGCAACCCACTCGCCATTCATCACAAGCCTTGCCAAACCTTGGGGCTATCATCATTATCATCATCATTATTATCGCTTAATCAAACACAATTACAATCGGCAAATCATTTAACGACAGTTTGTCGCCAGTTTCGTACACTCTAGTATTGACTGGCGCCATATTTTATAAACAAACAAATAAAAAAAAAATAAAAAACAGCGCTTGTCGAGGCAGCTCAAATAGAGAGTCAATCAGCTATAGCGAATTGAATATACAATCGATGGCGACTACTGAGAAAAATTGTGCTTATGCCAATGTTTAAATATTTATCAATGTTGTTATTATAGTGTTGAGCAAACGAGCACGCAAAATGAATATCAGATTATTGTATTTTCTTTTGAGAATCTTAGAAATTCAATGTTTTTTTATTTGTTAATAAAATAATTGCGGTTTTAACTACAATCTTGAAATTAGTACTACATTAGATTTATTAAACACATTATGGCTAAAGTAAACCAGCCATTTAATAATTAAAAGTACTTTGCAAGTAGTTTCTCATTGGAGCCTTCAATTGTCTATAAACCCTAAAAATACTGCCACAAAACAAATTGTATTTTGCAAAACTTAATCAGCAAATATTTGTTCTACATTCAATAGCCATGACTTTGGAACTAGAGTTTAATAAAACAACTTTGAATTTTAAGTTGGCTTGTTTATGTGTTAAAGCTGCGTATCGATTTCCAGCCATCTCTCGAATTTAATTTTGCACTCTTCCGAAATGCAGACCAAAAAAATAAAATAAAAGTTGAACAACGAACTTTCGAAGAATTTCTCAAGCAAGAAAGTTGACTTTCCCAAATCTGTCAAAAGGCAGACCAAGAAACTTTTGAGTGCAATAGAATATAAATTAAACTTGCAGCCCAACAACCTTGACTTTACAACCCAGAAAAACACACCTCCAGATGAACATTTTTGGCATCGATCTTTCAAATTGAAATTCGAGTTTTTTTCCTGATACAAAGCAGACAAAGTAGCTAACAATATACTTACACTAGTTTCTTATTCAATTTCGATTGAAACTTTGCAGTCAATCAAAGTGAAATTTGACTGCCAATCAAGACTTTCCGCATGCAACGCGAGTGGCGTTTGTGATGCTGCCCGCATCGATTGCAGAGCATTTCGCTCACGTTTGCATAACGTGCTGGCATTTAAGGCAATTTACAACAAGTCGCATCCATGTTCAATAATTTATCACATTGGGGTTCTAATTGTCGTGTCATCCACCAGCAAGGTTGGCGTCACAGTTACTGCGACGCGGTTGTGATTTCAGGAGTCTCCTCGATGACGCAGTTGGCAAACTTGCCAACTGGCGATTGGCGCCTGTGGCTGAGTCAAGGCTTGTTTGTTGTCTGCCGTCGGAAAGCAGCGTTTGGTGGCCTTGACATGCAACCGAATGCAACAACTGTGTCAACTATCGATTTGCCTAGGGCCAGCTTACGTTACGTACACGCAATAAAAAGTGCCAAGTTTGCAGCGCTGTCACATCTAATTAAATCGTGGAATCGTGGGAAGGGAATACGAATACGAACGACACGTAAATCCTGCTTAATTTGCAATTGGTTAGCCACTCAACCCCATCCGTGACCCTCGCGCTCTTTTGCCCCCTGCAATTTCGTGGTCGCGTTGCGAGGTGAGTGGTTTCTGTGGTTGCCATGATTATGCAGCATATGCAGCACCGCTTTGATGTTAGCTTTGCCATCGCCGCTGTCGCCATTGTTTTGGTTAATTAAAATTTGTGGTCGTCCTGTGTCTAGGCCCAAAATGTGTCCAGTTTCTATGAAATTAGCAAAGAGCGTTGTGGGATTATGCCAATACCAAATGGCGAATGGCAGCTGTTAAATATGCAGTGCTTCGAGCTGCCAGCAGCAGCACTTGAAGCGCAAATCGAGGGCCCAGCTCCCAAGTTATCTGCATTCCTGCGAGCCAAGAAACCAGTTTGTCTGCCTCGCAGTCTCTCCACCTCCACACTCTGCTGCGTCGCGCGAAAGCGAAACCAAAACCAAAACTCATGGCAACAACTGCAAAAGCAAAGCGAGCCAAATGCAGGCGCGATGATTCATGCCCCGATACGAACCCAAAAGGCTCCCAGACTGAGCAGCGTCCGTTTTGTGCTCTCTGCTTTTGGTTTCTTTCTTTCTACTTCTTGCACAGCAAGCAGAAGCAGCAGTAGATAAGCAGAAGAGCTCAAGATATTTTCGTGCTGTTTCCCACGCCTCGATTTGATGCTGATTTGTGCTGCAACATTCCATTGTGCCACGCGGCGTATGCGTAATCAGTTGAGCTGCGCTCATCAGTCAGTTGCGTTGCGATTGTTGGCCCCAGACAACTTTCCGCACTCGCTGCCAAATTTTACGACACAAAACTTGCAACTTTACGCAGTTTCTTTGCGGCTTTGAGCTCTGCAGCTTTCGAGAGACTTTGTCGCTATCGCTCTCTTTCTCTACTTTTCTCTAGTTCTCCCGCTACGATGCAGCTGAGCTGAAAATGTTGTTAAGAATGCAGCGTCGACCCCGATGGCGGTGGCGGTGGCGGTGGCAACTATTAAACTTGTTTCCATTGTACTTCTATTATTTTTTTGTGTGAAGTCTCATTTTATAGAATTTATGACCGTCTTTTTTGAAAGGGATCACAAAAGTTTGGCGCTGCCAAAAAGTTCTTTTACTAGCTGCTAGTCAGGCCAACTTTATGGCCACTTCTGACAGACGTTCGGAAACGTTCGACATTTCTGCCACTTGCCAACTTTAAAAGCGCTTCAAAATTTAAATACGCTTTTTGTTTCGCTTCGATTCGCGATGGGATCGTGTCGATAAGCGTATGCGTGGCGTGTATTTCAACATAAAGCACAAAACACACACAATGGATCAGAAAGTGAGGTGGAGCACATTGTGCGGCCTGTGGCACGACAACTTTCACGCGGCACACGGCAGGCGGCAGACGGTAGACGGCAGACGGCACAAGACAATGTTATCATAGGCCTACATTTGTGTGGCATGAAGAATAACGCACACCAAATAAAAGCAGAGAATGCGCATTAATCGCAATATCCAAAATTCCATGCAGTGCCAAAGGAAGCCGCCGTCGAAGACGCAGATACAAAGATACAAATACAGATACAGCTACAGAGGCAGGGGCAGGGGCAGAGGCAGAGGCAGAGATCTTGTGGCATAACTAAGCGTTGCACGAATTCGCGAAATTGGCCACCGCAGCAGAAGCCAAAAGACTTGAGCCAAATCAAAGGACACATATTGAATTTCAGCTGCCGCTGCTGTCGCTGCTGCTGCCGCTGCTGACCTTTAGCTGCCCCACAGCGGGGGCAACAAGAAGGGGCATGTGCGCGTTTAGTTATTAAAATGAATGCGAGCTCAAAGCGCAGTTCGCAACTCGCTCGAAGTTATGCGACTGACTTAATTACAGGCGAGGACACAAAAAAATGGCAGAGCACAAAACAAAAAAAAAAAAAAAAAAAGCAAAAAGGAAGGAAGGGCCATGTAAATTGCGAGCTGTCGTTTATTTATAGAAAATAATGAATTGAACAGGTGAGATCGAGAAAATGATAAGCATAGAAATTCCAGCATGCAACACAGCCAGCGCAGCCAAAGCCAAAAGCGAACCTGGCAGACGCGGCAACTTGCAACCCGGCAACATCCAGCTCGGCAACGCGGCAACTGGCAACCTGGCAAGTCCAAGTCCAACTGCAGTTGCCATTGCAAAATCAGCGAACGAGCGCAGCAAAAAGCAATCCAATTTACTGATTTATTTCTTATTTTACTTTGACTATGCAACAACAACAGCAACAACGGCTAAAGCAGAGCAGGGGCAACCACAACAGAGGCAGTCACGGCAGCACAAGCAGCTTCAGCTCCAATCTTCGGCCTCGGCTTCCGAGCCTTGCCACAGCATCTCACTCTCTCTCTCTCTCTCTCTCTCTCTCTTGCTCGCTCGCTCTGTCTTTACTCCTGCTGCTTTTGGCCAGCGCTGATGTAGTTAGTGGGCTTTGCTTTGATCTTGATTCTTGATGCTGCGGCTGCGACGCCTGACAATGATGACGAGGCACACAGCGGAGAGCCGCAGCCGATACAAAAGGTATGTCAAAAAAATAAAAACAACCAACAAAAAATCGAACGAAAAAACGACAGAAACCGAAAGCGTGTAAGCAAATATAGAAGATAAAATGCCCTCTCAAAAGGGAAATAAATAGATGAACAAGCTTTAAAATTTACTAATTTGTATTACACATTTAAATAACTAATATTATAAGTAATCAATGTATAGTACATTTTAAGAACTAATTAGGTCGCAAGAGAATATGCGATTGGAAATTCCTACATCAAAAAAAAAGACCTTAATTGAAAAACATGTTAAAGTAATAAACTAATATAAATATAATAAATTAATAAATTTGCAGACATAAGGACATAAGGTAAGGCAAGCTAGAGAATAGATAGTTGGAAATTCTAGCACATAAGTAAAAGACTTTGATTAAAAAATATGCAAAAATAATAAACTAATATTAATATAGTAAATTAATAAATTTGCAGACAAGAGGAAAAACATTTAAAAGATTCTGCAGAGACTTTAAGAAGTCAATTGATAAAGTTACACAACTCTAAATAATCAAATTAAAATACGTTACACTAGAAATAGATATTATTATGAATACATAATTTTAATCATGAAAAAGATTTCAAATAAAATTTAGTTGCAGTTTACAAAAATTGTTAGTTAATTAGAATATAATTAGACTTAGAGTAATAAAAACATTTCATAGAGTTTATGAATTAGATATAAAACAAATATATGTTTCCAATCAATTAAAAACTATTATAGTGATCCCATAAACTGCTAGTATGAAAATAATTTATTATAGTAAAGAATGCAAATTATAAAAATAAAAAGTAAATAAAGAGAATATTGCAAACTAGTGAAAATGAATATTGAATAAAAAGTAAATTAAAAGAATATGACAACTAGTGAGTTTAAAAGCATAAAAAGTATATTTAAGTACATGCAATTTAGCAAGTTTAATAAGCAGCATTAAATTGGAAATAATTGCGAGTGTGACACGCGTGTAGAGCATTTGTGGCAGTCACTGTTTCCACTGTGGCACTGTCTGTGGCAACGCAACGAGGGCTATGACAATTCGAAGATTCGTGTAGGCAAAAGCTGCTGGCTGCAGCACAGATGCAGATGCCACGACATTATTTTTGCCACTTGGCCTGGGAGACGGCAACCTGGCAACTGGCAACCTGGCAACCTGGCATGGTAACTGCAACGACGTTGACTGTGAGGAGGGAAACGACTTGGTTCGCATCTTTGTCGCTCATGCTTTATTTAGGGTTTCATGTATAAATATTTTTATTTATTGTGCAACACATTCGCACACGTTGCAGCAGGATGTGCAGCACGACAACGGAGGCAACTCACAACTGGTAACTGGCAACTGGCAACGAGAACGGCAACTATAATGATGATGATGTGTAAACTCGCGGTTGGACGCTTAATTTCTGCTACGGCCCAAGGGCTCCTCCACTCGCCCAATTCAAGAAAACAGTTTCGTTCTGTTGTTGCCGCTGCCGCTGCTGTTGCCAAGTGGCATGTGAAGCGAAATTGAGCCAAGTCATTTGGGCTGATCAACTGCAATCAGAAGTGCAGCGAAAAACAACAAAACTTTTGAACTGATCCACATGAAAATAATGTTGAAAAAGGTTTCTATTCCGACGCGAAAAAAGACTAAGAAGAAGATGAACATAAAAATCGATTTCATTCATTCGCTATTTTGTTGAAATCTGTCAATGACACGTTTGTCATGTTGTCGGCGCAACCGAAACCCAATCAAAGACACCTGCTGGGCGAAGGGCGAAGGGCGAAGGCGAGGGCGAGGGGCAAGACAGCTGGTCTAGGAGCAGGTTCGAAAGCAGAATGAGGAGCAGTAGAAGCTTTGGCTTGTGCGGCGCACACTCATCACGGCCATTGACAAGTAGCTGTCAGACACAAAAAGAACGACACATCAGCCAGACGACGATGAGGACGACGAGGACGATGGACCACTTTTGATTTGCCCTTGGCCAGGCCAGTGGGCGGGTCGCAGTGTGTTTGCTGCATAGCTGTTGTTATTATTCTTGTTGTTGTCGCGTTGCCCTGGCACAATGTGCCAAATCAAGCGAAAAGATCCAATATCCTGCGAGTCAAATAGAATTACAATTACACGGCGCACAATTCCTGTGTCTGTCTGTTCGCTCTGCGCGCTCATTTCATTTCGCTGGTTGCTCGCTGGCATTTTGTTGCAGTGTAGCTAACATTGATTGTTACAATGATGAAGTGCTATCGATGTCTGTTTGCTTTGCGTTGCGTTGCGTTTGACTGCCTTCTCAGTGCTGTTCGCTGGAAAAACGAATAAACGCGCGCACTCGAAGCCCCCAAGTCGCAAAAGAATTCAAGGCCCCAGTCGACAGAGTCTCTCTCTCTCTCTCTCTCTCTGTCTCTGTCTCCATCGAGACTTGCAGTTGCAAGTGCCGCCCAGGTCTTTAAAAATGTAAGAGCCAAGTCCAAAGCGTTGGCATTCAAATGCGACTTCGTAGTCGTTTATTTGTGTGTGTGTGTGTGTGTAGTGTACAGTGTGTACTGCCCCGATGACTTCACACATTCCTGGGCACACACCGGGCAAACAAGAACTTCCTTGAGACCAAACAATGTCTTCAGCAGCCTAGCTTCGCAGTCCCAGGCCGAGAACTCAAAACGGCGAACCAGTTTTTGGTGAATGAAAAATCAACAAAACCAAAACTAAAACCAAAAAAAAAAATAAAACACAAAAAAGTTGCACAAAGCCACGGCTGGGTTCAGGGTCCAAAACGCTCTCCCCCCTTTACAGCGAGCGAAAGAGAGGGAGGGAGGAGGGTGCAGGGGGGTAGGCAGTCGGCAACTAAAATACTTATAATAAAAAGAAATTAAAATAAAATTCAAAAATGTGCAAAACGAGCGCGTCGAGAGAAACGAGAAATGCTGCATGCCACAGCCACAGAGTCAAGACAGGGCCAGGGCCCGCAGAAGAATCTCCAGTCAGGCTGGAACCTGTTGGACCAGTCGCCGAAGAGTGAGACGACACACACACGCAAACAACACATACACCACACAACACACACACGTTTCGTATAAAATGCCACCAACGTGTTTTGGTGTTCGGCCCAGGCTCAGTTCGGTCTCAGGCCCAGGATAAAAGAGCCACTCACTCACTCTTCTCTCTCGCTCTCTTCTCAAGTGTAAAACGCTGTCGCTTGTGGAATGCGCCTAACATTGGCCATATTTGCTGCACTAAATCAAGCGTTTAAACGAAATTTGAGTTGCCCCCCCAAAAAAAACAACAACAACAACAAAAAGCAGTTCACAGCAACAAGACAAGGAACAAGAAGTAGAAGCAGCAGCAGAAGGGACAGAAAAATGCTGAGGCAACTTTGAATGCTCTCATATTGCCGAGAGAGATCAAAAACTTTTCGCCAGCCAACATAATTTATAGATGCCGTTTGCCTCAATTCGTTTAATTTCATCTCCTCACACACACGCACACACACACTCACTCAGTCTCGCCGCGCTCGCTTGCTTGCAGACGCATCTGAAAGGGAATTGGATTGCGTTTACCTGTTGTTCCACAAAGAGTGTGTGGCTTTTGTGTGTGGGTTGTGCACTCTGGACCTGTCACCGTCCCGCTCTTGCTCCCTAGCCACTACCGAAAGGGTTTCAGCGCCGTGTGCAGTGCATGTATGAGTGTGTGAAACTCTCTCATACATACTCTCTCTCTCTCTCTTCGAATTTGTTGTTGTGGTGCGCTGATCGTTCGCAGCGTACATTATAATTTATAACTTTATCTAAACGATGTGGTGGTGTTTAATTTTCGACTTCACCTTTTCAATCTTGTTGTTTCCTTCTCCTTATTTTTTGTAGATGTTGTTGTTGTTGTTTTTGCTGTTCATCATTTGATTCGTGAACCGATTCTGTTTCCGCTTCGCATGACTCATTCGAGGAATACTTTAGTTCTCTTTTTTTTTGTTCTGCTTTTTGGGTTACGTTTTTCGCTGTTAATTTGTGGATGTTGTTTATCGCACGCTAATTTGAATAGAGCTCAGGTCCATTTCGTACAAGTTCCAACATGCCTCATGCCTCATGCGCCATGATGAACATATCATTCAACTGGATTGAACTCAGATCTACAATACCTTGTGTTGACTATGGACCTCGCCCAGGGTAACCTAACAAGGCCAATGAGGGCGTTTCTGCTTTGCTGCTCAGCTGGATGTCCGTAACTGACCACCGTGAAGTTTTTCTGTTTTTTTTTTCTCTTCTCTGTTGTCGGTTTTCAGTTTTCTTGTTAATGAAGAAATAGATACATCGAGAGTCGTAGGCAAATGTTGTGCAAAGTGCTGACTAACTGGCCAATATTCCTACCTGGGGATTGGCTTAGCGGCTCTTAACCAAACGAATCAGAATTGGTCAGCGCCCGGGGTGATGAGTGAAAGTCTTGCCAAAAAAATCGTGCATTGTTTGCAACAACATCCACAACAACAACAACAATAATGACCTTTTCAAATGTAAACTGTAAATCATGCACGTGCTGTGAGGCCTGGTCTCATTTAAAAGATATTGCCGACGAATTCCCTAAACTACATTCCTTGATTGATCAGATAATCCGGCTTAGGCCTTACAATACCCAAAGAAAGGTGCTAAAATCTGATTAAGAACAATGGCTTCGTAAAAGGTTCTGTTGCCACTAGAAGATAAGAGCATTCGCAATCTGATCGAAACACAGATTCAGACGGTTCGTTAAGTGAATCGTAAAATCTATAAATAAGAAAATTCGTATTCAATCATCTGTCAATTTAAGTGCATGCAAATTTCAGTTGCGGCATCGATGAAAGCGATTCCCCAACCTAATGAATGAGAGATGACCATTGTTTGTTTTATGAACTTGCATGGTAGCACATCATAGATCAATTTACGTTCTTTATTTATATGTAAATCATGTCAATACTCGTAAAATTGACATACAACAAGGCAAGTCTATTGTTTCAACTAATGTTCTTTTTTTAAGCAATTAATAAAATTACAATAATTAATTGTCGTAAGACTACTCTTTTAAATAATGTTCTTTTCAATTTATTATCAATTAAATATTAAACCTGTTTAGCCACAATAAATATTTCATATTTCAACCCATATGCAATACGAATTTCGCTTAGTGTTCGGTCTGTTTTGCACCACGGTCTGTTAGCTGTGCCGTGCGAGCGCCACTCTCAGCAGCGAGAGAGAGCATAACAGTGCCATTTTGAGTTTAACAGCGTGCGGATTCAAACAGCGTACGTTAAATTCATTGTTTGCTTTAGCGATACCAAAGAGTTCTGCGTGAAATAAATCAAGCGTTTACGTCAACTTTCAGCAGGAATAACAATTAATTACTCGATATTTGCTTACTAATGTATTATTGACAAGTAATGAAATTTATTATACAAATATTTCTGCTTAGCATCCCGATCTCGACAAGTGTCTGCCGCTCTCTCTCTCAGTCACTTAACATTTGGACACCAGCGTGAAATACAAAGAGAACCACTGCTCAATGGGCTAGTGAGAGAGCAAAGCAAGTCAGTCAGACTGCGAGAGTTTGTTTCATGCTGCGCGAGCTTGAATTGGCGTGTTTGCTTCGAAGATACAGTTAGTTGTGAACGAAGCGTCGGCGTGTGTAAACGTGTCGAAGTGTTACAGCGATTTTGAATTCCCAACGAGGAGAAACGAAATCGTAATCGAAAATCGTATTCTCGTATTCGTATTCGTTTTGAAGAACGCACGTCTTTATTTGAAATACAACAAAACGCGAGTGCAATTGAGCCGGTCAACCGTTGCAAGCGAATGCAAATTAATTAAAAATCGACGGGTTACAATAATAAAAAATCAATTCTTGCAAGCAAGTCAAAATAGAAATACGAAAAAAAGAAAAGCAATTCGAAACACAGACACAATAAACAATCAATAAGCACATATTACAAACGTAATTGAGGGAATTGAATTATCAGAATCTTTAAACAGTTTGTCGATGATAACAAAGGCAGACAGACTGAAGCACACTATTACATATGCACATGTGAACGAATACGCATGCATATTGGGTTATTGCGATTATGTCATGAAGAAGAATCGCAACACGCGAAATCTTTAGGAAAGAAAGAGAAGTAAATTGCAATTTAAAAGTGCTGTTTTATTTTAGTTGAAACAAAGCGGAGCAGCAACAACAAAAATCGCGAACAAGGCGAGCAACAACAACGGCAAATACTCTCTACGTGTATTGTTTGTGAGTGTGCCCGTGTCCCCGTGTCTGTGTGAAAAAGGCCTAACCGGCAAGTGCAAAACGTTTGTGTGTGTGTGTGTGCCGCTCTCACGCTCTCGGTCCCGCTCTCGCGCTCTGTCGCTGCCTCTGTCGCAGTCACTGTCTTTGCCATTACCTTAGTCGCTTGGCCTATTGCGCTGTGCTGTGTATGTGTCAGTGTATTTGTGTCGAACAGCTGTTTAGCGCAACATGCAGCGAAGCTGCCTAAAATCAACGTAGTGGCCTTACGAACACACGCACACGCACACTTACACCCGTTTTACATATCGTGCTGCTAAACAAAGCAACCAGAAAAAAGCAAAGAAACACAAAAGAGAACGTGCCACACTAGAAGATTGAAAGTCCGGTTTGCAATTTCTGCATAAATTGAGCACAAGAATTTCACACATCATGGCCGGCACTCTGACAAAGCTGCTTCTCATCGCATTTCTCTGCACCCTGGCCGCGGCCAAGCACTTAGCCGATGCTGGCGTCATGACGGCTGGCAGCGACCATCACCACCATCAGCAACAGCAGCATCTGCAGCAACATCAGCACCAACACAGCGCTGCAACGCACCACCGACGTCGCCTGCAGCGCGACTCTCGCGCCAAGGATACAACGCAACAGCAGTGTGATGCCGTCAAGGGTTACTTCGAGTCGATCGACATCAGGTCCAGTGGAGTTTACAATGAAAAAGGTAGGCCCATACCTCGATAATTTTTGTATACAATTATTTCGTAAAGTAATTAGAAAATATTTGGGAATACCATCATGTTTTTTTTTTTAATAATTATAAAAAAATATTCAAGAAATTCCGTTTATTTGTTGGCATTTACAAATATTTAGTGATATCATTATAAAACATTAACAAGACGTTATTAAATACGTTCACTTTGTTTTGTAGTTTTCCTTAGAGTTCGTTTTAATATGTTAATATATCGCAATTGTAAATACAAATTTTATTAGTTCACTTATTAGGATAGTTTATATTTTTCAAGATATGACAAATACTCGTCAATGGATTGATTCACTTGCTTAAATCAGTTTCGATTTTGCACATGTGTATGTAAATGCAAATGAAAATAAATATTTACATTTGCAAATTAATTTACTGCATATTTCTATAGAAACAAAATCAATCAAAGCTAATCCCGTTGAGTGTGAAGAATAGTTAGAGAGTGGACGAGAGCGAGAGAGACAGATAGATTGAATATTGGACTGCGAGATACATCAGCGTCAGCGTCAGCAGCTGCCATCGAGTAAATCACTTGCAGTCAAAGTTTAGCGCACAGCTTGTACTTAACGCTCACTTGTTTACCTCCCCTGACAGTTGCCTTGATCTGGGCATGTGCTTCTAGAGCACTATGCAAATTCATTGAGCATCGACTTCGGATGTCAAGTGGGCAGTCAGTCTGTCACTTGAGCGAACGGGGCGCACCGTTCAAGCGTTGCGAACCCCAGCGAACCCCAGTATTGGGACGAGCGAGTGGCAGGCGGCGGCATGCGCTGCAAGACGATAAGGCAGCAAGGCGGCAAGGCGGCAAGTGGCGCGTCCGCAATTAGAAGCATATTGAGCAATGTCTCGAAAAGTTCGTTTGGCCCGGAAAGTTTTTCCCAAGAGAGTCGGTCGAGTCAGCCCACGCTGCAGGTTCATTATATTTGCTATCTGTGGACTGTATCTGGATGTCGGCATCATCATTTATTATTCTGGTTTCGGGCATATCAAGTGGCACGCATCTAACTGTGTGAAGGCTATGGGCAGCACCAACAACGCTGACACACAGACACTGAGAAATATGGAGAGACAGAGGAAGACCGAGAGGGAGAGACAAATGTATCTACATACAAACGTAATATTTTTGTATATTTACATCTATAAGATACTCGAAATTGCTTGGCATATTTTTTGTTTATGCATATTTCACACATGAATGTGGCTCGGCGCTAAGCCAAACAAAGAGATAACATCGAATGCGCAACGAAATGGCTAACACAAAAAGCAAAAAGCAAAAAGCCAAAAAAACACAAAAACCAAAAATACAACAACAATAACAACGACATAATAAGAATACATATACATATACAAATATATGAGCATAGAGTGTATGTAGTGTGTCTATCTCAAGACTAAAGAATGCGAGCCAAGAAAATAGACTTATGAAATACATGACACGCGGCGACGCTGCGTGGCTGCGGTGCGTAATTGAGTGAAAAATAATTATTATTGATTAACCGACCTTGACTTGGTATTTACACGTTTACGCACAATTACAAGACATCGGCGGCAGCAGCAGCAGCTCCATGGATACAAAGATACTTAGATACTTAGTTATGTGTATTCAAGTGTTTGTCTACCCATCTATCTGTATCTTTAGTTGTCTTTTTAGTGAATGTATGTTGGTATGTGTGTTTTTGTGAGTGCGCGGCATGATGTTGCAAGTTTGCCGTGGTGTGTTGTTGTCTGCAGTTGTGTGTTCTTACCTTACCTGCCTGCTGAGCAGTTTTTCTCACACGCAGGTAGTTAACAAATAAACACAGAAGTAAAAAGTATCTCTTAGATACACGCCCGCATCGTATCCAGCAGTTGTAGCTGTAGCTATAGCTGTAAGTGTTGCTGTAACTGTCGACTGACTTTTCCAAAAGATTTATCCACATGAGCGCTTACTCAATGGGGCCGACTTCACAGACTTTGACTTCAAATAGTTGCCATTAGCGTTTGACTTTTGTGGAATCTTAATTCGACTCGTGTAAATGTGTATCTGTATCTGGTTGAGTTTCTGTTTCTGCAAGCGCCAAACGGAGCACCTCTGGCACGAGCATCGACTCCGAGCGCTGCGTATCTGTGTCTATCTTGTCTTCCTGTTTGCCAGCCATCGCTCTTAATGGCCTGCTTAAGTGAATGCCGAACTTTATTTCGGGGTCTAGCCTCCAGTCTGGCTCGACCTGGGTTTGAGTCCCCGTCGCAGTCGCAGTCGCAGTCGCAGTCTCGGTCTGGTCTGGTTCTGTCGTTTATTTACTGTTTACATAGTAGTTCTACTTGGGCTCCTCCTCCAGCTGAAGTCTTGTGTTATTTATGCCCCCACCGTCGTCTGTGTCTTCAACTATTTGTGTGTTACTTTTACGATTATGTACTGTTTGTGATGCTAATCTGATGTCTGTGTCATGCATACGATAAATGTTTTTCAGGTATTTACGAGTGCTCTAGCTGTATACTGTATTCTGCTGCTATATGCACAAGCAACAAACTTGTACTCGCTGTGTACTCGCTCGATGATCGTCTTCTGTTTGGTATGTAAGCCCAGCTACGCACTTGGGCGCACCACATAAAATTCTATTTCATTTTAATTGCGTGCCCTATGCGACTGCTAATTGAGCTGTAGCAGCAAACAGCATAAACACCAGCCAGTGTGCATATTGTGGCACTATGTACGCGGTTAGGAAAATAAGTTGGGGCATAAGCATAAGCTTTTTGGCTTACTCGTAAACACGGCCCATTAACAATAACACGTTACATACTTAGAATCTGCTCAAAGCAATGCTTCAAAACAAACAGGAAGTCGTATCTAATCATATCTGTATCTGTATCTGTATCTGTATCTGTATTTGTATCTCTAGCTGTAGCTGTAGTTGTATCTGTAGCTCGTTCTCTACATCTTTGTATCCCTGTTGCCTGTCGCTGAGTCTTGTAAAGCGACGAACACGTTACTAAATATTTAAGCAACTCGCAAAGCAACTAAATTTAGAGCAAAACCATGAGATACTCGTGCATGCATGTGTGTAGTTGATAACAGGGCCAAGAGAATGAGAGAGAAAAGTGCAAATAGAAATCTCAAAACGTGAGCTGAGTCAGTCGACAGGGCAACTTCTCAACAGTTTCATAAACTATGCAATGGGTTGAGGATGTTTGCGTCTGTCTCGCACGAGATAAACAACAACAAAAACTTTGAAATAAGACTAATTAAATAACTGAGAGTGATACACAAAAATTACATTTTCATCTTACTTTATCTAATTTGGTTTAATTTATGCCTCAGATATCCGGTTATTTGCCATACTTAAACTTTGTGTATACTTTTTCCGCCTGCTGTTCATTTATTATATGGCAATTATCTATCCAATTCTATGCGCAATTAAGGAATATGCTAAGATTTCGATGCTAATTAAGGCTTAACTGCAGCATTAAACAGCATTCATTCTAAAGTCGAATCCATCAAAACCGACGCTGTCCAAAAATAACATTCGCAAATCTTTTACCAAAAACCATTAAAATCTAACAAAAGCAATATTGAAACCCCCAGACCGAGTTGGCTAACGAGTCCAAACTGTGTGCGTTTCATTAAACAAATGATCCGCATAACTTGTTTTTGTTTTTGGTTTTAGACACACATATTTGCTTATATTGTTTTTATTGCATTTGCATTATTCGCTTTCATTTCGTTTCGTTTCGTCTTCGCTATTTATTTTGGCAATGAACTAAAACAAATTTGGATCTTCTTTGTGGGCCAAAAGTGTCACGTGCCCGGTTAATGGTTTTTTTTTTGGTAGACGCGTATAGACATTTATTTCCAATCTGCATTTAGCGAGCATTTCGTGTCGTTTGCGTTTGCCGGGCGCAACTTCTACTTCATCCATCAACTAAGTTGAAGTTGCCACTTCAATCTAATGGCGCAGCTCTTAATGTTCTCGGTCTATTTCCAGCCATCAAGCCATTTCTTTTGAGACAGAGGCTATCGATTAAACCCCAAGCAAAGCGTTTTTAATTGATTGAATGCTGAAAAGTAATTACAATCGTCCAAGTCTTAGGCTAGTTGGTCAAATGGATTGAAATAAGCTCAACTTTGTGCTCTCCGTTGAGTAAATAATAAATAAGCTTTTGAATCAAGATGTGAATACTTAATTGATTGATTGCGTACAAGTCAAGGACTCGGAATGCGCATAATAAATATACGAAATTCCTTTAATAATTCACAAGCATCTTGTAACACTTTGTTCGTTAATAACCTCACAACGTTTTTAAGTTGGTTCGCCCATTTTCTATTTTATTTAATTCTCTTTTTTTTTGGTTTTTTTTATATTTGCGCTAATTAGTTTCAATTAAAATTAACGACGCTTGTGCGTTCGTCCATCGATTTCACACGCACTTAAAAACTGCTCAGGCTGGGCCGACTAGCAATGCTAAAAAACAACAACAAAAACAACAACTACAATCATCGAAAAGAATGAGGAAATCTTCAGTTTTTGTATACCCTATGGCTGCCACTTTCCTAATGTTTGCTTTAAATTTGTGTTGTTATTTTTCTGGTTCGTTGTGTTTTGTTTTACACTTTTGACCTCGATACAAAAACTAAAAAAGCAATTCGACTTGAAGCTGTTTGGAACTGCTTGGGTACTGTTGGGTTCTGCTTAGTGTCTGTTTCGCATTTCGATTTTGATTCCATTCGATTCGATTCGATTCGTGGCGAATGATGTCATTGATGTGATTGCCAATTGCCTGTTGAAGATTTGCGTGCGTTTTGGCTTGTTGTCGTGTGCATAAACAACGCGTAGGATATTTAAATTTATAAATTCATTCAATTATATGCACATAGTCGCAAAATTGTGGAACTGTGAATGTGTTCATTCATTCATTTTGTCCGTTTGCTTAATTCGTTTGGCAAAAATTTCTTAGAATTTTATGAGCGTACCTCTGACATTTTTATGGTGTTCGCTTTGGTTTGCTTTGCCACTTGCACACAACATTCATGCTTTTCATTCATGACTTTAGGTCGCACTCACGTGGGCCAAAAGGTCCACTGAACCTGTTTTGGCCTTTTTCTTGTTGTTGTTGTCGCTGTTGTTGGTTTTGGACACTCGGCGAGGTCGTCAACACATCATAGTGAGTTTATGCGTAATTATGAGCATGCACAGCTTTTCGACAATTAAACACCATAAAAACTTTTAACTGTGTCGTCCAAAGGAAGTTGTCAACTTTGTTTGTGCCTTCCGCACGACGAATAGTCGCGACTGTCAACTCGCAACCAGGTGGGCCAGATAAGCAGTGCATTGATATGACTAGATAACTAGATTAGTTGATTGCGGGTCAGAGCGAAGTCGTAAAGGGTTGAAGCTTTATTGACAGCCATCGTTGCTACGCGGCGTATACGTAATTAAATATTTAGTACTTTTCGTATTTGTAGATACTCAAGCGAACGGACAGCGAGACTAAGATACTGACATACTGAGAGACTGAAAGACTGAGATGCAGGCGCATAAAACGTGTGAAATGTGCAAGGCACTGACAGACAGGTAGTAGATACATTTGTATCTCACGCTTGTACCTGCCCTGTTCACAACTGCAACAGCGCCAAAGAGCGAGCAACTGAAGAGTTCTCTGTCTGCGTGTGAATGTGTGTGTGTGTGTTCTATAGCTATTTTTAAACATTTTTACAAGTAAATTCATCACACAAACAAATGCGAGAACTTGCAGACAGCAATTGAGTTGCATTTGTTCTACGCGAGCCAGCGCACAACAAACTTCTGTGTATGTTTGAGCCTGCATGTGATACAATTTTCCACTCCATTTTGGCCGATTTGCTTTGGTCAACTCCACTCTCGCTTATGTAACGCCACCAGCGTCTCCTCCTCTCTCATTATGATGATGCAGCAGCAGCGGCAGCCACAGGCAACTTTTGTCGACTTACTCAGTTGTTTCGTATGTGAGTGTGTTTGTTACCTTCTGGCCGTCCGTCCGCGCTGTCGGGCTGTCTGGCTGTCTGATTGTCTGACTGACTGGCTCATTGTTTGTTCATGCCTTTTGTGCCGCGTAATCGTCGTTTTCCAATGAACCCAGGTATGAGAGGGCATGAGATACAAGCGTCGTCGGATTCTTTCGTTGGCTTCACTTTTGGGTTGGCTGGTTGTTCTCCTTCTTCATCTCCTTCTGCTTCTACTTCTCCTCCTTTTTTATTTTAACTTTTTTCTTATTTTTTTGATTCATGGATGGCATGAAAAATACTTATGTTCACGGGAAAAGAAAAGGTTAATGCCTACTGAAGTGTGCACAGCATCGAGAAATCAAAACAAGTCGTCGGGCATATCTACAGCAATCTCAGCACAGGCATTCCTGTTCTTGGCGCATTTGTTAGCATTTCCGCTCTGGCCGTGGTGTTAGTTATGACCAGCGAAAGATTACGGGGCACATTAGCATTATGAACATGAAACACAGCATTAGAGGTGGTGCCTCAGCCTCTGTTATTGTCGCCAACACGGGCACGAGATATTTTCTGCTTCTCACCGGCCTCCAGATACTTGTGAACTATCTGAAAGGCACAGTATCAGTAACAGTATCAGTATCAGCGGGTTGTGTTTATCTAATTACTGGTGCTGCACCTACTAACTGTAAGTGCTTTGTACACTTTTCTTTGACACTCTTTGTTCTGGCATTTTGCGCGCTATTCCACTTCGTTATCAGACAGTGAGGCGTTTGTTCTGCTCGAATTGCGCGAGCGAAAAAAAGAGGGAAAAGGTAAAAAGAAAACGCTTTTGCCGCGCCTCGCACGGCGCATAAATCAATTATTTGCACCTAAGGCGCATAAATCAACTTATGACGAGCGGCACAACAGGAACACAGCAATCCAAAAGGCAAACATTGAATTGGTCAGCACAAAACATGAGACCGGCGAATGAAAACCACTAAAAAAGTGGCCAATTGGCCGCCAAAGGGGGCGGCAAGCGTAAAGCGGAAAGCCAAGCAAATTGTGGTATTGCTTTATAAATGGCATGAAAAGCCAGGGCTAATGTGGCGTTGGCGGCATCTTGTTACCACAACACGACAAACAATAACAAATATTTGAATGATTTCTTCTTTTTTGTCATTTGTTTCTTTTTTTGCGTTCGTTGTGTCAGCGAACAACTGAAATAAAACACAAATTCAATTTTTACGCTTCTCAGCCAATGTGCGAGTGTGTATAAGTGTGTGTGTGTGTCTAACTTGATTCAATAACAGCCAACTACCATTCGCCTGCCCCTCCCTGCAGTCGCTCAACTTTTACAGCCTCCCCACATCGAATTCTGCAAGCTTCTCTCCTTTAAAGACCATCTTGTTGTTGTTTTATTTGTTTGCCCGTTTCTGTGGTTTCTTTGTTGTTGTTGCACATTTATACGGTTTATTGACTTTGGGTTTCTTTTTCGCACACTAAGCGCAAATCTAAACATTAAATGAAGTAAGTGCAAACAAAAACAAAATCTCTTCGCAAAATACTCGTGATTTTTTTTCTATTTTTTTTTTCGTTCGCATGTGAACGCCATCAAAGACATACAGCATTTTTAAGCTGGAAATAGATAGGTTGAGCACAGGCCAGATCAGAGCAGCTTAAGAAACAAGTTAAAGAAGTGCTCTAAGCCGTCAAAAATGGGAAAACTTTTAAAATACTTTTTTTTTGTCGGCAAATAAAATTTGTGGCGCATATATATTCATATTTTAGTAGCTTGAATTTGCATAATGTGGAATTGAAAGTAACATATTTATTAATTGCAGTAATAATTTTCAAAAATGCCATAGGAATAATAATTAAATTGAAATATAGCTGTCATATGCTTTCAACGCAGTTGTAGCTTTAATGTATGTAAAATAAGCACAAATTATACAAGATAATTATCACATAACCGCAGCTGTCGGTTTCTTGCAGCTCTGCATAATTTCTTAATAAACTCATCACTAATATGTATTTGTTTGCTATCTGTTCTGTTCTGTGTGTCTTGCAGGTGCGTACTTGTTGTTCCCATCCACGTATATACATATATTCCGACCGATATTCGTATTCGTTATCGCCAAAACAAAGAACAAATAACACGAACAGCGCGGCGAATAACGAATAATTATCTCCGACTATCTGTCTGTCTATCGGGGAGGTGCCTAGCTTGTGTGCTTGGCTCGGTGGTGAGTTGACGCCCCAGCTAGACAGCTTGGCGTTTGGACTGGCTTTGGTCTCAGTTCCAAATTATAATATCGCATAATATAATGTGTAAATAATGGCAGTGTTTGCTCTATAACTACGTGTCTGTATCTCTCTGCGAGTGTGTGTGTGTGTGTGTGTGTGTGTGGGAGCAAGCTATCCGAAAGACCATCAATCATTTAACAACAATTGTGAGGCGCTCAACGCCAACACCAACAGCAACAGCAGCAAAAGTAGGGAAAAAAAGAACAAACCTACCCCACGCCAAATGCTCAAAAACACAAAAAAGAAAACAATGCATAAAAGGCGCGGGAGCGTCAGATATATTACCAAATATGAATATAAAAGCGTGTAAAAATAAAAAGTTCAATGCGCCATGCTGAAGTCGAAGTTGGTATGCGCTATGAAACAAGTGAGGCAAGAAATAAAGTTTTCGAAAAAATGCAAAAGATGGCAACTTTTTTAATGTTCAACTTGAAATTCCAAATAGGTAACAATGTGCAATTTTTTTTAGTAGTTTCCTTAGCAGTAACTTTTATTGAATTGTATTGAAATTGCTAACTAATTTGCAAATGTTTTATAGAAGTAAATAGGATTTATTTAGGTGTCGAAATTCAGACGAATGCCAAACAACATTCATTGCAGAGTATATAATTATAAGCGCAGTGGCACTTTGCCCTCAGCTAAGTAGAACAGTAGGAAAATTTTAATAATTTTGTCAACGATGTAGGGGGAAGTCTCTGTCTCTGCCTCTGTCTGTGGTTGTGTGTGAGTGTTTGTATTTGTATCTGTGTGTGTGACTCCAACAGCCATTCACTTTTCATTATTAATATTTTGTGTGTTTAAATTATGCTAATCCGTTGAAATATGATTATGCCAAATGACAACAGCTTGAAAAATGAAAAACTTTGCTCGCGGCTGCGAGTCGACAGCCCGGCAGTGAGGGGCGACTTTTTGAGGGCGTGGCCAATGTCTCTGTGTCTCTCTGTTTGGGCTTGCAGGTGCGCCCAGGAGCTGCGCATAATTTGATTACCTTTCGCAGCTAATTTCGTCGACGACTTTCGTATTAATGCGCGTCGTCTAATTAAATAAATGAAAATACATTTCGTTGTTCCCGAAAAATATGAAACCATTTGCCATGCCGTCCTCCCCCATTCCCCCACCGGAAATAAAAGTCGCCGTCAATGCGCCAGAGACGCAGCGTAACTTTTTCAATTAGGACGCAAGGGCAAAGCAAATACGCGAGGCGGCATCGGCCACGGCGACCTTCAGAAAGCGCCGCACAACATTCTCAAATGGAATTGCAGTCGAGAAAGTAATTTAATTTGCTTCGTCGGTCTTAACCCAAAAAACGAATCACAACTACACATTGCGCTGAAATGAGAAAATAATCTGCACAGACTGTGCAACAAAAATTGCTGTATGCATGAAATAAATATAAAGGGTTTCTGTTGCCCCGACGACGCGGCGTCGCCTGCTGGACGTTTGCGTCGCGTGTTTGCGTCGGGTGAAAGTTTTTCCTGGCCGTGCCAGTCGCCAAACTTTGAGGCGTCAACAAAAGCGAAACTAGCCACGAAAATAAAAAAAAAGGAAGTGAAACGGAAAAGAAAACATTGCACCAGCCAAGTGCTGGCTAAAAGCTATGCAAATTGCCTGCTCTTCAGCCCGACGCCCGACGCCAACGCCAGCCAAGTCCTTGACTAAGTGTCCACTTTGAAATGCATTTCGCAGCTGCCAGCAGGGTGGCAAATATTGAGGCAGCATTAGAGGAGCACCTGGAACACGGGATTAGCACACACAAAACTGTTTGCCGCTATCGTGCTGTCACTCGCAGTAGGCGCTGCATTTTACAGAGACGCTGACAATATACTCCAACATTCTGTACTCTTTCACACCCCCCTTTCCACCTGCAATAACATTGATTTTCTCTACACACACGAGTAAACTTTACACCAATTTTTTCAAAATTTTCCGCACACATGTCTCGCTGTTTGGCGCCCGTTAACGCTGCGATGCGGCAACAGTCGCTGCTGCTCCGCTGGCACTTGGTGCGCTGCCACGCTGCCTCCGCGGTCGAGGGCCAGCTCTCGCGGCTGCCCCAGGGTCGCTCCGAGCTCAACCACACCCGTCGCGTGCCGCCCAACGAGCGGCAGCAGCCGGCACGACGCCAGCGCTGTCCACGTCGCGGTCTCCCGCTTAACCGCGAGCAGCCCAACGTGGTGGAGATCAAGGAGGTGCTCGAGCCGCGTCGCATTGCGCCGCCGCGCGAATGTTGTGCGGCCGGCGAGCCGCCCAAGGAAGAGCCGCCCAAGGAGGAGCCGCCCAAGCAGGATTCGCCCAAGAACTCCAAGCAGCCGGCGGCAGGCGTCGGCGGCGGCGGCAACAAAGGTTCGAAAAAGCCGCCAGGCACCACAATCAAGCCCATACCGGTGACACTGATGGCCGGCGACGGCATCGGGCCAGAGATCTCGCTGGCCGTCGTCGAGATACTGAGGGCGATGAATGCGCCGCTGGTCTTTGAGCCAGTCGACGTGACGCCCGTGGTCAATAGCCGGGGCGTTCAGACGGTGCCGCAGAGCGTCATCGATAGTATGAAGCGCACCAAGCTGGGCCTCAAGGGTCCGTTGATGACGCCCATCGGCAAGGGGTTCCGTTCGCTCAATCTCATACTGCGCGTCCTCTTCAATCTGTATGCGAATGTGCGTCCCTGCCGCTCGCTGGCCGGCGTGGAGACCGTCTACGGCAAGGTGGATGTGATCACCATTCGCGAGAACACCGAGGGCGAGTACTCGGGCATCGAGCATCAGCTGATCAACGGCGTTGTGCAGAGCATCAAGCTGATCACACGCGCCGCCTCGGTGCGTGTCGCCGAGTATTGTTTCCAGTATGCGATCGCGATGCGACGCAAGAAGATCACGGCGGTGCATAAGCGCTCCAGCATGCGCATGTCCGACGGCCTCTTCATCAATTGTGTGCGCGATGTGGCCAAGAAGTACGAGGATCAGATCAAGAACGCCGGCATCGAGTACGAGGAGCAGGCGGTCAGCGAGGTATGCCTCAAGATCGTCGCAAATCCCAAGCAGTACGATGTCCTCGTCATGCCCAATCTGTACGGCGACATTCTCTCGGACACTTGCGCCGGCCTCATTGGCGGCCTCGGTCTGACGCCGTCGGGCAACATTGGTATTAATGGCGCCATCTTTGAGGCTGTGCACGGCACGGCGCCCGACATTGCCGGCAAGGATCTGGCCAATCCCACCGCTCTGCTGCTTTCCGCCGCCATGTTGTTGCGCTACGTCAACCAGGGCACCTACGCCGACAAGATCGAGGCGGCCGTCGTGAAGACCATCCAGTATGACAATGTGCGCACCAGGGATCTCGGCGGGCGGGCCAAGTGCTCCGAGTACACCAATGCGCTGATCAAAAACCTGGTCTAGGCTGCTACTACTCTCCCCCAACCCCCTCCCTTTCCGACACCGTCCCCAATAGCATTTTTAAACACTCGTTGAAAGATGCTTTTCGTGTTAAAATTTTTGTCGGCGCACGTCTTCAAATTTTGTTTGTTCGGACTATTGAAAATTGACCACAAATGTGCAAATAAACGGAGACTTTAAAGAGTTTTCTCTGTTTGCAAATAGACAAGTCTAATGATATGAAGATAACTAGTTGAAAATGCAAGAAACTTTAATTTATTTTTCACACAACAAACTGCATATTATCCATACCGACTATTTATAGCTTTCAATCATAAGCTTCATAGAATAATCGAAAAAGATTAGAATGCTATGCAACAAAATAGTTCAGCTGCCTGATAGTTTATCGTAATGCAACTCGCTGCAAAATTCCTCTTTAAGCTGCCAAGTTGAAGCTCATTCAGCTTAGGTGCAACTGAAGCATTCTTTAACAATGTTTCAACCGCGTGCGCTGCTGCTGCTGCTGAAGGTCTTTGGCCAATCTAATCGCACTCATTTGTGAGTTCGGAAATGAAATATGCAGCAGATGCGAGCGACGAGACGAGAGACGAGAAATCGCAGAACGAAACAGCAGAACATCAAAACAGCAAAACAGCAAAGAACATCAGAGAAAAATCGACCGACAGTCGAAGTGAGGGCGAGTGAGCCAAGAGAGTGGACCAGCCGAGAGTGGGTAGCCTAATCCAGACCCAGTTCACTCACAGCCAGGCAGCCAGGGAGCCAACGAGTCAACAAGCCAGCTAGCCAACGAGCCAGCCAGTCTAACCAGTGCCAAAGTCAAAGTCAGACCGAGACGCAGAGTCAGAGTCCGAGTCAGTGAGTCTCTGCGGGCCCGAAAGCGAGAGCCAAATGCAAGTCATCAACCGCACTGGGTTGCGTCCTATGCATCTCTCTCTCTCTCTCTCTCTGTTGCTCTGTTTCTCTTTCTCGGATCTGGGGTCGTCTTACGTTGCATTTTTACATGCATGTTTGGACCACTTCCACTTGAAACTCTGCATTGAACCGAACTGCGTTTTGCCGTTTGCCTTTAAAAGCACCGACCAAAACTCTAAACAAAACCAACGACAACAAACTACGAGAGGTGCACGGGGAGCAGGGACAGCGGGCAGACGGGGCTCAGCGGAGCGTGCAGTGGAAACGGGCAGCGGGAGCAGGAAGAAAATGCCACAGAGCCAACCAAAGAACCATATAAAGAATTAAAAAGAAGAGAGGAGGAGCACCAGAAAAAAAAGAGAGGAAAAAAATATTTAATTTTGTGTGTTAGCAGGCAAGTGTGTGTGTGTGTGTGTGAGAGAGTGTAGATTGTGTGTGCATTTCAAAGAATTTTTATAAACAACCAGCAGGACAACAACAATAGCGGCCACAACGAGCAGCCAGAGTCGAGAGCCAAGCGAGCCAAAAGATAAACTTCGTTTTGTGTATGTGAAGAAGTCAAGAATTTTTGTCGATTTGTTGTTGCTGTTGTTGTTGTTGTTATATAGCCACAAGGCGCGTTTGTTGTAACCGGTTTTCGGTTTCGTTGCAGCAGCCAGCAATATTGAAGCTGACACCAGGCAAACCCAGCACCGGTTGCTCAGCATCGATAAGTCTACTGATCCGCCGCTCGATGGCGGCTCTGAGGCAGGGACAGGGGCAGCTCGAGTGTTGCAAGTGTATCTGGAGCGGCCTCGATGCGGCCTAGTTGCCGTGCCGCCGCCGTCTTCATTCATAAATACACAAGCAGCTAGCAGTAAGCAGTAAGCAGTCAGCAGTAAGCAGCGTAAGCTGAAATTGCCACTGCGGCTCGGTTGCAAGTTTCCAGTTGCAATTGCATACTTCGGGTATCGGGTGCAGTGGAAACCCAGCTTTGAATTGCAGCCAAATGAGCCTCATTTCAATTGACCAACACGCAAACATGTGTTCCCGAGAACACTTGCAACAGCGCTGCACACACCGCGTATCTGTGTGTGTCTGTGTGTGGCATGGTGCAGCGTTACAGTGGGAAATAGACAAGAGGCGGCGCCATAATTGTCATGCCGTGCCTGAGGCCATGACCGCTCATTAGAATGTTAATTTGTTAATGCAATTCCAATGACGACGATGACGATGATGACGATGAGGATAGCGTGTCAAAGCTGAACAAGAGCAGACTCTAAACTCCCATCCCCCTCCCCTGCCTCGTCAGCTGTACGCATTTGTGCCTCGTTTAATTGTTTCGCCAGAATTTTCGCTGGTTTGGCGTAAATTTTTGGGAAAAACATACGGAAAAATGCCAACTTGTTGATGGGCGCTGTGAAATACGAATTAACAGCCGTTGGTTGTTGGGGCCAAATACGCGGAACTGCGAGATTATCGCATTATCAAAACAATTTATTCCTGCAAAATGATGAAAACGCAAATTTTTAATGAAAAATTAAATGAACACGCTAATTGCAAAGCACAATAAAATTATAACCAAAAGAAAATGGATAGGTCAACCTACAATTTTCTTCAGAAATAATTATACATTCATTTCTTTTGATATTCAAAGAAAAGCGAATTAAAGTTGCCACCTTTTTTTACTATTCAATTTAGCGTAAAAGGAAGCTGGTGCTGCTTTTAAATCAGCATTTCTTTTTGTGTCGAATCAATGACCATGTTTGCAGTTAACTTTTATTCACCGAATGTATTAAAATGCCTTTCGAATGACAGCTGCCCATGCAAACGGGACTCGAATCTTCCCAACTACCCCCCGTCAAAAAAGTTGGTAACAAATGAACTACACGTATTTTCACCGCCACGATTTCGCTCCTCATTCGCAATTTTACAAGTGCCTGACAACCCTTTAAATCGCTTTTAACTGATTTTCCAAATCGCTCTCTTGCCCCCTGAACAACAAGAAAAAAAAAAGAGAAGAAAAACTTCACAGACAGTCGGACATTTGCACGCCCCGCGCACTTCTTTACAGTGTCCTAAAGTGTCCTGCTCCTGCTCTCCTCTTGACAAGGGTTAGAGCACTTCTCGCAAAGATTTACGACCGCTGTCAATAGTGCTTTGCATGACAACAACAACCACAATTCCGTTTTTCACAAACTCACACACACACACCGACACACAGACAGAGAGACAGACGGGTCACAGTGGCAAACAAAAAGCATTTTCGAATTTAAATCTATTTGTCACTTGCGAAAGTTTGCGCTACCTTTTGCCGGGGCAACTTTTCACAATCAAAACACTCGTCCGCCACTCGTCGTCGTCGTCGGCACGCACAAAAGTTGGCCCTGATGCTGACTCTGAATGTGGTCCGTAAGCCAAGCCGGATCCTAAATTTCTATGCCTACAAACATCGAAACAGAAAAACATGTAAAATAAAAAGACGGAGCTGCAGCAAAGTGACAGTTACAAATTTGCTGAAATAAAATGGCAAAGCGGCGAGAAAAAAACTAAAAGGAAATCTCTATTCAAATAAGCTGAGGGGCGTGGCCAGGAGGCTGCGGCCACTTATTAGGCCCTGTCTGGTCAGCACTGTAAGTAAATCCCCAAACATTTGCTTGTTGAAACAACACGCACTGCGACAACAATTCAGCTGCTGTGTAATGCCATTACAATATCACAATCAGAATCACAATCGTAGTCGCAATCGCAATCGCCATAATGCTTGCCAACACTCTGTGGACCAAAGCTGAGGGGCAAATAGAAAATGATTTGCATTTATTTATTTCTGTGTGTGTGTGTGTCTGTGTGTGTCTTTGGCCCCCTCCCCAATTGCTCCTTGTTTGCAATTGTTATTGTCGCACCGCCCGCAGTCGAAGAAGAGTCTCATAGTTGCTCCGTCTCTGTCTTTGTCGACAGTTTTGTCTTGCGTTTTCTCGTTCTGTCGTTTTGTTGTAGCGACATTGCTTTGCCCTCATGATAAAAATAATCCCATTTATTGTTTAATGCTTAATAAATAAAGCAATTTTTATTTATTTGCAGCGTTTTGTTTCTGCTTCAGTTTCTTCTCCGGGGTGTTTTGTTTCTTGTTTGTTTGTGTGTGTTTTTTTTTCTCTCGTTTGCGTTTTCTTTTTTTTATTGATTTTTTATGCCTGCGGCGTGTTACTCGAGCGTCGCTTGGTTGGCCTAAGTAAAATGCCATCAATTGTTTATTGTTTTGATAATGCGTTTTGTTGTAGCTGCTTTGTTTTTATTTTATTGTTTGCTGTTCGTTGTTCGTTGTTTGGCGCTTGTTCGGTCTCACTCACTGTTTGCTGCCCTATTTAACATTTGATTTGGGACTTGTTTGCATTCCTCGCTTCATGGTTCTCGCATTTCGCTGCTGGAGCCATCAGTTGGCAACGTGACGCATACGTAATATGCACAATTCGTGAAGATTCATATGTGGAATTTAGCTCAAATTGCGCTGCCAAATTGAAATTGAAATATCAATCAGTCGCAGAGACAGCGAAATGGGGAATTGAAACCATCAATTAATCAAAAAAGCATAATTGACAAAGTGCTTGGCCAGACTGTGAATCAGAAGAAGTCGTCGAGTGGCAGCCTCTGCTAATTGGGAGTCCGCACACAGGGAGTGAATGGCTCGTTGTCAAGCACAGCAATGTTGCTGCTGCTGTTGCTACTTCGACTGCTGCTGCTGCTGCTGTTGCACGTGGACACCATTGGCATTTCATTCAATTAACGCCGGAAATGCGGCAGAAGTTAAAAGACGGAAAGTGCCACTGATAAGGATGCGAGCGCGGATATGGAAGTGGATATGGAAGTGGATATGGAAGAGGATATGGATGTGGATGTGGATCCTTGGGCAAACGCAAGCGAATGTCATAAAAAGCGCACTGAGGGTAAATGTAATGAATGTTGAGCATCTCGTGTTGCTTTAATTAATGCAATTAAATGCAATGCGCACATAATTGAAATTTAACCCATAAAATTAATGCCACATACTTTGTGCAACGCTGCACACAGCTGCTGCCCCCGTTGCCATTTTGTGTCGCTACGCTATCAGCAGATAGGGCAGCAGATAAGCAAGAGCTTCAGAAATTCAGTTGATAAAAGAATGTATCCACAATAACAGCACATAAATAATCGCAATTCAAGCTAAAAGCTTTGCCTTATCTATCTCAATTACTTTGTAATTTCTGCACACTTAATCAGCCCCGAAAAAAAAACTTGTTGGCCAACAAAGTTCCACATAATTTATTAAATGCCCCAAAATATTGCATTACTTGCCGGGACTTAGCCAAAAGCGTCGTGCTGCAGATTTCGACTTGAATAAAGTTGTTTAGCAAATGGCTGTGGCCAGTCTTTATGCGCCAGCTAAGTGGAGAACACGCCACAAGCGGCGAAAGGTTTGAGGCAACTTGTAAGCCACTTTCAAGTACACATCTAAGTACTTTTCTTGGCCAGGCTAAAATAGCTCTGCTCTGCAGTGCTCAGTGTTCAGTGTTCATGTTTGTTGTTATTTGTGGGTGTGTGCCAGACACTAATTGTAGCTTGTTGTTACCTGACCGAAATGGGGCGTGGGGAGGAGCGGCGGGGAAAATGTTGGACGTTGGACTGCCAACAACTTCCGGTAATTAAGAAGCAACTATGGCTGGCGCTGCAACGTGACACGAGTCGGAATTCGGATTTTTTTGGGCAAGGACAAGACACGAGATCCGAGAAGGCCACAGTTGAGGTCAGGCGACATTTCAGGCCATTCACTTGTTGATTGAACTCGAGTTTGTCGCATACAATCAACAGCGACACAGACCCAAATCGCACTTAATGTTTTTTTCAATTAAAACTTGTAAATTTAAAATGAGGTCAAGACTCAAAAAAAAAAAAAATAAAAGAAGAACGTTGGGTACACAACACAGCTCGGCAGGGGAATTTGCGTTGGCTGTGCTGCGAGGCGCTGCTCAAATTAATAAACAGCATGAAATTTTAAGCAGTCGGGTCCAGCCAGGTCCAACAATAGCCGGCAGTTGGAAATGGCCAATGAACCTTTTGCATGTGCCCGTAGTTAGGCATTGTGTGGCTAAGGTCAACATGCACCCAATGCGCCAGCTTCAGCTTCAGCTTCAGCTACCATGTTGACTGGTCTGAGCACATTGAAATCTATTATGCATGGGGGCGGCGCAGCGAGAGGGAGGGAGGAGAGGGTGGGGGAAGCGAAGAACGTGCATTGCAAGCGTATTATGCAAAACTTGTGCTGCAACTTTTTTTTATTTTATTCCTTTTTTTTTGTTGGTCCTGCAACGAGTAGTTTAAGGACTCGAGTGTGAGAGTTCGAGAGTGTGTGTGTGTGCGATAGAGTGTGCTCCATATGGAGGCACTTGAGTGCGAACTACTTAACTGGGTCGAGAAGGCTTCGTTCTCGGTGCACGCCGGGCATATTCCGGATACGGCTGCAGCCGTGTGAAATGCAATCAATTTTTTGTTTGCTGCACAATTGGGCAAAAGGCAACTCAGGTAGAAAGCTGCAGATGAGCGTGTATAAAGCATGTGAAAAGAAGCCCAGAGCACGAGCAAGAGCGAGAGAGAGATGATGCTGTCTAGGGACAATGGAGGAAATGAATCCAATGAGAACAAATTGAAACATGAATTGAGCACATAAAGTCGGGGAATTGCTTTAAATGGCGATTTAATATCAAGACCAATTTGATCAACAAAACATTTCGCCGTGATACCGAAAATGGAGTCGCCCTCCAAGAACAGGTTGATGACGCCTCGAGTCCAAATTGTCTTCAGTTCGCAGACGGAGCTTAACATTCACTCACTAATCCTCTGAAAGCACTTTGGCTCTCGTGAACTCCCCTACGTTGCGTATGCGTATTATTATTGTGCTCCTTGCCCCGCTCCTCCTTCGGCCCGATTGGGTCATCAAAGGCCAATACCACGCGCCATCATTGTTAGTGTGTACGAGTGTATGTGTGTGTGTGACAGACACACGACTCGGCTGCCGCTCGATAAATAATTTATTAAACAAAGAGCATGCTCAATGGTAACAATGACACTTTAAGCAGCAGCTTCCCCATCATCTCTGAGTCCCACTTTGACTGCCTCGCATTGCGGAGCAGCCACTTCATCTCCATTTCCATCCCTGATGTCAGCCAGACTTCCGCCACTCGTTTCTCGTCTTCCTGCTGCTGGCTGCGAATAAAAAAAAACTCACATAAGAGAAAACAACAATAATAAAACATATAAATAAATGATAAGCCTCGCACATGCACAATGACATGCCAAACTGCGGGAAAATGGCAGTTGGAGAGGACTCCTCTACCTTCTCCTCATTGTCCTCCTCCTCCTCCTCGTCTGGCCCTTCACTGAAGTGCTGGTGTCCTGTGCTCTAATGAAATTGTCAACCTGGCCACGCGGGTCAATATGAATTGCAATCAAGTATCAGTCGTATGACCGCTGACCAACTGTCACCATTAACAATGACATCAATATCAACATCAGCAGCAGCAGCAGTAGCAACGGCATCAACGGCATCAGCAGCAGCCACAGCAAAAGCATCCTTACTATCATTGTTTGAATCATTGTCAGTAAATGAATCATTATTATTGCGAATGCGGTTATCGAAACGTGAGCATTGCAAAGAGTGGCGGCTATGACTCTAACAGAAAAATTCTCTGAACTTGTTCAGAATTACAATTAAGCCAACAGAAATAATTATAGCACTAAGAAATTATGGAATTCATCGAAAACTAAATAAATACATTTTAACAACACAATACATTTTAAACACAATTATTACACAATTAAAAATCTATTTAATGTGTTGAGCATTTCTTCAGAATACAATAGAAAAAGATTGTATTATATTCAAGGGAATTAAATGAATGTGGGGAGCAGTTGCACAATTATAAAGAATGTTGAATAACCATCAAGGTTAAGTAGGAAATATTTACTGTTCAGAATATAAAATACTAATAACTATATTATATCGCTTTAAGTACTTGCGAGTAAAGAAAGCGCTCATTAAAATATTGCAGCAATTAATTCGATGTGAAAGCTGCTGGAGTTTTTGATTTGTTGCCGTGCAAATTTGCAGCTCAATTAGATGTGCATAAGACGGCGCTAATGACATGGCCGAAAACAAATGTAGAACTTTGCTTATCTCAGCTACGTTAAGCCGGCAACATAATAAACCGGGACTGCTGCTGAAAGCGCCGCAAACACAGGGAGCAATATGCGACAAGTGTTGGTCGCTTCCGTTTCCGGTGCCTATCTCTGTAAATCCCTGCACTAAATAACTGCCGTCTTCCCATTCCAAAGTGTATTTCCACCGCCATGCTATCGTGCTTGCTATCTGCGCCTGCTTCTGGAATTTCGGCAGTGGGAAAGCAACAAAAACTTTGTCAATTTCTGTGAGCATCGCTTCGCTTATTAGGGGAAGACGACAAACTTGCCAAAGTTTTTGCATTTCGCAAGCTTGACAATCGCTGTAAGAGGCACAAGCAGCAAGAAAGACAGAGCAAGAGAAGAGAGAGAGAGTGAAGATAGAAAGCAAGAGCGAAGAGCGAGAGCAAGAGAGTGAATGTATCCTTAAAACAAGTATACGCCATGGTAGTCCATGTCATCCACAAGCGTCCCTGAACGCAGGAACTAGCTGGCTGTATTTTACATAACTCTGTAGGCAATAAAAATTAATTTGCTGGCCATTTGGAAGTGCTTAATTTGTAAACGAGACCATTGGGGTCGTTTGTGCCCCCAAAATTGTTGCCTTCAACATGTTGAACAAACTGTCTCTCTCTCTCTCTCTCTCTCTCTCTCACTCACACACTCTGTCCCGCTCGCTTAATCAATTAAAGTGAGGTTGCAACAAATTTGCATTGTAAATGCTGCACAGAGTTTTAAAAGCAATAACTTCTCTTTATGAAAACTCAGCATTTCGCATTAAATTGCTGACAATTTTTGGTGTGTACGAGTATATGATGCGAATCTCTCTCGCACTACATGATAATCTTTTTAAGGGTATGGCGAGTTCGTAGTGTAGCGACTCGTGTGGCCATTGTCCACAGTTATTTTCTCTGATTTTTATCGTTTGGCCCGAAAACAAACAGCAGAAGCAACGACAACAACTGGAGTCCAAACAGTCGACATTTCTGTGGCAAGAACGCAAATGGCGTTGAATGCTTGCAATAAAACAAAATTCAACAATTGTTGTCGGCTGCTTGTCATGCCTGTGACCTCTCCTGCTCCTGCTATTGCTTGTGAAAGTTCACTCGATTTTTGACTCTTTTTGGTAATTATCTTGTTGGCAGCACAAATTTATTGTTATTGTTTCAAGTGGCAGGCTTGGGCAGAAATTTGTGTTGGTCTGGCTGCCTGACGCCTTGACATCTTTTGATTGCCGCAAGTAAGAACTTCCTCGATGCGGCGGCACTGCAGGCGCAATTTCCCTATATACATATATATAGTCTGATTAATAATTGTCGACAAAACTGAACAGTCGTCGGCTCTGTTCTTGACTTTGACCTTTGTAACTGACGGCGACAGGGACAGCGACAGCGACAACGAGTGGATTGAAGCATCCGCTCAGTGGATGCTGAAGCTGATGGCGCTGTGACAGTTTTGTGGGCGGAAACACAGACGCAACCCAGCCTGATCCTCCCCTGCTTTTTCACTCTCTGTTATTTTGAGGTGGGGTGTAAAAGCGCTTGATAAATGTCAAGCAAAACGCGACGCCAGCATTCAGCGAACGACCTCGACAGTCAGTCAGTCAGTCAGTCAGCCAAGGGAGATTGTGTGGGCAGCTTGGGCCTTTTCTAAAATGGGGGAGACTGACTGTCGACTGCGGACAGCGGACTGCGGATAGCAGACTGTGGACTGCCGACTGCCGACTGCTGGCAGATGATTGTCTAAGCGAGGTCTGTTTTTGTGGGTGGCATTACGTAAATCTTGTCGCAGTCAAATCTCTCTCTCGCTCTGTCCCTCTGCATTTAATGCATACAAATTGCTCTGATTTAAGCATAGCGCAAAATGTGTATTTTATACAATTTTCAGCACAGATTAAACACACTGAACTCACAGCTCGCAGCTCAGAGACCCATTAGAGACAATAATCTGTGCGGCAGCGCATGGATGCATGTGATGCGAGTCGAGTGCGCCACTTTGAGGGTGACTGCAGCATGATGCTGCCTACATTGGGCTGAGCTCAGCTAAGCTTTCACACGCATGAGAAGAGCTTTCGACAGGCCGCCATAAGAAGATACATGAGCTTTGGTAAGCTCACGCACACTTGTGCAGGCGATTGATGAAATTGATGGATAATCGAGAGACATGTGCTGACAGTGGCTGTCAAAGTCGTTTGCAGTCATTTGCCACAAAAAGTCGATGTGTTGTGTGCGTGTGTGTGTGTGGCAAACAGGGTGCGCGCTTAAGTGGCTATCACGCTGCACGTGAATACGAGTTAAATTTATATATTTTCAGCAATTTTTCACCCCGTTGCCAGAGTCACTGCACTTCTCCCTGTCTCTTTCTCTCTCTCTCCTCTCTGTCTCGCTTCCTCTGCACTCGAAAGCGAATTGTGTCAGCGAGAGTGTGACCGGGGTCGTCTCGCCAAGCGATGCGTACGAGGGCAGAGCTCAGCTCAGCTCAGCTCTCGACTTGCTGCAACCCGACCACTTGCTACCACACAGCTACAATGCGATGCGAGGCTTTGGGAGGCGACGCGTTATTTGTCTTTCAACACGGTGCATCATCAGCACGCCGTTTGCAACAGGGGCAACGCCATATTTTATTCAAGGCAAGTGCCATCTGCACATGAACTCAACGTTCAGCCAGCAGCCCAGCCAGCAGTCAACCAGCAAAGCCAGCCACACACTCAGTCAGTCATCATCCACATCCACGTCCACTTGAACTCTGACTCTCTTGTCTTCGTCTCTGTCTTCGTCTCCGTCTCTGTCTTGAATTTCAAGTTGAGTTGGATTTTTGCATGAATTTGCATTGGATTTATCACTGGTTTGTTTGCTTATAGCCATGGTCCAGCTATTAAATAGCACATTAAATCGTAATTGCGTCGAGGTCAACAATTCAGAGTCGATAAACTCTCTCGAAATAGACGCCGGCGTGTTGAACTTTGACACGCAAGCAAACAAACAAATTAACTGCTGCACCCAATGCACTCGGAGGGAATCTGCCTCGAAAATGTTATAACAACTCACACACACACACACGCACACACATTGAGGCAGAGTCCGATTCGAGCAGACGCACAACTTTTAGTCTAAACAAATCCATTTAAATCGAGAGTGAAGAGGAAAAGGACGGCATGGGGAGTGGGGGGAAAGCGGCAGCTGTCAGTCAAGGCATCAGAGGGAAAACCTGTGAAAAGTTTCAATGTTCTGCTGGATGTTGCATGTTGTTTGCCCCTCGTGCCGCACGGATTCTCTTTTTGTTGATCCGCTCGTTGCCACATAATTAAATCTCAATTCAAACAAAATTCTAAACATTTCAAACTATTTTATGGTTCTCTGATGGATCGGCTGGCAAATGTGAGATGTGTGCGTTCTATAAATAGCTTGCCGTTTAATTAAGTAAACAATAACTATAATTTTCTCTATTTTCTCTCTCTCTTTTGCTTGCAGGTAAGCGTGCAGTTTTACAAGCACTGGGCAGGCGAGTGTGTGCACAGTTCAGCAGCCATTGGCGGCGAATAAGTGCAAGTGCAATAGTTTGCGGATTGTGGACTGTGTGCGGCTGCCCCAATGCCCCAACTAGTGGCAGTGGCAGTGGCAACAAAAACCAGAATCACTGCAATTGCCAACGATGTCTTCAGCTAGACACAAAGACAGACAATAGTTGAAGTTGTAGTTGTAGTCGGAGTTGGAGTTGGAGGCAGACAGCGAATGGAGAGCAACAATTGTTGCAGACACATTGGCGACACAAACAGCGACAGCGACAACGACAACGAGCAGCAGCTGAAGCTGCTGTTGTAGGAACGAGCGGAAGAAAAGCCATAGTTGCATTGCAGCACATGGCACAGTGCCTAGTTTGTTAGCTCGTCTTGTCGTCGGCGTCGTCGTCGCTGTCGCTGTCTCTGTTGCTGTCGCTGACAGATGCGATTGCGGGCACGACTGCGGCACGATTGCACGCACATTGTGCTCTGTGCAACATTGGAAATTGATAATGAGCCGCAGCAGCTTTGGAGGCTGGCCCCCAAGGCGCCCCACTGAATGGCCGGCTCCAATGGTGCCTTATTTGGCAGCGATGTCATTTGATAAAAGGCCCGAATGGGACAGATGAATGAATGGCCAGAGCCAGAGCAGTGTAGCCATGAATGAACGAGACTCGCTGACTGACTGCCAGAATGCTAGACTGCCTAACTGACTGAGTGAATGAGTGAGTGAGTGAAGTGAGCAGCAGCTGACTAAGCGCAGTGTTGTGTGTGTTTGAGAAGCAATCAGGCGAACGATAAGATAAGTGAAGCCCTGTTGGCAAAGCCAGAACCACAAACCAGAGCCAGAATTATAAGCAGAGTGCCAGCGAAGCTCTCTCAATCCCTCCCACCGGCAACTGGGAAGTTTTAATTATGATTGACATGCGGTCGACGTTGACGTCAACAGCGACTGTTGCCTCCCACAACTCAGAACTCGCAACTGGCATCGATTTCGACACGACTTAATTTTTTTTGAAGAGGGTTGCTTGCTGATTGCCGCTGCCAGCGTGCGGTGTTGAAACTCATCAGTCAAACGGCAGTCGAGCGAGACACGAGACACGAGACACAAGACAATTGCAACACAATTTCTGTTGCGGCCACAAAGCTACCCCCGAAACACAGGCACAGTTGAAGGGATGAACCATCCCTTCGCTGGCTGGTTTGGCAATTGTAACAACAGTTTGCGAAAGCAGCGACAAAAATATTAAATTATAGTCGCATTAACTGCGAACACGCAACAGCGCAACATCGACAATGTCGCCGTTTGTTGCGTGCCTGCATAAATCTGACACGCAACAAACAACAACAACAACAATAACTATAACCACTACATAAGTATCATAGCAAATCATCTCAGGGTGCGTTCAGGGTTCGGTGTATGGTCCTATTGATTTTCGTTGTGGAAGTCAAAGACACCCTGCATTCAAAATGTCCAGCGAGCATATGTGAGATTGCTCTGATCTCGTAAGGCCAGAAGGGCGTCTGCAACTCTCTAATAAATCGATACAAATCGCTGGAAATAAATTGGTTTTCAAACAAAAACAGATGTAGTATCTGAGGGCGATCGCAAAAGCATAGCTTAAACTAAGGGTGACTGCTATTTGCTATTAATTTCGAAGGGGAATTATTGAAGCGCATTTTAGGACGAAAACATAGTTAACATTAATTGGCCTGTAGGCATAAATTGTTCGATTTGCTAGAAACAATATCAACTGAGAATAGGTCTGATCGAAAAAGACAGATTCGGGGCAGGGCAGCTGCAGTGAGTTGATAAGGCTATTGAAGTGAAAATAAGCGGAAAAATTATAAGAATATTGAATTTCTTACAATTTGTGATGGAAGCAATTTATTATAAGTCTAAGTTTCTGTCATTCATCAGCAGTTGATAAGCAAAGTGATTTCGATTTTATATAAATTATTAATTTAATATTTCAAACAGTTAATCTTTAGCCATACCAGATGAACAACATGTGACATCAAAATGCATATTTTCTTAGGCTTAAACGGAAAGTGAAACTATTGTAGGCTTGTAAAAGATTTGCATTGATTGGTAACAGTTTGGGGCTTGAACAAGTTTGTCAAGCTTCTCAAGTTTTCGCTACACAAATAAACATGGCTTACATAATAGTGGATTTGTTGTCGTTGTTGCGGCTGTCGTGCAACCCCTTCGGCTGTTGCCAATCCGCCACAGGGCTTTTCTCTGGCATTTTCACAAGCTGGCTTATTTGAATATTAAAGATTATGCTTATACTATATACAAGTGTGTATATAATGAGTACATACATATAATATATGGACGATGGGCCTTTTGTGTGCTGTCAGCACATGTGAGTGAGTAAGTGAGTGGGGCCAGTTGTCTGTGCTTAGTGTGTAGAAGTCAACAATATTCTTGCGACAGTCACCAGAAATGTGTGTGTGAGATAGAGAGAGAGGGGGAGAGCAGAGACGCGTACACTGGCAGAAAACTATCAAGTGCAGAAGTTTCATATCCCCAATTAAACTTGCTCATCAGGCCGAAACTTCCGTTCCATTTAAGCTGCTAAACGCCCGACGCATTCATCTTAATTAGCAGTCGCCGTTCAGGTAGCTGCCTGGTAGCTCCCAATCCTGGATGCTCTGTTGCTCTATCTATCGCTTTGTCTGGCCCTTGGCTACGAATTTGTGTCGCAGTGTAGAGAATGAGAGAGGCAGAGAGAGAGAGAGAGTGGAGAGAGAGAGAGAGTGAGCGCGGAGGCAGGCCTGGAACAGCCAAAAAGTTTGCCATTCGCCACCGTGGCATGCAAAAAAGGATTCGTGTGCTGGGAGCTGCTGGAGGGGCAGGCAGGTCACACAACAATGACGACGCCACTATGAATGATTGCCGCGGCGCGCTTTGTTCATGTACATATCAAATGTGAGGTAGAGGCGAGGGCGGGGCGCACAACAGGCCAGACAGGGAGCTAACTCCCAGTTCCAGGCTGTGCGCCCTCGTCCAGCGGAAGCGAAGCAAAGCGGAAGCGCTCATACGCCATGTTGGCCGTTGGCGTCGCTGTCGTTGCTCGCGTTGGCGGCAGCAACTGAAAATTGAATAAGCGTAAGTTTCGCGTGCCAAAAATGCGCTGCTTCTTGTTGTTGTTGTTCTGGCTGTTGGCTGCCCATTGCGATTGCCTGGCGCTCCCTTTACTTTATTCATTACCAGAGCTGCCATGAACGAAATTGTAGCAACGCCGTCTTCGTCTTCGTTTTCGTCTTTCGCTTTGGCTTGGCGACTTGGCGACTTGGCGACTTTGTAGATACTTGGCTGGCGATAAAAAGGTCGGTGGGCAACAACAGCAAACAACTACAACAACAACAGCCGCAACATGAACTTAATACCAGGCAGGCTGTACAACTCAATAAGCCAAGTTAACAGTCTATTGAGTCGCGCATAATAACCCCCCAAGTTACAGTCGTTGTGGCAGCTGTTGTTGTTGTTGTTGTTGTCGTTATGTTGTTGCCGCTTTGCGGAACTGACAGTTACCTAATGGCAAACATACACAGATAAACCATTAACTTTCGGCCCAAACCAAATACTAATAAAAATATATATACATATATATGTGTGTATGTTGAGAAAAAATGGCAAGCGAACTTAAATTCTTTTGGCTGTGGCACGAAGCAAAGCAGAGCGAGAAATGCCACAAAATCGATCGATAATTCGTGCTAAAAGATAAATTACCGCTATGCCTGCTGCAAGTCGCGACGACTGTTGGCCACTTTTTCGTAGACACTCGAGGAGGAGAAGGAGGAGGAGCACTGATAATATCACTGCCAACGAGTTCTTGTTGCAGAGTTGCCCGCAGTCGGCTAATAGCTGCGCTGATTCCATTAATTTGCCAAATGACAGCCAAAGCAGGAAGGATCCAAGACGAGTGGCAGCATTGGGGAGGTGGAATAGCTGGGGAAGTGTGACCCGGCATAAAGTGAAACCTTCCATAGCATAGCAAGTAGATGCGGCAATTGGGAGCGGGATGCTGTCTGCCATTTTGACACTAATTAATTAAGTTTCGTTGTCGTCTCTGGGCCAGTTTTTTTGTCTTAAGATTTATCTTAGGCAAATCAGGCGAGTTTGCAGATGAAATACACTTTTACTGTGATGCATGTGGGCCCATTTGTATTTATAAAGTTGGGCAATGGGAAGAAACTCTCTAGCCATCGAGTTGTCGTAATTTCCCCTACGACTTCGAGCAACCACGCGAACAATGTGCTAAACGCTGGCATTTATGCTTTATTGCAACTACAAATATATACGTAAGATATGCGTATATTTGTAAATACGATGCATAAATTTGTGGCAAGATATCACGCACAACGGCACATTAAATACATCAAGTGGCGGCATAACATAAATCCCCCAGGGAGCCACCGAGCCGCCGAGCCACCGAGAAGTCGCCCCCAGTCAGCGGCAGAGCAAAAGAGAGACAACTCAACAGCCCATCAAATAAACTTGTGAGACACAGCACCAACTACAGCGACAGCGACAACGTCGTATGCAAAGTGTGGCATGTGGGTTTGGGGCAAGTGTGTGGCGGCAGAGGTGGAGGCGGAGGCGGAGACGGAGGCAGGCATTGCACAAATAATCAAACGTATAAAATATCGATTACAAGTGTCACAGTAAAAGCAGCCAGAGGCCAAACCAGAAGACAAACAAACAGAGGGACCGACAGACAGACAGATATGAAAGATATGGCCACTATAAATAAATATTAATTAAAGCCATGAAAGCGCCACACGTTGCATGACGCGACAACGCAACGCATAAATCTCTCTAAACAAAATGCAACAACAGCTAATGCCAAATGCTGTGTGTGAATTTGAATATGTATTTCAGTTTTGTTGATTTCCTTCATTTATTTTATTTACTACAAGTGAATTGTTATTATTTCGCCTTCTATATGTTTTTCGTTTTGCGGTTTTTGAGGGTTTGTCGGCTCTGATTTATTAAGCAAATATTTGCCCAATAAAATTGATGAAAATATTCCAACAAAAACCAAAAGCAAAAAAGATCTAAATTGAAAGCATCGTTTTCGTAACATATTCAGCCGATGCCAGATAAATAGATGAAGGAGATGCGATGCTCTGGCAACGTCCGCAAAAAAAGATCTTAATAAATATTTGCTTTTCGAGCGTTGCGAAAAGAAGCTAAAAACAAGTCACGCGTAGATCATTTAAAATGCTTAATTTATGCGCGTCTACAAAATTTTGGCAGCTACACATTTACAGCAATACGAACAAAAATAAAAAAAAAAACGCAACAAGTATGAAATAAAAAAAGCGAAACCAGAGAGTATAAAAAAAAAATCGCAACTGAAACTAGCGGAAAGTATTCAAATGGGCCGAACCGCCTTTTTTTATGTATTTTGACGTGTCGCTAAATTTAGCTGGCAAATATTTGCGGGGCCAAGCAAAAAGCCGCCAAATTGATGCCCAACTTATGTAATGCATCCGGGAATGATACGATACAAGTGCGACAACTAGTGAGACTCTGAACACTAAGTATATGAGCACGAGTTCGAGTTCGAGTATTTTTGGGCCCAAGCTATTTAATTGCCCCTCCTCCTACCCCAAGCACAGTGCACCATGTGAACTGAGAGAGCGACAAACCGACTGAAGAGACTGAAAGACTGCAAGACAGACATTTGAAATGGCCGCAAAAGTGTCAAAGACCCCGTGACCGAGTGTACCAGAGACCCACCCAATGCGATGCCATACGATGCGCCGCGAGGAGGAAACAAAAATGCCACCGACACCCCATGAAAATCCTATATAAAAAGCGCAACTGTCAACTTGGCAACTGCTGGGCTGCAAGCTGCACAAAAAAAAAGCTGCAAATGAAAAGAAAGGAAAAAAAAAACAGTCGTGCTCTGCGCCTCATTGCGTCCTCTGCAGGCATTCAATGGGTATTAAATAAAAGTAGACTCGCATTGTTTTCGCTATCATACGATTGGGTATATCATATTGCAATAGTCATTGCTGCTGGTCTCTAGTTGCACTAGCCGGTAACAATAAACCACAGCGTGTGCTTCAGATTAAAAATTATGAACAATCGATAGATCTTTTCTTCATAGAATTTTTCAGTGAATTTCACGATCTTGAACTACTCTGACAGTAGAGTGAAATTTAACAGAGCTGAGTATTCAAATCGATTCTCTGTAGAGGAGTTAGTGAATCAAACTTCGATAACTCTGAAAGTAAACTGAAATATTCTAAATCGATAGATCCATAAAGAGTATATTTCAGTGGAATTTGATCATCAACTGACAGTAAACTGCAGTCTTTTTTTTGTGCATTTTTTACAGGGTATGCAACGCCTGCAGGCTATAAATTTAATTCGCGCAAAAATTGTATTTATTATAAAAATTAAAAAAGGCCGCAGCCACAGAAAGTTTTTAGCAGACTGGCAGAGACTTTTGGGACGGATCAACTGTTCGCTTAGTTGCCAAATTAGCACGGCAGCAGCAGACTTTCAGCGCAGACTAGATGATGATGATGATGATGACTCACAGTCGCTGTTGCAGTGGCAGTTGCAATTGCAATTGCATTTGAATCGAATATTTTTCGTTTATTCTGCGCATTTGGCGAGTGCAAATCGCTTTTCGATCTCTTCAAAGCTATTTTTCGCATTTTATCTCTTTACATTATCGGGTTGATTTTGTTTGAAATGTGCATATAGTTTAGTTTTTTCAATGAAAATAGCAAAAACCTCTGCTGGCTGAATGGCTTTTGTGTCATGTGTTTTGCAAACGGCCATCGACATACACGTGCTTTGTTTTTATTTTTTGCCTTTGTTTTTGTTGCTTCGATTGCGAGTCGAGATCCATTACTATATTGACGCGTAGTCGACTGCGAATGCTCGACGCGTTCGTCAAAAGGTATCTTAAATGAAAACTGACAATTGACAGCGCTAATTGTTAAACCAAACACGCAACTAACAATGAGACAAAGATAAATAAATACGAGTGCTAAAATGCTTATTATGAAGCAAGTGCAAAAAAATATAAACAAAAATGGAAAAATGGATAATACTGCTGTAAAATCAATTACATAAACAGTTTGCGAACTAAAGAAAATGCGAAAGTCTAAAGATTAATTGCTAACTAATTTTGTGCAGCAGTTGCGAATAGTTGTAATCGAGTAATCTATATGCACAGTTACTCGGTCGTATGCTTAATACGTATGCTTGATGCTGGGAAATTTGTTTTGCTGATTGGATTGTGATAAGCTTAGCCTTGCAGTCACATATAATCATTATATAAAACATGGCGAGCACAGAGAGAGCGAGAGCGAGAGTCCACAATGTAAGCGAAGCCAAAACCATTCTGACGCTGCAGACAATTCGACGACAACACAGCGCAGTAGAACAGAACAGAGCAACGCCAACTATGTCAGCAGCAACAGCAGCAGCAGCAATGATATTGCCAACAAATGCATCCAAAGCCAGTTTATTGTCATTGTGTGCCGTCTGACAAAGCTAAACAACTGACAAATCGCACCCCTCGCTCTTTCTCTCCCCCTATTCGCTGCTGCTCCTTTGGGGCAGAGGCAGTGGCTGCTGCTATGGCTGCTACTGCTGCTGTTGCAGTGACATCATCCCCAGGCAAGCAATTAAAACTAATGTATTTGCCAGATTTGTTGGATGCCATTTTCCAAACATATTGCCAACTCATTGCTTCAGCATTTCAAATGACCCAAAAATGACTTAACACTTGTGGTTACTGTAGTTGCTGCTGCTGTTGCTGCTGCCATCATGTGATTGATGCAATTTTGTGACATCAGCGTGGGCACTTTTCAAATGTGCACGTAATTGTTTTTAAATAGCCAACTAACTCACTTAACAGAATGCGGCTAAAACTGCAGTTTTTATATTATTCTCACTCATTTCATTAGCTTACTTAAGTATTTATTTATTTATTGTTATTGTTATTGTTTGTGTAATTAACCGCCGCGCGAATAAGTTTATACTCGCGTCGCGGGGCGATAAGACGATCAACGTTTATGCGGTTAGCACTTAATTAATGCACATTTAACCCGCGGCCAATTGAAGTTTTTGGCTAATTACAAGCCCATTAGCCCGAGGGCGTCGATTGGGAAAACTCAAGAGGTCACTCTAAAACTTGGAGTGGAGAATTCTCGCTCTCAACTCCGAGTCTGGGCTGGAGTCGAGCTTTAATTTAAATAAACGGCCTAAGCAAACACGCAAACACGACTCGAGTTGCCTCTCAACTCATTTGCCTAACTGCCAAACAGCCGCAAGACAAGAGCTCGCTCGATTCACAACTCTCGATAGAGAGCGGCACCTTTGACATCAAGATGTTGTCGTTGTTGCTGTTGTTGTTGTTATTGGTGGTGGTGTTGCGACAGCGCCTGTCATTTTGCATTTAACTCAAAGTGCTGTAAAATGTTTACCATTATCACTTTATTATAATTATTTATATATGCCTTCGCCTCAGTTTTCCCTACACTCTTTTCTTTTTTTAATTTTGTTTTACATATTTCAGTTCACGTTTTTCTTTTGACTTTGTGCCTCCCTTCGTCGTTTTCTTGTTTTCTTGTGTTTTTTTTTTTTTTTTTTGTTTTGCATTGCGCCTTATCAGCGGCTTTACTTCTCGTTTTCATTTGCTTGTTGCCTTGTTTCTTTTCTTGTATTTTGTTTTGTTTTCTTTGCGCAAATGTTTTGCTGAAATGTCATAAATTTGCTAATTTATTGTTAATGTTCTTTTAAGTTAATTACGCAAAAGAAAAAGCCTTTTAAGCCGCGGACGCAAATTGCCAACGTGCTTCAGCTCAAACTCAACATTTTGCGTACTATGTTGAGAGTGTTTCTTATGCTTCTTTTTATAGCTCAACTCATGCCATATTCTCGCACAATAACAGCAACAACTGCGAGTGTTCGAACATAAATAGACACGAGTAAAGCATAAATCTGGATATGGAAGAGAACAAGAATGAGAACACAAGTTCGACTCTTCAAGATCGTCCCAAGATTGATTGAATATCACTGATCACTGCTGAAGGTGTGGAATGTGCGCCCAAACTAATACCATAGACTTAGATCATACTTCCATCAGCAAGTCGTTTTTATTGATGCTAATTATATTTTCATTCATTAAATAAAATCAGCAAAATTCACTTTGTTACACAACATTAAATTTCCAGTCTTAAAGTCATGCCCTCAAGTCAATTACTTTTAATCTCTGCACTTTTCCCTTCGAACTTGAGAAACTTCAGTCTGAAACTTAGATTTTAATGAAGTTTCTTGGCAGTAATTATGGCAGATAGTCGGAGCAGAGTTACGCCGTTGGCAATGAAGCGTTGTTATTAAGCAATTAATGGATTTAAATTAATTTACTTTAATGGCTTTTGCCCTCTCACATTATGCAGACGACGGCGCATTTCTGATTGTTACATGTACCGCAAGCAATTTAACATAACTGTCTGGAAAACTGACTGACTGACAAAGGCTACCAGATAGTTTTCAGCGAATATATTCAACAAAAAATCTATAGAGAGAATAATAATAATAATAAGTGAAACTTGATATGTTGTTGTTGTTGTTTGTTTTGCGGGCTGCTGACAATTTCGTGACAATTTATTGGACATATCAATGACGAAAAAGGCAATTGCAATCGCGATTGCAATTGCAGTTGGCCGCAAATGCATTTGGCATTAAACAATTTCGGTGTTTCTTTTCCTTTGAAAATCACGGCAAAATCAAAAAAAAAAAAAAAAAAAAAAAAATCCCCCCCAAATAAAAACCATAGCATACATAACCAGCATGTGCCAATGTTGTTACAAGCTTGTTTCTCTTGTTGGCTGCTGTTGTGTTTTTATTGGCCAATTCTGAAAATTGTCCAACTATGACAGCAGTAACTTGGACTGACCATAAATGGACAGAAGTCCAAATGCCAAATGCGTCATGAATTCGCCAAGTTATAAATTATCCGAAAAAAATAATAATCGTGGAATAAAATTCGAAATAATCTCGCAGAGTTGCCTAAAAAAGCCGACGGTTGGTCTCGTAATAGCTTCACTTTTACTTGGCCACACTGACAGTGTCGGACCCATTATCATGGCGCTCTCCAGTGTTCAAAGTGCCTCATGTGCCTTGTCATCGTTGTCATCCTTTGAAAGCCTCTTATGTGGCACGCCTGACAATGACAGCAGCAGACGCAGCAACAATAACAATAACAATAAGCAGCAGCAGCAACAGCGACGACGACGACAACAAACTACAACTACAACGAGGGCTAATCAACAGCACAACAACTTCATTTAGCACGACTCCGGCCCTCTCTCTCTCTCTCTCTTATTGTGGCATAGCTCATATTACACGCACCTTCGCTGCGTGCCCCGGCTCTGCCACTTGCTCGTGTCGAACTCATGCACAATTAGTCACTTGCAAGTCAATTAAGTTGCCAGCGCCAAAGCACCACAACAAACGCCAGCAGAGAGTCAACCCCGTTGAGATGGCACGTATGAGAATGCCAGACTAGGTTAAGCATAGCTCGAGAGGAGCGACGAGCGACGAGAGGGTTAGAGTCAGGGATACCTGTGGCCGAGACGCTGGCAATGTGCCTGAGGACACAACCACATGAATAGCCCAGGGACTGGGACTGAGACTGAGACTGGGACTCAGACTGGGACTGAAACTGCGGCTCTGGCGCTTAGTCGCATTTGCAGTTAAAAGCAATGACAACGTTGGCGACAACGACCACGACAACAAGAATGGCAATGGCAACGGCGAGAAAATTAAAGAGAAAGACACGACGAAGGCGAGGAAAAAGTAAAACAAAACCATATTATTAACGCCTCATTAAACTTTTAACGATTTTAAATTACAGACTGCGAACGGGACCAGCTAATGAATACAAATTAGCCGCAGAAGGTGCGCAACTCTGACGCACGACTGTGACAACAAACGGCAAACATTAGACGTCTTTCTCTCTCTCTCTCTCTCTATCTCTTGTTATATATAGCTATGTCTCTGGCTGTGTCTTGTTGCCGAATAACAATTGAAATTGTAGGCCTACGACAACGACAATGACAACGACAGCAAATTGTGTGGAATGTCCATGTCCAATGGCCCCGTTGTTGTTGTCTAGTTGCTGGTTGTTTTGTTTTGTTTTGCAAATGACTTTTCAATGTACCAATGTTTGACACTCGTTATAACTAATTGTCATTAATTGTAGACGAAGTTGGGCGTGTGTTTCTGTTATTTCTGTTCTTATTGCTGTTATTGTTGTTATTGTTATTAATCAAGCATCTCACCATTGTTGATAGTTCTGATAGTTGTGTGACAGTTGACAGCTGACAGCTGCTTTGCCAAATGTTTAATTGTAAACACTTGTTAAATGCAAATGCGCTCCACACCCGAGGTCACAGCCCAGTCCGGGTTGAGTGGCTATATCGCAGCGATATATCACGACGATACACAAAAGCTAATGCTCCGAATTGGTCTAATGCATATGCAAAGCATTCGATCGATCGTATTTTGTATGTACGATTCCTGTTCTCAGCCGCATTTAAATTGCTAAATAAGTGCGATATATTTCTTTCGCTCAACATCCGAGTGTATTTATAGGTCTAGCTAGCTTTTTACATTTTTCGACAGTAACATAAATATTATATACAGACACATATGTAGATATGTTAGTTGTGTCTGTGTGCTTAAATATATGCTTGCTTTTCGGCGTATTTTTGTTGAATTGCCATTAAAGTCTGCGTTCGCATGGCAAATTAAATGTATAATTAAGAAATTAACTGCTTCCGTTGATGTTTATTGTGTGCCAACATTTATTATATTTTATATTCAACAAAAATTTAAATAAAAAACACAACAACAACCAGGAAAAAAAGCGAAACCAACCACAATTCAACAAACAAAGGCCTCCCTCGAGGGGGTCGGACTGTGAACAGAAATAAACGCATCAGAATCTGTACGATTTTTGAGAAAGAATCATAAATTCAAATTTTTGTTTATGTTGTTTTTTGTTTAATTTTAACAGCGTCTCTTATGATGTTGATAACTGCGTGAAGCTTAGAGTTCCAAAAATTTTATTTGACTCAAATATTTATTTATGATTTTCCAAGTCATAAAGTGGGATTGGCGCATAAATCATAAACACTTGTTGAAACTATTTAAATTTCGATTTCTCGTCGTATATTTTGTTTTATGTTTTTCCATGATCTTGTGATCTACATGTGAATTAATTTGGAAGTTACACAATATATATGTGACCTCTTGTGTATTTTTATACATATATATATATGTATATATAGATTTTTTTTGGGATGTTAAAATATTTGATTAATTCGGTTTTTGTGAATCATATCGAGCAACTTAAATCTTTGAATTCAATTTAATGCATTATTTTTGTCAATCGTCAACTTTATGTTTCTTATATAAAATTAATGATTATTTTTTGGCCTTTACAATTTTAAATTAATTTAATGAAGGCTGCTTAATCAGCTTGAGAATATAATTTATTCCGTTGCACTTTGTGACTGGTGTAATTTTACCAAATGCGCAGATTTTTTCACAGTTGCTTTTATAATTTGATAAAAATAATAAAAAGAATTCGTTCCTTGCACGCTCTAAAGAATTTTTGGGTAACTTTTGGGTTGGTTCTGATTCAGTTGTTGTATTTGTTGTTGTTGTTGTTGCTGTGCGCTGCTTTTCGCCTCGATTTAATATCAAAGCGAGCCGACAGCAGCACAAAAGATACATGAACAGCCACGCCTCCTCTCAGGGTGCACGTCCTACGCGGTCTTCCACTTTGTTAGTTTTTGGCAAGCAACCAAAAACAACAAACACCACGACAACGACAATAACAACAGCAGCAGAAGCAGCAACAACAAATCGGAGGCAAGACTCAAGTAAACTTTATGTTAGGCCTCTGGTAGCATTCTTTTATTTTGATTTTGTTTTTTGTTTTCGCCTTTGTTGTTGTTGTCGCTGTGTTGTTTTTACAATTTATTTAAGGTCTTCTGTTTTGGTGCAAGAAGCAAATTTGAAATGCAGAAGTCGAAAACTGAAAACTGAAAACCGAAGGCAGAAAACAGCAAACAGCAAAGCGGAAAACAGAATGGCAAAATCAGAGCGCGACAGTCGGCGGCGGCGGCTACAAATTAAAAATCGAGACAAAAACACAATAGAAATTGTCAAAAGGCGAGCAAATTTATGCAAGACTCGCGCGATAGCCCATCTTCTTACAATGCCCCTTTCAAATCCCTCCCCTCCCCCCATCTTAGGGAGGGAGTCAAACTGGTAAACGGTCAGCCTTGTGTGGGCGCGTGTGAGAGTTGCCATTAAAACAAATAAAGAAAAAATAAACTACTACCAATGCTGCCATTCCATGTTACCTTGTTTTGTTGCCTCATTTTTATGGCCCCAACGAAGATGCGAGAACAGGTTGGATTTCAATGTTGCTTGTTGTCTCTCGACTGTTGTCGACTGGCTTCGTTGTTGGGGTCGCCATCGCCGTCGTTGTCGCCGTCGCTTGTCGCTGTGCCTCGAAAATAGATTTCATTTTTATTAAAATTATGACATTCATCTTAATTTGCGCTATCGCATAACTTAATTTATTAATTTTTATCCATCTTCTCTTTGCAGGTGTGTGTGTACTCGGCGTATTTCTGTATTCATTTGGAACAGGTTTCCTGGCCAGCATCCAGCATTCAGTGTTCAGCGTTCAGCGTTCAGCGTTCAGTATATATACTATTTATGAATATGTAGAGATATTATATCCGAGCAAGTATGAATAGCATTCGTTAGTCATCTGCCAAAACTCAACTGCTGCTTGGCAACTCATTAAAAGGAGAAACCTGAGCTTTTAGTGTACTCGGCATATTCAAATCATATGCGCCATTGTTGTGCTCTAGACAAAAGTAACACAAAATGAAAATACATTTTTTTCTTCACTTTTGTTCTAGCAACAATGTGAACAGCAAGTTTAATCAATTAGTCAATATATAGTCTATAGTTGCAATCTATTTTCCCACAACTCGACTCTTTGATATTTAAAATCATTTTTCTATTTCAACTATTGTAATATATTTTGTGCCTTTTGTTAATTATTATCTCAACACGAATTAATTATCTGTTGTAGCTGGAAGGGCATCTAAAACTCGTCACGCTTCGCTTTGCAATGCCATTCATCTTGAAAAGTGATTTCCATGCGGCCAGGAGATGTAGCAACAGTTTGCAGTTTGCTGCTGGCACATGAAGAATGCGTTGCAAGCTTCTTTGTTGTTCTTTGCTGCTGCAGTCGTAATTTAATTAAAATGCAAGTGTATCATTAAATTGAAGCAGCGTCAAGGCCCTTTTAGCTGCTGTATAAGCGCAGTACTTATGAATCTACCCGCCTCACTGAGTGTCTATCCACTTTGTCTATCCTCCCAACCTCCCTTCCTCCTCTCCTCCTCTTCCTCCCCCAACTAATTCCATGTCCGCACTCATGTCCATGTTCATAAGCATGTCAGTGTCTATGTCTGTGTCTGTGTCTGTGTCTGGGCTGTGTCCATGTGTCTGCCTCATGTTTTTGCTGTCATTAATCTTTCGTCAGCTCTTTACCTCTCTCTATCTCGCTATCACTCGCTCGGTCTCGCTCTCGCTGCTGTGAAAATTGTAGGCGCACATTTTCAATGCCAATGCTTTGTTGTTGTTGCCGTTGATTTTGTCTAATGATCGCGTGCAGTTTTTCACATGTTTTCCATAATGGAGCTGGGCGTCATATATCATAATTGTGCCAAACTATAAACAGATACAAACGAGAACTCGTATATCTATGACTTGTTTCAACTAACCCCCAACTTGGACTCTGACTACGGCTTTGGCCAGATGCAGATTTAAGCCAGTTGATTAATGTGCTCAATGTGCATACTTGTCAGTTTAATAAATGTTCGTTGTTTTCTCTTAATCACAGCAGCCAATGCTCTGTAATATAATATATCTGCAAGTATTCAACTGTGCTCGCTCATTGTCTGATGTGAAAATGACTGTGTCATTAATTGATGATGCAGTATTGCTATTGTAGATATGGTATCTCTATGTCATATACTTAAAGCTAGCTTAAATACATGCTCCACTTACATACGTTATTATTGTGTGAAATATGTGTGCTAGCTTTTTTTTTGTGATTGTGCCACACACAACGTTGGCGGCGTGCGGTGACAGGTCACAGTCGAGTGTGGCAATTGAATTTTAACATATTCATAAGCAAATTACCAGCTCCATAATAATAAAATGTGCGCAGCAACAACAACAAAACGACAAAAATAAAACTGTAACAGAAGTGTTGAGATTGCACTAATTACATGTCAGTCGACCCACACCCCGTCACACACACACACACACACACACACACACACAACAAATATACAGCCAACACCTTGGCGCATAAATTTACAACAAACGACGCATGTCACCACGCGCATACCCCGCCCTCCAGCTCTGCGCCCCTGCGCTGTGCAGCACAGCGAGAAAATATGTTGCATGTGGCATTTTGTGAGTTTTCTGCGTCGCCGCCGATGGCTGAAGGTAACAACACAACAGCACAGCTCAAGAAAAGTGTCAAATGTGAAATTTATGTCGACAGACGGAGACAGACACAAAGTCACATTCATGGCGCACGCGTAGCCAACACCTCCTCCTCTTTGTCGCCTTCATTCCCCCTTCTTCTTGTGGGGCAACCTTTGGTGCCGCCCTCTCGCTTTGGCTTTTGTAAGAAATTAGCGCAAAGATTTAAATAAAAGCCAAAACAAGTTGTTAACTTTATTAGCGTTTTTTCTTTTCATTTTTTTTTTTTGTGACTGCGCAGACAGCAAAAGTGATTTGCATAAAACGCGACTTGCAATTAGTTGGCATGCAAATCACACATGGCCATAGACTGACAACGCAGACTGTAGACTCCAACTGCAAAAGTCTGTAGACGGCGATCGGGACTTCGGCGACTCCAGGGCTTGGGTCATAACTCAAATGCACGGCCCGAGGGCAGGCAGACAAAGTGTTTAACAGCTGAAAATGCGACTTCAAATTTGTTAAACAAATGTAAGCCTGTTAATTGTGATCTGCAATAAACTGTGTCAACTGCGAAGATGTCTTGAGAGTCAGAGAAATCGGAGGAGGGAAATCGACAGAGACTGGGAGAATGCAGATGAGTCTCAACTTGGGGAAATCGGCTTGCAAATTACTTTCCAGCAATGCAAGTCTTTCAAGTGACACTTTTTCTAAATACAAATATCTACTATTTTTTGTTTTAATTTAAACTCATACAAATCATTTGAGATGATACAATCTCTTTTAAAATTAAATCAGTTTGTGACATTAATTTTGAATTGGCCATTAATCTAAATTGCAGCAAGAAAGAAATGAGTTTCAAGTGTGCAAAAGAATTAAATTTTAAATTTCCAATTAAATGCAATTCAGTTTGTATTTGTCATTGGTCATTATCTATGCGCTTTAGGATGCGACAATTCAGTTGTAAATTGAAGTGGTCATCAAATTAAAGCTGACACCCGTCTCTCTGCTTTATCAGTCCAAATGACAACTTGCACATTCGTCAAACAGAGTGCTGCCTGTGGCAGTTTAATTTTGGCCAAAGCGCTTTGATTTCAATGCTCAAAGAGGCAATTGGTGGGGCACTTTGTTTGACCAATGCATTGTTCTGCATGTTGTTGTCTCTGCTGTTGTCATTTGTTGAAGCATTGTTTATTAAATGTTGTGTCGTTGTTGTTAATCGAGAAACTATTGTCGATGAAGCTGTTGCTGCTGCTGAGTGGAGTTTTTACATGTGTTCTGCGCTTTTATGAGGTGAATTCTTGTCATTCAAATGAGCATACGACAATGCACGCTCACACGCATTCGTCCATGCGACATCAGAAACAAGCATAATAACAAGCATTTCATTGCTTTTCCTGTCAATTTTCATAGATATTTCATGTATTCTGTGTTCTATATTTAACATGTCACCAATTCTCAGCTACTGCTGCCTGCGAGTAATAGTGTGAGTAGTAGTGAGTTGTTGTGAGTACATTCATGAGTGCCATGCTTGCCTGTCACAGACAGTTCAAGGCTGCTTTTGATTGATGGCTTATGGGGTTATGAACATGTGTCTCTGTGTGTGTGTGTGTGTGTGTGTGTCTATGTGTGTGAGACGGAGACCGAGAGAGTAGCCCATTTGTCTGTGAGTCACGAAGTCGCTTTGAATGTTTCTCTCAACCCAAAACCCATTCTCCATTCTCCATGCCCATTCTCATTCTCATTGGGGCATTTAATGCCGCTTTCCTCCGCTACACGAGGCTCATTAGTGTGCAATTGAAGCAGGAATTTTTACGGTAGTCGGGGGCATAAAATTTTGTACAAAAAAACGCAGCTCAAATCGTTTTCTCATTTCCTGCCCTTGCGTTGACTTTGCTGATGCGTGGGAAAGCCGAAACCCTTCGTCAGGTGATCGGCGCACAGAGAGTTTAATACATTTTTAATTGCAAAGCTTGCCATAAAAAGAAGAAAGAGAGAAAAACAAACGCGCCTAACTGGCAAATTGCAACAGCACAACTTATGTTACAACTTACAACTTACAGCTTACGACTTTCACTCGCTCACAACTTTAACTGGCTCAGGAGAATGCTCTCGAATACTGAAATACTGGAATACTTGAATACTCAGACTGCAATTACAAGCAGCGAGTAGCGATAAAAACAAAAAACGCATAAATTACTGCCCAAAATTGGTGGAAATCAACTGCAAAAACATAAACAAAGCAACGCACTACAAAACACAAACAACAACAAAAAACTCTATAAGGAAGTCGCAGTCGAAGTCGCTGTCGAGTTTGGCACGCTCGAAAATGCCATTGCGAGTGCTTAATTGAATGCAGCAGCCGAAACAAAAAGCGTCTCGAGTGCCGACCTACATGGCGTATACGTAATTACAAATTTATGTGAACGCGCCACTCGATATGTTGACTGGCAAAACAATTGGCAGCGACTAACAAACTTGCCACGAATGCCAATATACATAATGCATAATATTGCAAGTTTCGCAGCCAGCGGCGACACTTGCCACACTGCCTTTGCTGCCACAGGAGTCACATTGACAGCGGCTGCGCCTGCGCGCCTATGCAATGCGCATCGTTAGTTCGATTTGCTTGGGCGTTTTGCCACACGCAATTGCCTTGCAGGCTACCTGCGAAATCAATAAGCGCGCGCACATGCTACAAATTGTGGCAACTTCGCAAACGTTTCGTCGCGTCTCGATTCGATTCGTTTCGTTGCGCTGTGGGCTGCCGCACATTTCGCAATGCCAGCCAGCCGCCTTTAATCCATGCGCGCTATCTAATGAGGCGCAAAAAAAGAGGCGTGACAGCCGCCTCCTTGTGGCAGCGCAAAATGTCAGCAGCTTTGCTTACAACATTTTGCACTTACCATATATACACATATATACATGCAGACTTGCATATATATTAGCCCCTTTCACTCCTTTCCTCCCCGCGCATTCGGCTTTCGATTTTTAGGTGAGACTCGTCGCCGTCTGGGCGAGTGGGTTGCAATAACCCGCTTCACACCTCCCCACCACCCTCCTTCTCTCTGATGTCTACTGTCTATCGCACAATATGCAGTCTACACTTGGCGAATTGTCGACGCGATGATGAAGCCATTAAATTGAAAATTATATGGCGGTATTCGTTAATTGGCCAAGTCCATTGAAATTAACGCTTGTTGAGCTTTACTGAGCAAATTACACACAAAACACCGACACAGACACAGATACACTGATTTCGCTCAAGGGGTCACATCAACCGCTTTGATGTGGCTGGCATGCAATTTTAAACACATTGCTGAAGAGTACTTAACAAATAAATAGCCAGCAAATGGAAGCAAATAACTTTGGGATTTAAAGTTGCCTTTAAAACGGAGTCAAGCCAACCAAATTGAAGCTGAAAGTTGCATTGAGTTGCCAATTCAGCTAAGCAATAAATTTAACTCGAAAGTGGAGCACAAGAGACCTACGCTGGCGCCATCTAGCGTCGCATAGCGTGCAATATATTTGTCCCAAATTGAAGCAAATCTAATTATTCAATGTTTCGCTCCACTGCGAGCTACTTAGAGGGCATCTGTTAGTCAGTCAGCCATTTGTAGACGGCATAACAATTGTGCATCATATTGATGCGGTTTTTAAATAGAAATGTGCGACAAGCAACGTTGCTAATTCCTATGAATGAACATCACCTCAACGAGAGTACACGTAACATATATACATGTGTATATGGTATATATGCGAGATATTTCAAATACATCTAATTGCTTCCGGGAAAGTGGCATGAGACAAGCGATAAAATTATGAAAAACATCTTTGAAGAATGGGAAAAATGCCTGCGAGGCAGCGAAAATATTTTGCTTGAGCATTATTCGCCGACGATGAGGCGAATATAAATTTCAAGAGACTAACTGATAAACGATGAGCAGCGAACAGCAGAGATTATCAAATGCAAAAATAAAATCAAAATAAAACCAGCACCACATAAGCCGAGACACGAGAAGCCGTCGCGGTGCCTCCAGTGTTGAGACTATAAACTCTCCGGTGTATTTGTGAGTGTGTGTGTGTCTGTATGGATCACCTTTGGGGAAGCTTTGCCGGGCGGGACAGATTGGGAAGCTGGGCACGCATGGGAAATTGTGAAATCATCACGAAAAACGCTGCAAATTCTTGCGCCCGACAGCGAAATTACGTGAGCCGCATGGCCAAAAAACAAAAGAGCCCCCGAAATGAATGAATGAAAAGCAGAGTGTGAGTCACTCTCAGCCACTGACTGAATGAATGAGTAAGCCAGTCAGTCAGTCAGTCAGTCAGTCAGCCGGTGAGCGAGAGAATGAGTGAGTGAGTGCCTAGGTAAAAGACAACAAATGATGGTGGCGAAACAAAAGCCAAGTGGGAAAACTAAAGGAAAAATCTGTGCATTGTTTGCTCTCGCGCTTTCCACAGCCCGGCCAAAAAGTTACGACTGTAGTACGCTATAGTGTATTTTGTATAGTACAGTACACGTCGAGTACTCGGCGGCTTCCTTTGTTTTGCCATTTTGTTTGCTTTGCGGCTTTAATGCAAACACTCAATCACTTACTCTTTTGTATTTGCCCCTTTACCTGCGTTTTCCTTTTCCCCACTTCGAATCCTTTACTGGCCGACTCTGATTTTTTATGGCCAAAGCGTTAAGCGGAAAATGCTTCGACTTCGGCGTGGGCGTAATTGAAAGCATTTGAGCTTCCCAGGCAACCATAACAAATTTGTAAGCCAACTATTTAGTGGCCGAAATCAGAGGCAAGGCCAATAAATCGCCGACAAGCGACCTGCTGCGGCGAATGCGACGTATGCGCAATCGCTGCAAATGCAGCCCTCATCGATGCCGCACTTGTGGGCAGTCCTGGTAGTCCTGGCAATCCTTGTAGTCCTGGCTGTCCTGGCCAGTCCTGCCTCCCCCTTTCGCTCGCAATAAAAATGTCGAAAAGAAGGCTTGTGGGCATTTGCTGAATGCTTCGGAATTGTGAAACTTTATGCGATTTCAATGGCTTTATTTCGCTATCTGTGTGTGTGTTTATGTGTGTGTGTGCGGGGTGTGTTTATTGTAACTGAAGCCAGTGGCCAGGCCACTGTTAGGCAAATATTGAAGCATTGAACACGTTTTAGCCAAATTGCATTTTTATTGCCGCCTTTTGCACTGTTCGCCGTCCGTGCGTGGGAGTTTGTCTGCATTTTTAAAGAGCTTCAGCTGCCGCCTGCTGATCTCTCTAATCCCCCCAACAATACACGATATTTGTATATAATACACTATACAACTACTGCAAGTACATAAAATCCGATAGAAGATTGCTTAGTGAAGCCTTAAGTAAGGTTGTGTCAGCTTTAATTTCATTTTCGGCAGACGTGCTTAAATGAGAAATGTCGTTTGCTGGCACCTAAGCAAACTTCACCTGTCTCCCTCTCTCTCTCTCTCTCTCTCTCTCTCTCTGGCCTCACATGAATTTATTGTCTGAATTTTCATTTTGCCAGTTTGCCCCATGCACCACTTTTATTGCAGTTTTCAAAGCTTGGCAAATTCATTTGCATGCACGTTGCTTGTTTGAGTTTATTGATTGGAATTTTCGGTCATCCTCGAGGCAATTCATCAAGCTAGCAAGCTGGCAATCTGGCGAGCTGGCACCTAAAATACTCTATCATATTTATAATCCAATTAGGAGAGACTCAAGCATTTCAAATACTTAAATCTTTTGGCTAATCGACAGCTTTTGCAGAGAGCGCTGATTTGCTGACACTTTGACGTTGCTTGACGCTTTGTTGTGCAGTTTGCTTTTTGCTTAATAAATATTTGCTAGTCAACGAATGATGCCCCATCAACAAGGTGAGATAACATAGAGAGAGTGAAGGGATTTTAGGAGGGACGCATTGTCATTGTTGTCATGTAATGCGCAAACACAAAACTAATTGAATTTTTCCTAGCTCTTTCGCTATCTGTCTTCTCTCTCTCTCTCTCTCTCTCTCTCTGTCTCTCTTTGTCTGTCTCGTGCACGACTGGCTCTTTGGCATTTTGTGCAAGTCAGCAGAAAAGGGAAGTCTCCGCCATTGTCTGCCTCCGGTACGTGCCACATTTTTTGGTAGGCGGGGAGAGGTCTCTTTGCTAACTGCTTTGGAGGAGTGTTTCGCCTGGTTGGCTATTGGGTGTGTCGTGTTGTTGTTCTTGCCGATTGTTTCCCCCCAAAAAACATAATCAGCATATAATTAAAAGCTACTAACATGCAACAAATTACACGCAAAGTATCTTGTAGTTACACAATACAAACCGTCGTCGTTCAAGGTTGCTTCGTGATTGTGTTTTTCTTTCATTCGCCATGGTTTGTTTTTATATACATGCATAACACATATATCTATGTATGTATTATGTTTGCTTGGCATCCTCCAGATACATATACGACGTATCTACTAAAAGCGAGGCGTGGTCTCGCCAAACTGACCCAAAAATCCATTTAACGCCCGCAAAAACAACATGACTACGACGACGACGACGACGACGCCGATAAAAAAGACCGCCAGCAATTTTTGTTTAACATTTATGTTCATTTTATTTATGCTGAATCGCGAGTTGGGGCCAAGACTGTATAGAAATGGGAGAAGTGCGGCGGGGAGACGGGGGCGCAAGCGGGGCAACTGGCACCATTTTAATGGCCCGAATTGTGCGTCGTGTGAGCAGCACTCATACTACTTACTCGTAAAAGCACAATGCAATGCAATTATTCTCCTCAAGTGCTCAGCGGCTCTAGATGCATTTTTATTGTCCAAAAAATATTGTGTCACCCAATTTCCGCCCATTTAGCTTCTTTCTTCTTGAGATGGGCGTGTCATATAATTCTTGTTGTTGTTTTTTATTTTATTCTATTTTGTTTTTATGTGCAGATTGTGCATTTCAATAAGCTTGTAATGCGAGTGCAATTTGACGTTCATTGGCTTAGTTTTGCATTTCATTCAAAGTCGTCAGCAACTCTCAAACCCAGAACTTGCTACGGCTGCGTAATTATAGACGCAACCAGATAGTGTTGTCGCCTCAACACTTACAGACAGTCAGCCAACGAGTCCGTGAGTCGCAATGGCCCACTTACAGCAGCAGTGGCAAGCTCTTATCTGTGTGCTTCGAGTAAAATTAATTAAACTACTCTTAAAACATTCGAAAATCGCCCAATAAACTAATGCACTTTATGGGCGAGTTGCACAATCAGCCGCAGCACTTCCGCTGCCCTGCGCCCATCTTTTTATTTTGTTTATTTTGTCAGTTAATTAAGGATTTTGATTACGAGACTCAGGCATGAAAATAAATACGAGAAGAGATGCTTAGATAGAGGAATAAATTGTTTATTGCTAGACAGCAAACAGCTTAACTAAATAAACACTATAAGTCAATATATATATTTAAATATATATGTAGATAAATTCATAAATCGTTTTATTGACAAAATGCACATTAATAAACAGAGAGCTCAATAAAAATATATACATAGTTCATTGAGGGGTAGAAAGCGATGAAATATCAAAAGCAAACAAAAAATAAATGCATAAATTGTTGTTATTGACAGCACATATTTAAAAATATTTGCGCTTTATCAACAACATGTTGCAGTTGCACTTCCGTTGCGTTGCGCTTCCCCCGTCGCTTTTTGTTTTGCCAGATAATTAAGGAATTTTGATTACGTTAGCCAGACATGAAAGAAAGCGCACATTAGGCCTTCGAGCTGGTGGCTGGTGGCTGATGGCTAATGGCAATTATAACAGTGGCATAAGCACAAAACACGTACACACACAGACTGCGAATTCTCCCTTGCCAGTAGCATAATCCCATCGAATGCAATGCGAATGTAATGCGGGATCTACCGTTTGGAGTGCGAGTAGTACAATATACAGGTCTTGGCCTCGCCCGTTGATGCGTTAATTTGCATGCAACATGCACTATGATTACCCGCAGCAATTTGCAACAGCCACAACAGCAGTAGCAGCAGCAGAAGCTGCAGCAACTGTAGCAACTGTAGCAACTGGGGGGCAATTGTCGCTGCATCGATGGGGACAACAGCTGCTGTCTGGCCATTGGGCGACTGGGAGCTCAGAATTTGTTGCACTTGCTCGCTCTTTGCATATTGAACTCGACTGTCTATTGGTTTATTTGTTTGCTGTTTGCACTCGTATTTGTATTTGTTGCCGTTGCCGTTGCCGTTGCTGCTGTTGCTGTTTGTTGTCAATGTTTGCACATCTGCAACGCGTTGCGTCGGCCAAAAGTGAATCGAGAGATGGACAGCTGCAGATTACTGGCTATCTGAGTTCTGTCTTTCTCTTTCTGTTTTTGTTGCTGTGCGCCCAGTTGTATAATTTGCAATTGTTTGTTGTTATTGTTGCTGCTATTTGCTGCTACTGCTGCTGACAATTGTTGTTTCTTTTTGCGTGTTCCTCATCGACAGCAACATGCTGCTGCTGTTGTATTGTTGTTGTTGTTGTTGTTGTTATTGTTGTTGTCGCTGCTTCAGTTTTTAATTATCCAAATGCTATTGCAGTTTCCAGCGTTGTCAGCAATTTCCGCAATTGTTTGTTGTTGCTGCTGTCGTTGCTTATTTCACAAAAACAAGAGGCAAAAAAATGTAGAACTTTGCACTGACAAAGATTTAGCAGCCCAACTGCCTCGTTTGCTCCGTTGTTGTTTATTTTTGATTTGTTTAACATTTGTTTAACATTTTCCTGCGCCTTTTGTTTGCGGCCAGAGGGCTCCCTAACCATCTTTTTTTGTTTTTAATGCTGTTTATTTACCAAACTCATATTTGTCGAAATGGTTATTGTTATTATTATTGTTGTGGTTCTGCTTGTGGTTGCTTTGTCCTCATCATCAGCTGGCCAGTTGGTAGATTTATTATTGTTTTGAGTGAATCATGCGCCTGGAGATCAACTCAAGAGATCTTCGTGTTTTTTTTTTTTGCGCTTTGTTTCTCTCGTTCTCTGGCAGTTTTGTATTTTATTTATAGATTTGTAATTTCATTTGTTTGGCATTCTTGTGCATAAGACCGAGCGATTTATTATGTACATGTGCCGCTGGCTCTTGAAACCATTACAGCTCGCCAAACGTCGTCTCCCCGTCGCCCCCTTCACCCGCTGATGAGCTCAGGTCCAGTTCCAGGCGCTGCCAATGAACTGCAGCTGGGTCTGTTCACCAAAAAAAGAGAGAATGAAAACAACTTACATAAAATACAATCAGCTGAGTGTGGGGAGCATTTAGTGAGTCTTTGTTGCATCCGCAGCCAATTGAATCAGTCGCCTGACAGCGCCTAAAAACTCGAAAGCTTGAGGTCACATGCAGATCAAACGGACACCAGTTGATGGGGAGAAAGCCTAGCAGAGGTGCTGATGTATAGATAAAAAGAAAACTCAACAACTTAGGAGATAATTCGTTAAAGTTATAAGTGCAAATGGAAAGGTAAAGCAGAATAAAATATTTGGCTTATTGAATGTTTAGTTAGTTTGAATATAAATAGGCAATGCTATATTTATGTAGATTGCATTTTTATTTTACATTTGCATTTACTTATTTTAAAAATGAAAACAATTTGCATCAAACTGTTCACATTTCTACTACATTTGCGTAAATTAAAGTTTAAATTGATTTAGTAGTATTGTTAACAGATAGAAGATGCATCATGAAGATACTTTGTAAGCTGCATTTTGTATAACTCACTGCGTTATAAACTAAGCTTGTGATAGATAGATAGATGCTGACTTTGATTATGCTCCTTGTTTTTTGCGCTTTCTCGGCAATTTCTTGAAGCTTTGCGCTCAAATCTCTGGCCAAGAAAAAAAATTTGCATATAGATAGACTTCTGGGTCTTGTAACATCATAAATCTTAATAATTAATATGGCTGCAGCAACAACCACAGTGGCAAACAGTTGTCGGCCCACATAACTGCACTCGTTGCAAAGTTGCAGCAACAACAACAGAAACAACACCAACACGAAAAATGTTTTCAATTAAATTTTTAATATGCTTTTTGAGGCTGGCAAAAATGTTGCGAGTTTTGTCGTGTGGCAGGCTGGCAGCAAGCTGCAAGCAGCGAGAGTGGCGTCTGCTTGGCGCCTAGCCGAAATGTAAGCCAATCAGTGGCGGCAGCAGCAGCAGCTGCTGTGGCGGTCGCGAAAGTGTTGCAAGTGTTTCCAAAAATGTGCATGTAACATGGGGGCAACATCGCGACGAGCGCGCTGAACTCTTGCCACACTCATGCAACTTTTGCTGCTGCTCGCGGCTCGCATAATAGCAGTTGACATTTTCATTGCAAAATTAGCACAAAGTGCATGCGTGCAACACACACACACTCACACAGAGACGCATAAAGTTACAGTTACTTACTGAAGAAATATATATATAAACATAAATAATATGTGTGGAATATATTTTGTAGATATGCATGTAAACTTATATTCAAATGGGCGAATGCAAATAAATGGCAAGGAGATTGTCGCTCTTGCAGCCGCCGCAATAAATTGTACATGCAACGCAGACGTGGCGCCAAAAAGTGCCAGCTACGATGTCAGCGCGGCGTCGAGTCGCGTGTTGCAAAGCTGCATCTGTAACTGACAATCTACATACGTGTCTCTTTCACTCTGCGTGTGCGTCTCAGTGTGTGTGTGTGTGCCTGCCACACGGTATTTGCCACACAAATTGAAAACTTATGCGCGCATTAACAATTTATCAGCTGAATTGTTGGGATTTTCTCGATGTGGCAGCTGAAATGCGAAGCTGCAACGGCAGCGGCATCCACGATGTACATGGAGCACAACAAATTGAATATACAATAAATAAATATGCGTGGCAAATAGCAATGCGCATACAAGATTACAACTTCCTGTAACTCGCTGAAACTATTTGTGGGTCAACGCAACCGCAATTCATGAAGAAATTAAAGAAGCAAACTAATAGTGCAGTTGAATTTGAAGCACAATTTAAATTGAAGCTTTATTCGTCGTGTTCGCATTGATAATAATATTCAGAAGCCCAGACTAGCTTGTCAATTGATATAAAATCCGAATTAAATTGCCACACACGTTCTATGTACTAAATTACGTAGCCAAATTATGTATTATATATTGATATTGTTTGGATTGCGCAACGTCATTGAAATGAATTCCAAGCATTATTTGTTTATCATTTTGTACTTTGATTGTCAAATGCCAAACGAATTCGCAATTCATAATTTACAATTTACAATTTATAAAATATGAAACTAAAATAATTGCTTTGCTTTGCAATTTCATTTCTTTTTAATACACATTCAAATAGTCTTTCTTACAGCGACTTTCTAATAATCTTGTCGCATATTTTGTCTATCAGGTGCTGATAAAAGATACTCGACAACATTCGCGATAACAAAGTGAAATTAGCGCGACTAAATGCTGTTTAGGGTTCAGTTAGCACCAACGTTTAAATAGAGTTTACAATGTTCGAAACCATCTCTGGAGGAGGAGAGGTCAACGAACCGATTCAGAAACGTTTCTTATAAAGATCTGCTACAATGCGAGTACGATGACGATCTACAACCCACAAAACATACAGCAACAACAGCTCGTAGACTCAACGAACCATAAAAAAAGAAAGAAAAGTAAAGCAGTTCAAGCATATCAATAGCAAGCGAGAGAGAGAGACAGAGAGAGAGAGAAAGAGAGATGGCGTGTGCATATCATGCCCGATTCTTTGATATATACTTGTGTATAGTTTCTCCTCGTTTTTCGCCGCGTTTTGTTGACTCTAATTGTTATCGCAGTGGCCGCTGCACACACAAATTGTTGGTGTTTGACAAGTAGTCAACGAATTTTGATAACAATTATTAAATGCGCCTTGACACGCAGCCAACACTGGATGGGGCAGCAATAGAAGCCACAGCCGTGGAGCGGGGCAGGGCGGATGTTTTTATTTGTACATAGGTCGCATAACACACGGCAAAGTATCGAGTAAATGAAGTTCGAGTAGTTGTTCTTGTTCTCTCTCTCTCTCGCTCGCTCTGTGCTCTTGTTGTTGATTATAAATTTCATTCTTGAATTTATGGCCCTAGTCAATAGTTGACTTCTTGGCCCGGCCTGCTTTGCTGCTTTGCTGCTTTACTGCTTTGCTCGATTATGTGTGGCTTGAACTCGGTTCCGTTTCTCGTTTCTTATTTGTTTGTTTGCACACAAATTGATTTTCAATCAAGGCCATAAATTTCACAGAAAAATGTTATTATATTTTGAAATATTTATGATATACGACGGCCGAGTATATTTCGAGTTTTGTCTGTTTGCCAGCCGAAAAGAAATTCATTTTCGCTGCAGCCGGGAAATCTAATAAAAATTGCTGAAGCTACAGTTTGAACTTGCGCCACACATCGCATTGTGTATACGTGGCAAACAGTTGAAAGTTCAGCCTGCTCAGTTGCAACTGCAGGAGCAGATCAAAAAGTTAACGTTTGCACTTAGGCCAGCATTTTCTCGTAATTACAAAACGGGGCAACGAGAGCAAGTTTTCGACATTTTGACGGCGGCGGCAAATTTGCCATTTTGTATTTTGCATTTAGCATTTCAGCATTTCGCCATTTAACATTTGGTCTGTCTGCAAACAGACTCATGATTTTCAACACATTTACACATTTGAATATTTTGTGCAAATTGAAAACGCATATAGAAGAACACTGCATATGTTGTGTGTGTGGGGTGAGTGAAGAGCGGGGCGGGTGGTGAGTGTGGAAGTGAGGTGAAGGACGTGTAAAATGATGTCAAGGTATCCTAAAGCTGCCTCTGAGCCAAGTGCTTTGCGGGCTAAGCGTTAACTTGGCGCACTGCCAAGTCTGATAATGGCATGAAGAAGACGACGACGACGACGACAACGGATTTTCGTATATAGGCAGGCATGTGTAATGTGCAACACAATGGCCTAGACCGAAGCAGTAGCTCCGCCCACGCCTCGACGCCCTCGGCGTCACGCCCCCTAACATGCCTACAGACAATTACAGTAAACAAATTCGCACACGTTGCCAGCTTGGCTGCTGCTGTTGCTGCTTTAGCTGCTGTCTATTTTCGACTCTTGTTGTGCCTGCTGTCACCGCAACAGCAACAGCAGTAGCAGCAGCAGCAGCAGCAGCAGCAGTAGCACAAGCGACAGAATGAAAAGTGCATAAAAGCCTTTCGAGTGTGCGGGAGGCGTTGGCCACGCCCCCGCCCCCGCCCCGCATGCCTTGCGGTCACGGCCAAACACAGAGCTCGTATTTTTGGCAGGCACAGTTGTTGGCCATGCATGAGATTTGCATTTTTTACTGCACGGCCTCAGCTTCAGGCTCAGCTTCGGCAGCAATTTGGCAAACGCGTTTGCCAGAAATATTTTTGCCATAGCATACTTTTCTGGGCCACATCAGGATGTCATGTAAGCGTTAGTATGTGTATTGGTGTGTGTGTGTGCCACGTTGTGGCAATTCAATTGAAATGAATTTCTACTGCTCGACGGCTCAAGTTGAACCGAGTATTCCCTGCCCTGGCAGACTGAAAGAGCGACAATGCTGATGCTGATGCTGGGGACAGGTTTAAGTTACAGCTTCTATATCTGGTCTCGATGGTCTCTGCGTCTGTCTCTGCCTTCTGTCTCTGGTCTCTGTGTCTGTCTCGGTTTCGGTTGCAGCCTCAGCGGCGACACAGTCGACTTGCAACAGGAAGCCTCGTTGCGGAAGCAGTCACATTTCTTTATGCCAGCTAGACTGCCTGTCGCCTGAGCCATAACAGAGAGCTACTGGCCTGTTGCCATGTGCCACTCTTGGTGGCAGACATGACGCAACGTGCCACAACGTGGCTCATCTTGCTTGATTGTTTGATTTACCGATTTACGCAAAAATGCATAAACAGAAGCTGCGGCACACACATTCATGCAGAATGGAGTGAAATGGCGAAATTTGATAAATCAATAAATATAGTCGAAACGGAATGATTGATTATTCACTTGTGACTCAACCCGGTGACTCTTTTTTTTTGCGCAATTGAAGTGTTGAGTGTTGTTGTTAGCCTTGCGTGTTGCGCTTTGCTTGCTTTTCAAATTTCGCTGCAACGCCATTTTCAATTTTCCATTTTGCCGTTTGTCGTTTGCATTTGCCATTTGCAATGCATGACATAGCAACGAAATGTGTAATGGCAGCAAGTATCGGTTGCAAGCAGCGAGTCAGGCAGCGCCTTTGGCAGTCACTCCATCAGACAGTGGTTAATGCGCATTGTTGTATTGATATTTATTTTCACAGATGATGCATAAGTCTGGCGGCCACTGTTTCGCAGTCGCCCAGTTGCTCAGTTGCTCGGCTGGCTGTCAAACTCATTTCATTTGCTAATTTTATGGCCACAACAGATGGCCCAGGCTAATCGACAACGCTCCTATTCGTCGACGTATTTAGGTGCAGCGCACACACATAAACGTCATGTAAAAGCCATCAATTTAAATTATAAACTATAAAGACAAAATAGGCAGTATACAGAGCAAGTGGGAGAGAGAGAGAGAGAGAGAGAGACGTGTCTATCTTATGCCATATAAGTCGATTGCTCAAAGCGTTTTGTATCGTTGTTTGTTTGCTTGGTTGTTTGTTGTTTGCAGTTGTCATGAGCTGCGTGACAAGCAGCCCACGCTGCGGCAGCCACTGTCTGCCCCTGCCACTCTGCCTCTATGCCACCCGCCTCTGCACCCTGCCCTCCCTCGTGACAGTGACAGCCAGTTATCTAGCCCCATCTCCAATTGCCAGCAGTAAAAACTATTAACACATACAAATGTAGGCCATAAATTCATGGCACTCACTGTTCCCGCTGTTCGCTTAAGTGAATCAATTTGTTTTGAGGGTGCCTCGCAACCTGTTGATGCCGCCCCCTCCCCAAATGGTCTGCGACTTATTTGCCATTTTGCATAGCTGGCAACAATATTTGCAGACAAGACTCTGGAGAAGTCATTTCTGTGGCAGCTAATTGGCAAATGCGCAAACTCTGAGACTGTTTTCCAATTTTGCAATTTGCAATTAACAACAATTTAAAAGTTATTAACACGCCCAGCCCAACGATCGTTAAAACCGAAATACAATTAAAGTAGTTGCCAACGTTTTGAAGAGTATTTTATGTAGTCGTCTTGCTCATGGCTCAACCCACGCATTGTCTCGCAGCGCGTTGGGTGGCGCCGCCGACCCCAATGGCTTTAAGCCATAAACAATTAAACGCGGGACGCGCCCACATCGTAAACAAAAAACAGCAAAGACGATTTCCGACTGCAGATTATAAAAAGATTTATATATTAGCCGATGACATTGAGAAATGTAAATTAATTTCGATATTTCTTAAATTAAACTTTTTCACTTCTTTTTTTCGACTCATTCCAGGCGCCATTTGCGGTGGCAACTGTTGCAACAATGCCACGGAACTGGAGCTGCGCGAGAAGGCATCGGGCAAGTTCGAGCAGCTTCTGCACCATCACACGAGCAGCCTGCGCGGCATTCTGGAGACAACGGCCAGTCAGTTCCAGAGTGAGTATGAATCTACAAGCGCAACGCATAGAATACTAGTTTAGCTGGAGAGTGGAGATTGGAGATTGCAAAGTGGAGAGTGGGGACTGAGGACCGGAGACTGGCAATTTCAAATGGCAAACGCTTTTATGCAAATCAGTAGGCAGTCAGGCAGCCGGTTGGTTAGTCACAAGCTATAATATAACACAGCAGCCACAGCAGTCGCAGCGTCTGAAAAGTTTGCGTTGCGATAGCGAAACAGCAAAAACAAAAAATAAAAAAAAAAACATATTTTCGTGGCAATAAATTATTTATAATATGCAAATCGCTGGAGCTTGAGCGTGGGTCGCAAAATTATGATGATAACTTTTGGCTCGCCAAGTGAATTTAACGAAATTAAACTTGAAACGCGAAATTGATTTGTAATTTGCATTTGTATGCAGATCAAAGCGACACACACCCACATATATATGAGCACTCTATATACATTTCAACATATACATATATATAACCATATCGTCACCATATCCATAACCAAGTGTATCCGCTGTGCAACGCGCTGTTTTGGAATGCAACAAAGTGTCTGCATCTAATTAAAAAGGCATTAAATGTGCTTGTTCTTGTTTTTTTTTTGTTTTCTTTCTGTTGCCATTGTTGTTGTTCCCTCTTTGTTTATTGTTGTTGTTGCTGTCCAGCGCCTTTTAGACAATTCGCAATCTTTGGCTGGGTCACGTTTTAGGGACAGCAACAACAGCACCACCATTTTCAATGCCTGCAAAACGGTTGTCGTACATGTTGTAAATATCGCTTTAAGGCGTGCCCCCAGCCAGCGCTCGTCTCTCAGCTCTCCAGTCCAGGGTGCCACATACAGTGCCTGCAAGGGGTGCTCTGCTCTCCCAATATTATTATTATTGTTATTATTGTTGTTGCACCAGCAGCAGCCACAGCAGCAGCAGCAGCAGTTGCTGCCTCTGTTCCTACCTCTTTCTCTGCCTCTGCAATTCTTGGAAATGGGCGCGCATTTAAAATTTTAAAATTGTCGGCAAGTAGCCTTCACTTTTTTTTTGTTCCAAGTTTTGTTTTGGTTTTTTAATACTTTTTTTGGCGAGTGCAATTTGTGCGCGTTTTTTTTCGCCCGCATTTTATGCTTGCCGTTTGGCATTTAATGGGTTCATTTGTTCTTTCTTTGATTGCAGCACATTAAAAGTGACCACCCCAATCTTGAGCATATTTTTGCACCAAAAATTATGAATGTGAATCATAATTGCGCAATCACGTATTTAAATATCAAGACTTGTCGTCAAGCGGATAAAAATTGTAATCAAAAAAAATCTGACTAAAATTTAAATTTCGCGAAGGTTTTCGATATCCGTTGACAATAATTTCAGCGCACACAACAATGGGTATTGTAAATATCGAATTATGAATTCAGTGAATTCAATCATTACTGATTGTTAATTTAGTTTTGTCGCCTCTGTAAGCTTTATGTGTCTTTTGATGAATTTTTATTCGACGTTATCTAATGTCAATCTATAGTTTTACAGCGAAAGCCAGGGAGAACTTTCGCTTCTTTCTCATATTGCCGCCAAGTGTTTTGAAATTCAGCTTGCGCACGTTAAATTCAAATAAAAATCGCATTAATATGCAATCAACCAAGTGATTTAACTGAAATGCAATTATTATACAAACTCAAACGTGTACATATATGTACGTCTGTTGTGTATGCATATGTTATAGTATATTTAATAATACATACATGTGTATGCATAGAGACGGCTAACCATTTGCAACAAAGCAATCGCAAATAAAGGTAATGCGCGTGTTTTATGATTGACTGACGACGAACGCGCAAAAAATAGAAAAAAATATATATATGCATATATATGTATATATGGCAAAGGGGTATTTAAAATGTAACGTAGCAATTTTTATGATGTTGATTTAATGGTCGGCAGCATAGTTAATTAATATTTATTTAATTTATACACGACAAACAATTTGCTTAACATCAATTATAGACAATAATTTGTGTAATTGAAACAGCGTTCACAACGCTGGTCTAGTTCTTTATTTAGGGCCTTATTACAAATTCTGCTGAAAGAGTGTCGTTGTCGTCTCCGCAAGCAAAGCCATAAAAATTGATTCAGCTCTCAAGCCGTTGGACCGTGCGTATGCGTAATATTGCCATAGCGAATCTCTTGGGCTCTCGCTCTCACTCTGCAGATACGAAACTGTGTTATAAAATTTTATGCACTTTTTTTGCTTGTACTTACACGTGTTTTTTCCTCAATACACATTATGGCTGTTATATTTCTGTTGCTGCAGCAGCAGCTGTCGCAGTTGTTGCTGGCGGCGTTTACTTTACGCATAAAATATGATTGTATAAAAAACAAAATGCATATTTCTATTTAGTGGCAGTAACAGTCTGAGCAGCAGCAACTTGAGTGCGTGGCATATATGCAGCTTTCGTGGCGCTCCTCTGCCTTCCGCCGCTTCGCCTGAACTTCTTTCCGTTTCCTGCCCGACTGCCTGATTGTTGTTTGTTGTATTGTTATTGTATGGCTTTGTTTGTTGCTGCGCTGCTCTACGCTGCATTGCAAGTTGTCGCTGCTGCTGCTGCTACTCGCTCGTTCTGCTTTTGTTTCAATGCATGTTCCGTATTATTTTTAAGCAAGTATTTGCGTGTGTAAACACGTTTCGCAGCTTACGAATTATGCCCTGCCTCTGTCCCTGTTTATTTTCGTTTTTTTTTTTTTTTGGGGGCATGTCTCCAATGCACTTACCACTTCTCCACTTAATGCGTTCTCGCTGGCTGTTGTTGCCAAGTTCCCGCTAAATGGGCGTGCGCCTGCATAAAAAGTTCCAAATGCTGACTTACTGATCAGCCAGCAGCCAGTTTGGCTGCCTGCCACAGCACAGCGCAAGTTTTCGCCCTTTTGTGCGCGCTGCAAGAGAAATTGTATTTTATTTTTGCCAATACGCTGCCACAACAGCAACAGCAGCAGCAACAATGCAATGCGTGCACTTTCATAAGTCGCAACTTTCCTTCGTCTTCCTCATCTCGAGCTCCTTTCTTAACTTGGCCATATCTTGTGCTTTAGCTGCAGCCCAGCTAAAGCCAAAGGAATTGCTTGCTGCTGCTGTTGTTATTTTGTACGCTCAAAGTGGTTTTTGGCCGTCATCGTTTGTTAACTGCTTTTGTTGGGCTTGTCACAAAGTGAAGCTGTTAGATAGTTGGTTTGTCGGATGACTTTACTTCGCTTCAGTTTGCCGTTGTGTTGCCATTACTTTTTACTAGCACTGTGACTAAAAGTGTAAAAAAAGTTATAGACGACTAAGCCACGGATTTGGACAGCAAAATGCTCGGCATTATGTGATCATCAAAGAAAAGCTTCGTTTCAAACTTGTTCTCATACCATAACATAAAAAATGCTACCAATCAAGATGATTTTTTTGTCTTTTTGTTGTTGTATTTTAGTTTTTTGATTTTATTACAGTTAATAGTTAATTTAAATATGTATTAGTTGTGACCTTGATGGTGCAGCTTAGATTTCTGAATGAATTTCTCGGGCAATAACAATAAATTGTGGCTGCAAGAAAAACGCAGCTAACGCCGACACCAAACCAGCTATTAATTATTGTGAACGCCATTTAAATGCGAATAATATTAATATCGCCGTTTTCGCGGTTGGCCAAACAAACGAGTTAATTCACTGAAATCCCCCCAAACACGACAAGTGGTCAACAGGTTTCGTTAATTACCAAAAAGGCAACATCAACGGAGCCATTTTGTCTGCTGCGACGGTTGACTCTCGATCTTTCTGTCTGTCTGTCTGTCCGAGTGATATTTATAACAATTAATAATTAGTTGTGCTAACAAAATGAAATGAAATGTTTTAAGCGCGCGCTCTTAATTAGCAGACTGACAAAGCGAATGGTGAAGGGGTTAACATTTCAAGTGTGGGACAGTCGAATTTGAGGAGCACCCAACAATTGATGCATATGCGCTCAAGCAGCACAATATGAGTATGACGAAAAAAAAAATATTGTCAAGAGGCACGAGTTGCAAGTGGCCGCAATGGAAAAGTCATCCAATTACTTTGACATTGTGAAAGCAGAGCAGAAGCCAAGGACCCTGGCCAGGAGCAGCAAAAGAGAGGCAAAGAGGCAGAGGGAGAGAGAGAGAGAGAGAGAGAGATGAGGCTGTTGCACAGCTGTTGGAGTGCCCGTTGGCTCAGTCAAGAAGTTTTCTTATGGCTGTGGCTGTTGCTGTGGTTATGTTGCTTACATCTGGAGGGGCGTGCCGAGTTGGCACGCCTGCCTGCAGATAGCTAGTTACGATACAAGGCACTTAAAGTGCCGATGCACAGTGTGGCGAGCATCGATGAAACGGAGCACAGATAGCAGCAATTATCGCTGCCACAGAAGATAGCGCTGGGCGCAGGCATAGTAGTATAATTATGGCAGGCTGCACAGAACTCCACCTTAAAATCACCCAATCAATGTCGAGACACCTTGCCAACAGATAGAGAGACGGCTTGGAACCCAGTGTGCGGCAAGAGGCAGAACTTGCCACAGCTAAAAATGAAACTAAATGCGGCTAAGAGAACTAAAGTTGAAGTGGCGAGAGAGACACAAACAACTGTATGGCAACGAAGAAGACTGCGACTATGACTGCGACTGCGACTGCGGCTGGGGACTGGAACTAAGACTGGGGCTAGGCAAATCAAGAAATACATGCATATAAAATGCAAATAAAAAAGCGGCAGATACTAAAATTGTAATATCCGCACAGGAACGCAGGCAGCCAGCGCACAACAAAACAGTCGAGTAAAAAAACGCTAAAACTACATACACCCAAAAAAAAAAAAAAAGAAATACAGAAAAAAAACGCCGAGAGAAAATAAAAAAGAGCGGCAAAAAGCGGGCAAAAATAAAACTAAACCTGTGGGCTGTCCCTGCATATTTGCCATGGCGTGGGAAACAAAAACAGAGGAACAACACCGCCAACTCAGTCGCTTGGTCGCTTGGCCGCCTGGTCGCATCTGCCGCCCCGAGAAAAGGAGGAAGGTGTAGGGGAAGAGACGCTGATGTCGAAGGCGAAGTAAGTGTGTGCGCCTTTTTGGGGCTGTGGCTAAGCCCGAGGCGCGGAACCGGTCGCTCCCTGTGAATGGTGTGTTTGTCTGTGGACCTCGAACCTATGGATGTGCAGCCATGCTAATCCCAGTTAGTGCGCCACTCTCTGCTCTCCATGCTCGCTGCCTGCTTCTAATAAAGCAATGAAGCCTAGCTGGCATGGCATATTTGTTCTATGGCATACCTTAGGATAACTACAACTTCGCTCAACTTGAATGGGATCTGCTTGCTGCGTGGGCCTGACTTGACCTCAGCGACTTGAGTATTGAGCGTTGTCTAATTCAATTTCATTGTCCGTTTTGGCCATTAGAACGAGGCCATCAGTGCCTGCGCCATGTGTGTGTGTGTGTGTGTGTGTGTTGTGCGACAAAATAGCAAAAACAAGACCGAGAAAAATAACCTTTAGACTAATGAAATTTTCATGTTTCATTGGCAAATCCATTTGCAGCTCCATTCCCACTCCCATTCCCACTTCCACTTCCATTTCCATTTGCTAGTTATAACTGCCTTGGCCAGACCCCAAAACAATAATCAAGTACCTCTGTTAATTACCAGAACCTAAAGAGAGAGACAGTCGGATAGAGAGAGTGGGGGAGGAGCACGCAAATTGCAATTAGTTGAGGCAGCACACTTATAGTAGGACTAGTTACAAGCTCTGCTCTGCCCTTAGGTGAACATTTGTAGCTGGATATAAATATATGTATATATAGCTGCATGTAGGTTGCCGGATGTGAACAGTTCGAGTATTTAGCTGGAGGCCAGTCGCTGGCAAGTCAGCGTGTGTGGGGGCGGTGTGAAAACCTCAACTTAATTGCTCGCATTAAGCCGACAAAGCAGCTGCAATAATATCAAGTATACGCAGCGCGCATGCTAGTAAACGTCAATTTTGGTGTCAAATGAGCAGCAGCAACAGCCAAGAACTACACTCGTCGAAATAATACACCAGAAATGCCAACAATATTCGAAATTTCAGCATGTGGTCTTGAAAATGACTTTACTGTTTGCAGTAGCGCATTTTATTGCAGTGCAACTGACAAGTTGCAAACCCATGACAAGCTACTCGTTGCCTTTGCGGTTGCCACTGACACTGACACTGCCACAGCTACTGACTACTTCTACTGCCTGAGAGAGCTTAGACAACGACAGGCTGTCAACACACAGTTGTCTACTATATATATATATATATGAATATCAGAGCTTAAGGCTGCTGCCTAAAACAATTGAAAGGCGACTGGCTGACTACTAGACGATTATTGCGATCACAATTAGTTGCTGCAAGTGGCAAGTGGAAAACGGCGTGTTAATTGCTGTTCACATCCGCAGAACAAGGGCGGCATTTTGCAGAGAGATTTTGCTTCTTTTTTTGCGACACTGTTCATAGTCATTTGTAATTGCGATATGAGCAGCTGTCGTCGAACGCTATCTCAATTACATCCTGCGCAATTGACGAAAATATTTATGCTGACCAAAACTGTTTTGCTGCTAATTAGAAAAAAAGGGGTTAAGCTCTGACGCATCAAAGACCAATCGCCGATAAAGCCAAGCCCAAAAAAAACAAGAAGAGAAGAAAGACAGAAACCAAGGCTGAGAACGGAAATGCCTCAAGACAACAACAACAACTACTTTAATGATGAGCAAAGAAACTGAAATGTACGACGAACGCTGTTGTTGCTGTGGTTGTTATTGGCGATGTTGTTGCTTTTGGCATTTGCCAATTAACAAAAAGATTGACACTTTTATTTGAAAGCCGAATCTCAGCGAGCCACAAAAACACAGAAAAACATCAGATTGCAATTTAGAATTTGCCACGCTTCAGCTCAAGCGGCAAGGAGAAGAGAGAACAGAAACGAAGCAAAGCGAAGAGAGGAGCGTGGCAAACAGCGACGAAATCTCACACACAACAAATTGACAGAGTGACAGGCGAGGCATGCGAGTGTTGCGAATATTCCGAATGTGTGTGTGTGTGTGTGTGTGTGTGTATGCAGATTGGCCAAATTGACAATCGATTTCGGCATTTGTAATCGTCGTATTAGCTGCGATAATGACGAGGCAGCTTCGCGCTGCCAGCTGCCAGTTGCGCGAGTCGCGTGTTGCAAGCGCACAGCGTCACAGTCGTATCGATATCGAATAAATAGCAATAGCTACATATATACATATATATCTTGTTTTTTGTATCCAGTCGAGACAAATTTCGCTGACACTTTGACAGATTATTTTGTGGCGTTTTTTGTTGTTTGCAGCAATGACGCGTCATGTGATTAGCATTCACGGCTTGATTTCGGTGGGGATTTTTGGCGATTTGATGATTGGCCGTAGATTGATTTGTTTGCCAAAACGACAGCGAAGTGCTGCGATTAATGAGCCAGCACTGATTAGTATTGTTTAAAATACAGTGGTGTTTGCTATAAATAAATGTTAAGTTAAGCGCACAATTAACTAGTTGGGCAATTAGAAAAGTCTCGCATCGCACTCACAAATCTGTGCACCACAGCAATTTGATTTAATTAACTAAAAGCTGAACCAACAATAAGTTGCACGTTTGTTTTTTTTTTTTTTTTTTTTTTTTGGTAACAAATCCCAGGCAGGCCATTTAACTCGAACTGAACTCTAGCCTCGACGCGACGCGATTCGGCAAATCCCCAAAGCTGAAAGAACTTGAGTAAACAGCAGAGTGATTAAATTATGCGCTACAATGCAGAACGAACAATAATCTTTTCTTTCTTTCTCGTTCTCTCTTTGCTATTCTCCACAGGTCACGTCCTCGAGCTGGCCGAGCAGTCGGAAAACAAGACGCTCACCATTTTCTCGAAAGTCTATAGCCGCATGGTGCCGCTGGCGCAGCGTCTGATTCATCAGCTCTACACGGAGCTCATAAAGTACGCATTAAAGGTGTTTCTCATTTCGCCGCGATACTCACAATAAATTCTGCCTTACAGTCACCTGAAGTACACGTCCAACTACAGCAATGGCCAGGGCAACAACATGCTGAACAGCCAGAGCAGTCTGGAGGAGGCGCTGCACGAGTTCTTCGAGCAACTGTTCCCCGTTGCCTATCATCATGTGGTGCATCTATCGAAGAACAACTACGGCGAGCTGCACGAGGACTACATCAACTGCCTGAAACATAACTTTGATGTGCTGCAGCCCTTCGAGCAGATACCCAAGGAGGTGCAAAGTAATCTGCTCCAGAGCGTTCACATGTCCAACATCTTTATGAACGCGCTGCTCCAGAGCGCCGAGGTGCTCAGCGAGACGGATGCGCTGTATGGCAAACAGCTGACGGACACCTGCAAGTTGCATCTGCTCAAGATGCACTATTGCCCCAACTGCAACGGGCATCCAGAACACGGCAGGCCCAAGATCTGCTACAGCTACTGCATGAATGTGATGCGGTGTGTTTAAATGCGAAAATCTCATGCCTACCTCTTGCTTAATATCGATTTAATCTTCTAGTGGCTGCTCGGCGAAGTACACGGGGCTGCTGGACAGCCCGTGGTCTAGCGTTGTGGACGCCTTGGACAATCTGGTGGCCACACACATACGTTCTGATAGCGGCATCATGAACTCCATTAAGCAGCTGGACACCAAGCTGTCCGAGGCCATCATGAAAGCCATGGAGAATGCAGCGGAGCTTGAGAAGAAGGTAAACGAATTGCGCAGTTATTTCGTGCAGAATTTATAGAGATAAAGTCCATAATCTAAGCTGGTCCACTTGACGTGCAACGACAGTATTAAGCAGCCAGATTTTGTGTAGCATTTCCGCCTGGCAACGAGGGGCAGCAGGGCAGGGCAGGGCAAGGACGCAGAGCCTGTAATTGCGCTTTAATTTATGAACATTTTAAATTAATTTTATGGCCAGCCTTGGCGGTGCTGCAACCAGTTTGATCGTGCAGCAAATCAGTTTGTTTGCCCGCTGCTGTCGACGTTGTTGACGTTGTTGTTTTTCATGAGTGGACAACGTTTAATTGGAGTCGGGTTACAGTTGCGTCCCCGTGTAATTGCAATGTCGAAATGCACTTAAAATATTCAATTAGACGAACTTTATGCACAAAGTCGTCTCGCCATTTGCATGCAACAAATAACGTGCCGCACAATAATAAGTAGACAAAACAAGACCAACAATAGCAACAATGTAGCACGTGCATGCGTGGCAGCGATTAGTAGAAAAGCCTCTCATAAAGCAAGCAGCAGCAGCAAGCAACTCTCAACTGATGTCTCAATTTGCAATTTCAGGTGAAGAAAACCTGCGGCTCACCAAATCTGTTGCCGCCGCAGACCGCCGAGGGACCGGATACGCTGCAACAGCATACGAGCGTGAAATGGGCATCGCCACCAGATGCCGCCATCGTGCACTTCCTGTCGACCATCGAGAAGTCCAAGGAGTTCTTCTCAAACATTGTGTACAAGTGAGTTGGTTGTTTAAACGATGCCACAAAACTTTAAGTATATTTGGAATGTGTTGTCTGAGAACATTAAATGGAAGCAGATGCGAAGCTGCTATTTGCCCCTGGAGATCTTGTAGTTGAAGTCACGCAACAGTCCGAGAACATCCTTCAGCAGGCAGACATAGAGCGGCGTGAAAATGGCAATGAAGAACACAATGTTTGCCCACCAACTGTTCTTAACAACGACACGGCACGCGCTCTGCATATGCATATATGGGAATGGAGATAGGGATAGATTAGTATAGCAAAATGTTTAAAATGCATCACTCCTTACACCACGTGGACCTGCCACAGACGGACGCAATAGAAAGAAGTTGCGAACTGCTGTGTGCACAAACACCACAAGCTCCTTGAACATTTTCAGCGTTTGCCGTTTTCCGTTTCCGTTTTTGTTTTCTTTTCGAATGGGTTGTGTATTAAAGAGAATTTTTGTTTATATTGAGATCGTCGTCGGCTGCCAAATGGAATATACACGTTAACAAGCACTGAAACCCCAAGCCAACTCAGTTTACAACTTTTGCTGCTTTCGCATTCGACAGCTACTGCGATGAGGACTACACTCAACACGACGATCATCTCTGCTGGACCGGCAATCGCATCGGCGACTACACCCAGCTGCTGATGACGCCGAGCACGGACACGCAACGCTACAATCCCGAGGTGCCGCTGGACAACGAGAACGACTCGCAGCTCAGTCAGTTCAACGAGCTGGTCGACAAGCTCATCAAGATCCGTCAGAGCATTGGCGTAAGTTTCACTACACAACTGGCACACAACTTGATTGGATTTGTATATTAATTAGAGCTATTTTCCACCGCAGGCACCCGTGGCCAGCGCGCCCATGCACGATGTGCAAAGCGACATGGGACACGAGGGCTCCGGAGGCGGCAGCAGTCAGATCAACGACGACGACGAGGAGTACAGCAGCATACACGGCTCTGGCGATGGCTCAGGCGGTGGTAAGCTGACACAACAAAGAGCTAGCAGTTGATGTGCTAAATTTGGTGTCTTCCTTTTCATTGTAGGTCCCTCGTCGACGTTCTACGGTCCGGCTGGCACCACGCCGGTGACCAACAACGACATCGCCAGAGAGGACAGCAGCAAGGGTGCGGCCAGCGGGCTGACGGTCGGGGTGACGAGCCTGCTGCTCGCTCTAGTCACACTCTACAGTAGTTGTAGTTAAAGCAGCAATCAGCTTCAGCCCAAAACCCCAAAAACAAACAATATTTACTATATACAAGTATATGAATACACAAGATATCTATATAGATATATATATACTATATATATATATATGTGTGTGTGAATGGAAAAGCAAATTAAGCGCGCACATAGTTCGACACGAGTAATTAATTAATTGAATCGAATTGATTGATTAATTATTTGGATAATTCTTAAGTTGTTACCATTAATTTATTAGCCCACTAAGAGCAACCACTTTGCAATCACGAACCGCGTTTGAAATGCAACCACAATCTTCAGAGAATACCCAAAAAAAAAAATGCAAAAAACAAAACTAACGCAGATAAAAATAAGATTACTTGAGATGCGAAACGTCTCTCACTGTGTTTTAGGCGTTTCCAACTCTTCTAGCTTTCCCACTCTGGAAAAAAAAAACAAAACAAAAACTCACACACACAATTGCAATTGAGCTCATTGAACCTCAACTCAGAATCTTAACAGATTTATGTGCCATATAAATGTGTTGGAGGTTTTCAGAAAACAAAAAAAATTAAGTAAATACAATATTAACAATAATACGAAATGAGAAATTAATAGGCTCAAACTCAGAACGTCTCAACAGTCGGACAATTTATTCAGATACGTGTTCTTTAAATCATGCAATTAAACTATACATAACATAATTAATATACAGCTCAATGTTCAAAGCGAATTGTTCCTTTTTGGTGTAATTAAAACAGAAGTAAATAAATAGTTGCTGTTATGGCTAATTCGAGAGAGCAATAGTTATTGACCGAAAGCAAAAATACGTAATAAAATTAACGAAATGCACAAAAAAAACAATTTAAATATGTTAGCTAAAGTGCAGTGAGTGTTGTTATTGAAGATTAGAATCGCATCGAATTGAAACGAATAATTGTTGTCAACATTTAAGAGCTCAAAGAATAGAAAACTAACAAACACAAAAAAAACCGGAATGCATAAAAATGGAATTTAGTTGAGTTAACGCACTTTTTGGGAAAATTTAAACTAGAAGACTTACAGCTTTATACGCATGAAACGATGAAAATCTATACATCTTATATGTAGAGTTATTTAAATTAATTATATGAAATATAAACAAAAAAAAAAAGAAATGAACAAACCATTTGAGGTATAATATAAAAGAAATGAATGTCATCAAATGCATCAAATACTGGGGAAAATGAAACTACGAATCAGATTGTTAATTTAAGTTGATCGGAGTGATCATCATCGGATATCAGGTCTGATAAGAACTGAGCTTGCATTCGAAATTCAGATTCAGATTTTGATCAAGCAAAATGCCTCTTGACAAAACACTTACACTTACAACTTTGCAAATGCTGTAGATGTGTATTAACTTTAGTACTACCTAGAAACTAAACTAACTAAATTCACAAATCGATAATTTTTGTGTTGCAACAAAATAAAAATGAAACGACGCAGGCGACACTCTAAAAAAATAAAAGATATAAATAAGTTAAACAAATACAGATAAAGAAAATACATAAAATATTAAGCAAAATTAAAATATTATACATATAAAAATATAAATATATATATATATATATATATATATATATATATATATATATATAAATATACTTATATATATTAGCGCGTAAAGTGTAACAATCTAGAGTGTAATGTGTAAAAAGCAAACGGTTCGATGTGAACAAGAAGAAATTTAGTTAGTAGCCAATTAACAAATTATAAATGATAATTAATAAATAACAAATGATAATTGATAAAAAATACTTGATAACGTTAATAACACACAACAAATTGATCTACTTATATATATATAATATAAACATACTATTGATTGATAGCGACTAACAACGGTAGGGACTACAAAAACAAAAACAAAAACTCAAAATTACAAGCAACAACATCCATCGATCGCGGTCCCATAAATATTATGTGTATGTTAAACTATATATAATTATTATTTTTATTATTTAACTATTGCATGTGATTAATAATATTTAAGTTAAACGTAAACTCAACATATTATACTGTAACTTATGTATACCGACCGCAACAACAGCAACAAAATGCAATGTGCTATATGAGAAAAGCATCTTGTGTGAATCTATTCGAAGATAACCAATGCAAAATGTGCACAAAAAAAAATTAAATGTACTACTTTTTAGATGCCTAAAAACCAATAAATAATTATTATGTAACAAAAAACAAACAAACAAAAACAACATTTGCAAGTCCAAATATTTATTGATAGCATGACTAATGCTTCGACATGTCACGTTGTACATTTGCAATTTCTATGAAATACTTTTGTAATCCTCATTTAAATGCAAATAAACGTCAACATTTGAAATTAAATCTTTGCGCGCCCAGTTTTTTTTAACTACAGCGTTGCCACTAAGGAACTAGTTCCTAAGAACGAAAGCAAGAGGCTGGCAATTCAATGATAAATGTTGGCCGAATTGGATACTTTCCTTTGCAAGTGTCAGATTACCCTGATTTTAATTTTAAATTAAAAATTATTAAATTTTACAGAGTATGATATAATAGAAATAAATTAATTGATATAAATTCAATTCAAATGGTTTAAAAAGTGGCAGCCCTAATAATTTTAAATGTAAAGTGTTGGAAAGTATCGAGAAAAACTATCGGTATATGCTGTAAAGCGCTATCGAAAAAAGGGCGCGAAGTGAGCATAACGCGGACGCAGTCGGCAAGCGGGAAACGTTGTTTTGTTGCAGTGCTGCTTGCATTTTGTTGCTAACAACCAAAGAGTAAAGAGTGAAGATTGTGCATTATTTCAACATCTTAAAAATACACAAATGGCACGCCGAGACTACGCACAAGACAGAGGTAAGAATACACAAATGGCCATAAACACAACCAACACTAAACACAATACACCACGTAGAGTCGATCAAGACTTTTTTGGCCGAGTTCTGCAAATGCGACGACGATGGCAAAAAGGAGTTTGTCTACGGCTCGCAGCTGGTTAAGCTTGCGCACCGTGAGCAAGTGCTAATCACCATTGATCTGGACGATCTGTCTGAGTTCAATGAGAGTCTCGCCGAGGCTGTGGTTGAAAACTGTCGACGCTATGCAGCGATCTTCAGCGATGTGATTGCCGAGCTGCTGCCCAGCTACAAGCAGCAGGAGGTGCACGCCAAGGACGCGCTCGACGTATACATAGAGCATCGCCTCATGATGGACGCACGCACGCGCAATCCCATGGAGCAGCGTGACGAACGCAACGCCTTTCCCACCGAGCTGATGAAGCGATTGTAAGTGGCTCAAATTATGTTTTCAAGTTGCTAGTTTCTAAAATACAATGTGTACTTTGGCTTGCAGTGAGGTCGGCTTTAAGCCACAGTCTACGGAGAAGGCGCATTCCATACGCGAGATCAAGGCACAGCAGATTGGCAAGCTGGTCACAGTGCGCGGCATCGTGACGCGCTGCACCGAGGTGAAGCCCATGATGGTGGTGGCCACCTACACTTGCGACCGTTGCGGCTCCGAGACGTATCAGCCCGTCAACTCGTTGTCGTTTATCCCAGTGCAAGATTGCCCCTCGGACGATTGCCGTGTGAACAAGGCGGGTGGTCGTCTCTACTTGCAGACGCGCGGCTCGAAGTTCGTCAAGTTCCAGGAGATCAAAATGCAGGAGCACAGCGATCAGGTGCCCGTTGGTCACATACCACGCAGCATGACGGTGCTGTGTCGTGGCGAGGTGACGCGTATGGCGCAGCCGGGTGATCATGTGCTCGTATCTGGCGTCTTCCTGCCCATGGTGCGCTCGGGCTTTGCTCAAATGATTCAGGGTCTGCTCTCGGAGACCTTCCTGCAGGCGCACGTAAGTTATATACGCACTTAATTGCTTTGCTTATCACTAATCTTTGTTTTTGACTGTTTAGCGCATCATTTGCATCAACAAGAACGACGACATTTCGGACAAGGACGCGGAGCTGACGCCTGCCGAGCTGGAGGAGCTGGCACAGGACGACTTCTATGAGCGTCTAGCCACCAGTCTGGCCCCTGAAATCTACGGTCATCTGGACGTGAAGAAGGCGCTGCTCCTGCTGCTTGTGGGTGGAGTTGACAAGCGACCAGATGGCATGAAGATTCGCGGCAGCATCAACATCTGCCTGATGGGCGATCCCGGTGTGGCCAAATCGCAGCTGCTCGGCTATATCAGTCGTTTGGCGGTGCGTTCGCAGTATACCACAGGACGTGGATCCTCTGGAGTGGGTCTAACAGCGGCCGTCATGAAGGATCCGCTCACTGGCGAGATGACGCTCGAGGGCGGCGCTTTGGTGCTCGCCGATCAGGGCGTCTGCTGCATTGATGAGTTTGACAAGATGGCCGATGCCGATCGTACAGCCATCCACGAGGTGATGGAACAACAGACCATCTCTATTGCCAAGGCTGGCATCATGACAACATTGAATGCCAGAGTTTCCATATTGGCTGCCGCCAATCCTGCGTTTGGTCGCTACAATCCACGTCGCACTGTGGAGCAGAACATTCAGTTGCCTGCTGCTTTGCTGTCGCGTTTTGATCTGCTGTGGCTCATCCAGGACAAACCGGATCGCGACAACGATCTGCGGCTGGCCAAGCACATCACCTATGTGCACAGTCACAGCAAGCAGCCGCCGTCGCGCATTAAGTCGCTGGATATGAATCTGATGCGTCGCTACATTAATCTGTGCAAGCGCAAGAATCCCACCATTCCCGACGAGCTCACCGAGTACATTGTGGGCGCCTATGTGGAGCTGCGACGTGAGGCGCGCAACCAGAAGGACATGACCTTCACATCGGCTCGCAATCTGCTCGGTATTCTGCGCCTCTCGACGGCTTTGGCACGTCTGCGTCTATCCGATCGTGTGGAGAAGGACGACGTTTCGGAAGCGTTGCGCTTGCTGGAGATGTCCAAGGATTCGCTCAACCAAATACACGAACACCAGAAGGGACAGTAAGTCTTAAAGCGTAACAGAGTTGTATGATTTTGTTATTAATTTCTCTGATTAATGCAGCGTTCCAAACACTTCGGATCGAATCTTTGCCATCGTACGTGAGCTAGCTGGATCGGGCAAGGCTGTTAAGATTGCCGACATCATGGATCGCTGCACGACAAAGGGCTTTAAACCCGACCAGGTGGACAAGTGCATCGACGACTACGAGGAGCTCAATGTGTGGCAGGTCAACATGGGCCGCACGAAGATTACATTCATGTGAAACTCGCTTCAAACATTTGCCAATCATTTTATCTATTTCTACTTGTAGTTCGTAAGCAATCATCTCTCAATTGTTCATTGACATTCAACATTTACGCAACACAATTCTCATCAACAACTTATTTATAAATATATTTCGCAATTTTGTGCAAAAGTTTTGATTAATATGTAATGCATAAATTGACTTTATTCCAATAGTAGACGAAACGTTAAAGGACACAGATAAAGACAAATCATTTCGAATGACATTCAAGTACAGATTATAATATATATATGTAGTTAAATAGATGTATTTAATATTCCGATTAACTTGCATAAAATACTCTCCGCACAGCTCCCAGCTCCCAGCTATCGGCTGTTTAAATTCGTTGATTCCATTCGTATAGTAATTCCATGACTCGAGAGATAAATACAATATATATAGTTTTGTATAGCATAAGGTTATACTTTTCGACTACTGGGGTTGCTAATTGCACTACTACGAACTCTGATTAGCTTGATAGATATGATGTGGCATTATTCATGCCCCTTCCTGTCCCCCTTTCTCTTACATGCCCTTGTTGAAGCTCAAGGCAGCCCGCAATTTGTTGCGTATACGCGGCGAGTTCCAACGATTGCCACCCGCCGAACTGAGACCCACAACGGAGCGCAATTCATTCGGTGAGATGCCCTCGTCGACGTCATCGGCCTCCGTTTTAATTTCCATCTTCTGGACAATGAGACGCACCAATTGATGCTGCTGCTCCAACATGCGACTGATGTCACGCAACTTGCGTCTTTGTCGCTCCAGTTCCGCATTCACCAGATCATCGTTGTTGTCAAAGCCAAAGGCATCCATTGCGGCTGTTTGGAATGGGAAGAGATTTCAGTTTAATTTGAAAGACGAGCTCATTGGTGGAATACCTACAGTCATCGGTGAAGGGATTGGAGAACCATTTGCGTAATATGAAATCCAAGAAGCCAAGTTTGCACTTCGTATCGTTGGGATACTCGATCAACTCCATTTTGTCCACACGCTGCAGCCAGACGTGCGGCAGCTTGCGCTCCAGCTCCGTGTGCAACACCACCTGCATGGCCAGACGCTTCAGCTGGGCATTACGACGCACTGACTCGATGTCGCCGACGGCCAAACCGATGAGCAAGTTCATCAGCAGAATGGGCATCAAGACCATGAAAACACCTGCGTAAAAAGAGTCATTAATTTAAGATCTTGATGGGGCTTAGCTAGGCTAATCTTACTCAGTATCAAAAAGGATGTCATGGGCACCTTAAGCTGCTCGCGATAGTAGGTGGTCACATAGGTGCCCACGAAGTCCAGCTCGCCCAACATCATGGAGAAGGTGCGCAGCAGCGACATCGGTATGTTCGAGAAGGACAAATGATTCGGCTGCGAGTCAATGATCTGAAAAAACAATTAAATTATCTATTTAGATAAACTATTTTGTTATTGTTGCAGGCCACTAAGAGTCACAATGAATGCGTTGAAAATGCTGGCGTCAAATAGAGACTCACTTGAGCCCCGTGCTAACGTCATAAGGCGCGTATACATAATAATTTCATTTGCTAGTCTGTTATGTTAACTTCTACTCTACAATTTCGGTTTTGCATTTAAGCATCTGTTCAAACTTTTTAGCAAAATAAATATTGATTATATTAATTAGGGTTTTTTATAGTAGACCCTTACATACGATAGATAGAGTCATACTGGCTTAATACTTGAAATTTTAAAAGAAGTGTTCCATTGAAACTGAATTGCAATGAATTGTGACCATGCAAATCGCATCTCATCAATAAAATATGATACTTTTACGCACCTTCGAGAGCAGTATGTAGAATGCCAGACCAAACGCAATGATCAGTATGGAAAAGACCATCAGCACCTTGATCAGCGTCTGCAGAATCTCCAAGAACATCACCACATAGATGCCCACTTGGTCGAAGCGCTGCAGGAAGAGCAGCAGCCTGAACCACGACAAAAAGACAGCGATCGCTGCAGCCGAATAGTGGACAGTGTTGATCTGTCCGTCTGGCCGAAAGGCCGGCGCTATCATGATCAAAGCGGAGATGTAGAGCACCCAGGAGATGAGGTTGACCGTCTCGACCAGATAGTGCAGACGCTGCTGATAGATCTGTATTAATTCCCGCATCGAGTTGAGCAATATGTAGACGACAATGACCACGGCACAAAAGAGTATGCAGTTGGTGCGATTGATGTGCTCCACGCAGAAGTCGCGACGCATCCGAGCAGCGGCCAGAGGATCCTTGGACAGGTTCTTGGTGAGTTCATCCCAGCTGTGGAATTGCAAATAGCAGTTAAAAAGAATGTTTTGGATGGACGTTTTGAGCCACTAACCTGCCCTGACAGTATTTGTTGGTGGTTTCGTTGCCATTCGCACGCAGCTCAATGTTGTTCATCATCAGCGAGGAGTAGATGGTGACAAAGACCAGAAAGATGGAGTAGACCAACAGATTGGCCAGATGAAAGTATTTGCCATACGAGTTCCACTTCATCTGCAGATACTTCTGACTCAGCGGATGGGCGAGCAGCTCAACTCTCCCATGAGTGACCATTGTCTGGCTCAACAGAAGAGGGAGGGAATATTAGCAGGCTACACATGGAATACAATAAGAACAACAACTAATACTACTACTACAACTACAACAACAAACTACAAGCAAAAGCCACAGGAGACAACAACAATTACGATTACAGGTAGCAAATGCGCAGACTTTATTGCATTTAATTTAGTTTTTAGCATTACAAATAGCGATAATGTAACGAGTAAAGGAGTAAAGTAGCTGCCAGAACAGAACTGTGCCACACCGTGGGGAGTGGGGCAGAGTTCTGTTGCTGTTGCCACTTTTGAAGTTTTGGAACTCACATTCACTACAGATAATGGCGCCGGCCGCCATTTGGGATCGTTAAATTCTTTACGCTTTTCCTCGATTTGCTTGGGTGTCTTTTGATATGGCCCAAATGAATACTTGATCTGGTTGTTTTTGATATGTTAATTGGTTGGTTGGATTCGAATTTTGGTTATAGAATAGCAAAATTGTTGGGGGGAAGGCGTGTGTGCATGCATGAAATTGTGAGAACGGATTCGGAGCGGACTCAAAGAAAGCGATAGGGAGCGACATTTAAAATTCGGGCGAACTACAAAATCGATATTGTTCGTCTGGCAATCGAATTGACGATTCAAAAATCACACTCATTACGCATGCGTCTTTTTATTCATATTTTCTACATGTTTTTTTTTTCGCTTACATTCAACGCCGGCAATGGAATGGGATTGGATGTCATAATTGGCTCTCCGGTTTTCTCATCGATCTTAGCGAACATAAAGGGGCATTGCAAGAATGCAAATGAGTATCTAATCTGCATATCGAGAGAGAGAGAGTTCGGCGTCAGTTCGCACGGCAGCACGTTGATGCATGATAGATGTATTATGAGTGATTTGTGTTCAAATTGAATACGCAGCAAAATGGAGCACGTGAGAACTTACGTAGAAACTCTTCGAGTCCTTCTTACAATTCGCCTTCGTGATACACTTGTCCTGCACCGCCTCAAAGACGCGCGGCATCGACGCAATCAGCGCCAGAGTGACGCACGGATGCTTGTCGGAGCGCAGCGCCATCACCTCATTGGCGCGCTCCTCGTGCGTGACCATGGCGAGTGCTGCCTCCGGATACTTGTAGTAGATGGCGTAGTCGATGGCACTCATGTCCAGCACATTGTAGACCAGCTTGCAGCCCATGGACATCAGCACGGAGATGGCGTGCGGCTTGTTCTCCATCGTGGCCAAGTGGAGGGCGGTGTTCTGCAAGCACAAGATGCGCAACTAAGCATGCAGTAGTAATTCAAGGGGAGGACTGCAAGTTAACCATTCGGTGAAGCAGTTCACTTTAATACAATTAAATCGATTCGCCGAATCAATTAAACGCAAATTAAATTAAAAAGCAAAGCTAAACTGGTTACCAATTTCATAATGAAATATTAATATGTCAGTACATATACATAAAACTTGCAGTCCGATTGAGTGACTAATTTTATGCTAATTTAATTCAAATTAAATGAGTGCATCTCGAACTTAGTCTTTGTTTTTTCCTATTTATGAACCATTGACTCACCCCATCCTTGTCCACCTGGTCGAGCAGATGCGAGTGCACCGAGTGCAGCAGCTCGATGGTCTCAGTGTAGCCCGACATGGCGGCCAGCTGCAGCGGATTGCGACCGGAGTGGTCGCGATGCAGCAGGGCACCACGATTAAGCAGCAGCTGCACCACACGCGTGTGTCCTTGCTGCGAGGCAATGTGCAGCGGCGTCATGCCAGCGCCATCGCTCTCGTTGATGATGAACGAACCCTTCTCGGAATCCAGCAGCTGCCGCACCGTGTTGTATCTGCCGTAACGTGCCGCAAAGTGCAGCGGACTCTCGTTGTTGTTGTTCTTCAGATTGATGCAGGCGCCCAGCCTAATCAGATTCTCCAGCGATCGAATGTGGCCATCCCGACTGGCGTAATGCAGCGGCGAGCAGCCCATGTCGTCCTTCTCGTTAAGCAGCAACTGCAGCTGCTGTTGGGTCTGGCAATTCGCCACGTGCTCAGCGAAGTCGGTTAAACGGCCGCCATTCATGATGACAAAGTGCAGCACATTCCTAGCCGCAGCGTCCTTCACATCGATGCTGGCTCCCAGGCGAATCAGCAGATGCACTAAGCACAGCAAATTGCATTAGACAATCGCACCAAGTGTTCAGAGTTTGCTTCCACACCCACCTGTCTTCCAGCCACTCCGTGAGGCAGCCAAGAGCAGCGGGGAGCGATGCTCCTTGTCCAGCGCATTGATCTCGGCGCCTTCGTTCACCAGGTACGAGACAATGTCCGGGTGATCGAACATCGAGGCGCAGTGCAGCGGCGTCATCTTCTGCACATCGGTGCAGCTCAAGCAAATCCTCTTCTCCAGCGGCTGCATCTCGAACATTAATTTCACTATTTCAATGGCGCCCTTGCAATTTTTATAAAGTAAATATAGCAAATGGAAAGGTATAGAAAACAAAGAAATTAGTTAAATAGATAAGATTAATAAATCGCATTCTTTTGTTATTTTATTTGTATATCATTCAAGATAATTAATAATAGCATTTTGAGCAGTCGAAAGTAGCTCAAAATGTATTGCAGATATTGTGGATTTAATGGCGAAAAAAGTGGCAAGAATATAGAAGAAAAAGTGGGAAAAAATAAAAATATATAGTTTTATATGGCGAAAGGTGGCAAAAGCAATTTTCAGCGCTTGCAGAAACTAAAGTTTATGATAAATGAAACTGTGGAATATTTATGGAAATTTTATTAGATGGTGTCACAATTAAAAGCTTTAAATTTTGCCTAGCGACTTAACATTCTCAAAGTATTTGAGCAGAACACTGTGCAAACTGGCATTAAGCCATTTAATCTATTTAAGCGAACCACTTGAAGAGTGTCTACAATTAATTTCCAAAAATGTATTTTCAATACTATTTGCTTTCATTTGTGCCCTCAATAGCCTCGCTCTGCGTGTTTGTTTTACAATTTACTGGCACATTGTCTGCCCGCAACGACTTCCGTAGAAAAGTCACGTTCTTCTTGCACGAATTTGCATAAGAATTTGTTAAATTAAAGTCACAAAAGTATTTACACCTAAAGCAGCCAACGCTCTTCGTTGAGTGAGAGTGCAAAAAGGAACAAGTCACAAGGCAAGGCAGCGCGACACACGGTTTAACTATGAAATTGCGGGAGGGCAAACAAAGTTGCCACAAGTGTCAGATATCCGTAGCAAGGACACAAACGATGTCACGGCACCTGTTACTCACCTGGGCGCACGCCAAGTGAACTGGCGTGGAGAGATCATGTTGTTGTGTTGATATTTTGGCGCCAGATTTGAGGCACAGCTCGACGGCTTTAATGTCGCCACCGTGCACCGCCGAGTGCAGTGGCACGTTGCCCTCCGAGTCGTAGAACGATATCATTTCCTCGCGAGTGCAGCCGCGTTGTTCGCCCCACTGCAAACGAAAACATAAATAAACAATTAACGTTTGTAAAGATTCTGTTTCATTCATGAGCTAAATATATAAGCAAAGTCATTGACCGTCCAAAGGATTTAATTGTGGCGGTCCTTCGTTGAATTTTCTCGAGTCTCATTATGCTGAGAAACTCAACTGATTAAAAGACAAGTTGCGGACAAGTGAAGTGAAATCGATGATGGAACCATAAACTCGTCGAAATTGATACTTTTTGAATGGACTTCAATTTAAAGCTGTGCCACGGTGTGCACGCAGCACGACGTATACGCAATGTTTTCAATGCTCCAGTAAAATCAGCAAATTGGAAACGCAATGCAGAAAAAGGTCAACTCGGAGGCGAATAGAGCAAGAGGAAGACGGGAAGTGGGCAGTATTGCAATACGATGAAAGTGAAGTATGTAGCTAAAGCGCTCGGGGACTTTTGATGGGTGAGCAAACCACTCAAGTCGCTTGACATCAGATCAAAGTGAAGTAAAGTTGGCCGCAGACAGCTGTGTGGAGTGGCTACTGCATGCAGAAGTAGCAAAATACTAATCCTTATATGTGAGCTGTTAGCTGTTAGATGATACTATATGTACTTGCCTGGAAAAATACCTCCATTGTCTTGGAGCTGGCGTTTTTAGCCGCCTCGTGTATGGGGTAATAACCATTGTTGCAGGGTCTACGGGGGCATGCATCGAACTCGGTAATCTGCAAGAGGCGGCACAGAGAGCACACAGACAATACAATACGTTACATCATTTATAAGTGGTGACTGCAATATAAATGGAGCACATGGAGGACAACTACAACTAACTTCCACTTACACGTCACAGAGGAATGCGAGCAGCACTTGAAAAATGTAGCATAATTTTGTGCGCATGCAAATATGCAATTGAACGAGCAATGTACAAACCTTTTTATTTATTTAAAAGCGTGGGATAGAGTGAATGTGTTTATATACGTGTGTGTGTGTGTGTGTGTGTGTGTGTAGTTGGGGTGGAGGGAAATTTGATTAATGACCAATTGAGTGTGAGCGTATCTACAAGTAAAACAATTATCTGTACAAAAGGCTGCAACGACTCACACCACTTACCAGGATACGGGCACACTCCTCGTGATCGTAGATGGCCGCCAAGTGGAGTGCGGTGCGTCCGTGCTCGCCGCCCTGCTGTATGTCGATGACACTGCGATACTGGCCCATCACACGCAGCGACTTGACCTTGTTCAGCTCCGTGGCCAGATGCACCGGCGCCTGTTTCTTCTCATTCAAAATGCCGGTGTCCACGGGACTACAGAGCAAACGGAGAGAAAAAAGAACGTGCAATGCAGAGATAATGAGACCAAACAGCGGCCACTTACATGGAGAGCAAATAGTCCAAAGCATCGTAGGCATCGCACTCGACGGCAATGTGAAGCGGTGTGTTGCCCGCATTGTCCTTGGCATTGAAGTCTGCAAATGGAATTAATAAGTGCACAAGAGGTTGCAGACAGCTGTTGCAGTTCCCTTTTCGTACTCACCACCGCGCTGATCGCAGATGTAGCGCAATATGTTGACACGATTTCTGGCCGCCGCCTGGTGAGCTGCAGTGCGTCCTTTGCCATCCTTCAGCGTTATGCGCGTCGTGTCCGCAATGTAGAGGCGCTTAAAATCGTCCAAGTTGCCCGACTCCGCTGCCTGCAAATGCCAAACAAAAGACAGACACTGTACACTCACAGCCAAAGTGCTAATCAAACGGTGCCGCTGAAAGATAAACATCGCCGCGAGATAATAAAGCTTCCAGCTTCAACTTTTGTCCAACTTTTCACACGCGCCGCTCGCAGCCCGAAGGCAACGGCAAAGTGGGGTGCAGAGCACTCTAGTTTAATCAAAATTCTCCAGTAAATTGAACAATGAGTGTGACAACAATTACAATCATTCATTCATTGAGTTCCGTCTGCCAGCAGCCAGCTATGGCAGAAGAAACTGTTTTCTAATGAAAATGTCTCTTGACGTGTTTGCGCTTCTCCATTCTTTGTCTTCGGCCATGGCCTTTTGCATCTGTTGGCTGTTGTACAATATTGTTGCGCTTTCTTAGGACAGCAGCAGCTAGCAAAATGTATTGCGACTAACTCAGTTTGTCAGTCGAGAGAATGGCACCTTGTCGCCAGCTAACTTCATTCCACATTTCAGTAGTCGTGTGCAAGGTCAAGCATTTACCTGCATAAACTCGTCGACATGGATCTTGGGCGCCGACGACATCCGCAAGATGCGCGCCCATTTGTTGGGCAGATTCAGGGGGCCCATCGAAGTCAGCTCCGTTCCGCGTACCCAGCCGTTAATCAGAAACCGCAACGAACTGATGACCACCTCCCGCTTGGGTGCCTCCGTCTCAGTCGTCATGCTCTCAGGTACCGATTATTGCAATTCACTTTCGTTTCACATCCTCTAAGTAAATTAACTTCATGTTTGCCTCAGCTACTTTTAGTTTAGTTCACAGGTACTTCTCTAGAAGAAGTAATTTAAGGAAAAGTACTTTTTGAAAATAACTGTGTGACATAAGTATTTTGAAATCGCTCCAGTTGCTTCCCTTTTTTATATTCAACTACAAATTTAAAGTGATTTCAAGTACTTTTCTAGTGAATGGAAATAGCAAACTGAAAAATAGTTGATAAACTAAATTTACTGCTGTTCATTGGTTTAGAAATATTTCTAAGAAATATTTATTGAATTAAAAATGCGTTTTCCAGTATGAAATCCTGTTGTTATTTTAAAGCGTATGTGCTATACGCTCGTAAAAATATATGAAAAAAAACAGCATTTATGTTTTGCTGTTTTTACAATATGCTAAACGTTGAAACATTTCTATACGTAAATTTGTTCTATGAATTTTTGATATTTCTAGGTGAATATGATAAATAATTATTTTTGACGTATACTTAATATTCGCTTTTCTGTGTGTAAAATACCGCCACTGTTTAAACCCCCAACTCATTTGCTTCGTCATTATGTTCGCCAACCACAAATTTAATTTCGGGCTATTAGTCAAAATATTTAAAATATTTTTCGGCAGTTTATTAGATAAAGTTTCTTTTATGCTATTTTAAGATATTTCTATGTAGCGTATTTTTAATATTTGGCTTCCTGTCAGTCTGTAAAAATGCCGCAACTAGTTAAAACCCCAACTCATTTCCTGCGACACTATTTTCGCCTGCCACAAATTTAATTTGCGGCCATTCGTCCCTTAAGCAGTTTCTCCATTCCGCCCTTAAATCAGATAATTTGTATACTTTCTCAATCACTTTGTTTCAATTATTAATTGCATTTCGTTGTGTGTGTGTTCACAGTGTTGTTAACTTGGGTTTCACATTCAAACAATTGACTGTTCGCTTATCTGTTTGCCATCTTTTGGCTATGCCGCACAAGAGAAGTTCCGTCGAACTGAAATCTCGGTCCGAGCAGTCGTTGCTTTTATATCCTGTGCGTGAACCGAACGACATTGCCATCGGCAAGGATTTGATGGCAGCGTGTGGTGAGTTTCACTTCACTTCACTTCGCTAGTCTCTTTTCATTTTGTTTCAATTTCAGCCAATGTGCGTGTTGTGTGTGTTGGACTTGTTGCTTTTTGGACCGCCAAAACATAACTTGTTGCGTCTGATGTTATCTTTCAAAGGATTGTCACGATATCAACTTTTATGTAAGCTGCAGATGATGTTGTGCAAAATAAAAAGCAAAGACTATTGGCTTCCCACTCAACAACACTGGGGAATTATCAGCCAGACGCGATATTATCACTTAATGAAATGCAGACCAAAGGTCCGGCTTACCCGCAGTATCCTGAATGGACTGTCACGCAACAGGCAGACCTGCTCAGGCTCTGGCTCCACTGGCAAAATGGCCTCCAAAGGGGTATCCAAATCGTCGCTTCCCATTTCCGTGCGCTTGGGACCCGCACTGCGTTCGATTATCATCGAGAATATCCAATACTATATATAGATGGGAGAGAGAGAGAGAGAGAGAGAGAAAGTTGATTAAAGTCGAAGAGAGCGTGAGCTTCTAGCCTGTGAAAACTAACCTTGCTGTTGCGTTGGCTGCTGCTGCTGTATACTGCGAGGCTTGGATAGCAGCTTGGGCTGCGCTTCCATCAGATCTGGTGGCGACAGGGCCGAGCATTGGGCATTGTACACGCTGTTGAAGAGTTTGGGCATGCTGAGGTCACTCGGCGGGGGATCTGCTTGATCGCCGGTCGGATCCAGGCCAACTGCGGGTGAAATGGTAAAGGGCCGCGTAGAGCGACTGCCAAATGGCGTCTATTTATTAGTGACAGTTATTTCACAATACTCGTAATCCGCTGCACAATTATCAGTCGCAATCAGTTCACTAATTAGTTATTGATTGGCCTAAACGTTACCCCCTACCATCCCCAGTCCCGTTTTCGCCACGCTGTGGTATTTAGATAACTCTGCGTCGTCACATGATACAGAGTGATAATGGAGAACCTCCCCAGCACCCACCACCATGGATTAGACAAACAGCACACACATCGTGTGACGCGTTGCGTTGGGGCAACTGTACCGTGACACTCGATATGAATGACACAGAGAACTGAAGACCACTGCCACTTTTCCACTTTTACACGGCGTTTAAGGACTCTAGTGTTATGTGAGTTTACGCGTTCATTCGTCACAGAGTCAACACTCCGCTCCGTTGGTCACTTTTACGAGTATATTGGCCACCTCCCGGAGGACTTGAGGTTTAGCTTGAAGCGTAACTGCATTAGGCGACAATGGCTAATTAAAGGGCTGTTTATTTTTGGCAGACACTGTCAACCGTTTGAACTCTTGAACCCATTTGCATAATACACGCCACACCCACCCAGCTGCTGACTGTTTCCCTTCTCTGCACATGAACTCTTCCAGCTTCATTTTGCAGTCGCAAAACGTGAACCATCAGCTCCAAAGACTCGACACCAACTGTTCTAAGCTGTGACATCTAAAAGCTGTAACTACTTTTGATTTACGGGACTATTCGATAATTATATTGGAACGATCTCTATCAACATCGCGATTGGACACTAGTCCGCTTCCCCAATCCCCAAACGGAATTGCATGTTGCGCTGACGAGGACTCATTTGACTAATGAAAATTTGAGAATGTTCTGCAGCAAGCAAAAAAAATAGTAGAAGAGTGTTGCCTATTTGATATGCTATCTACTCTGATTAGTCAATTGACTTATCGAGTGAGTGATGAGTGGTCGAAATTTGAGTCGGGATTCCTATTCAATTAGTCAAAGTGGGCCTCAAATGGCAAATAGAGCAACACGCTATTTTTTGCTGGAATATCATTAATTCAACAATAACAGGGAAAACAATAAAAGCCGTTATTCAATAGCAAAACGTTCTTTAAGAGTTTAATTTGAATAATCTTATTTGATGTTCAATATAGAACATTTAATTACAAAGGAATTGGAAATATTTAGATTAATTACTTTAACTAAACTGAATTGTTTTGAATATCAAAAATTTTGGTAAAGTAAACAAACAAATGGTAGTAAACAAAATATCTAACATTGCAATCGACCAAATACTAACAATACTTTATTTAATTTCAAATTGTTCTATCTTATAACAATTTGCTTTTTGATTATTTATGTAATTCCAATCATATTTACCTATTTCTTATTCCCTTACTTTCAGCTTTTAACGTATTTTCAGCAACCTTCACTTCGATTAGAAAAGATGAAATTTTTATTCCTTTCGTCAGATTTTTATTCGCGAATAATTTACATTTTATATTGCATCTTTAAAAGAGAAATACATTGAATTTGTTAGTAATTTGAAAATTAAATGCATCTACATTTGCTTTGAATTCTTTTTTTTTTTAATTTTTCGTAAATTAATATCACAGTTTACACAATTTTTAAGCACTTCACGTTCACTTTAAATAAAACAAATTCAAATTTTCAAGACCAGATTGTCGAAATGTTTTTTTAAATATCGTTAAACAAAAACCCCAGAAAGTATGCCATATGTTTCGATTCAAACACGACAACAAAAACGAGACGCAAAGAGCTGAACAACTGAAGTAAAGATGTTGATATTGCTGTTGTTCAGCAGGAGGAAGCACTCAAGGAAGCACTACAACATCCTTTAAATGCTTTTGGAGGTGCGAAAATTGTGTACTTTATTGACAGCCCGACAGCGCGTTCGTCACGCGACACTTTAATTATAAAACTTAATTAGGTGCTTGTGAGTGGAGTTACACATAAATTTAACTGCTATATATTTTAGTGTTAACTTTTTGTACCGACAGCTTCGCTGGCTGGACTCCAACTGAACTCTCTAGCCTGTCGACTAGCGGCTGTAATATGCGTTCACTTAGCATTCGGACTAGTCGTGGGCTGGGTATGCGAATGAGAATATAGTTAGAACTGGCTGATAAGCACGTTGTTGGCAGCCTTTCGTCACTTTGTCACTTTGTCGCTTTGTAAGTCGATTGGGGCTCGTCTAGCCTCGGACTCGCTGTTGCTCTCGTCTCTTCCATGCGTCGTCGTGTGCCGTCAATGAGACGCATTTGCTTTTGTAATTAAACAGTTGACACATACTATATATATGTATATTGTCCTGACTTCCACTACGCATGAAGCGAGCAAATGAAATTGCTGCGCTCTGTTTGTTTGTGGCTAGGCGGTCAAAGGAATTCACAATTGCTTTACAAATTTGCTTTCATCGATGGATTAATTGCAATTGAAATAGTCAGGGTATATCAACTTGTTGTCTCAACTACTCGAGCAATCTATTTCGAAAGTTTAATGCTTAGTCAGCTGCCCATGGGGAATACATTGCGAAATGTATGTGACATTTTCCGGAAATTGTTTCTCTCGAGTATCGCAAACAAAATAATGACGCACTTAAAATAAACGATTCGCAATTAGCATATAAATAATTTATGTTTACAATTTGAAATATAGATAGCATATGGAAATAGTCGGTGTAGCAATAGAAATGGAAAAAAAAACACATTAACGCCGTCTTTAGTAATTGTGTTTAACTAATCAACAAATGCCGCGTCATTTGCGTAGATCTTGTGATATTACGCATAAGAAAATTAATCACTTTAGCGGTATAGACATCAGACGATTCGGTAGATTTGAGAAGAAAATAACGAGACCCAAGCCAAGCAGTACCAAGAAGACGCCCATGAAAACATATTTTCGTATTTGCGGCCAAAATATCAGATGCAGTGACTTCAACGGATGCGTCCAGGGGTTGAAGGAACTTTCTGGGCGACTACAACAGCAACAAAAATCGAGATAAGCATTTAGTACGCATTAGCAAAAGTATTTTCGCATATACACCTAGGTCGCTCCAATGCCATCGGAGGATCATGACCAATGCCCGCGGGTGAATTGGAGGCCTCTGTCTCCGTGCAAATGTCCAGCTGCAACTCGATTTTGCCCTGCAACAGACAAGTCAGCGATAAGTCTACAATAGTTCTACAGGTCGTAAGCTACCCCATGTGTGATGGAAATGCCACTGCGTCCTGGACAACCCTGCAGTGGGAACCAACCCTTGACGGACTTGCGGGTGAAAAGGTTAAGTCGCTTTCGCTTGCTTGAAAATAGCTGACATTTCTGGTGCGTATTAGTAGGGTTCTGGCAGATTCGATAGATTGAGCTCCAGGGCGCCCAAGTACTCGTCACGGGTGATGAAATCCTTGTCCCAGACCTGCAAATAGATAATGGGCGGCGTCTTGATTTCGATCTCTTCGAACAGTCCGCCCTTGCGCCGTATGACCATCTGAGGAAGTTTAATGAGCAAACTCATTAATTAATATACGTATATTGAGAGGTATTGAATTGCAATTAGACAGAGGCTAAGGCCACCCACATACCATGTCCTCATTGGGCGAATACTTGAGGGTAAATATCATGCGCCAATTAAAAACCGCTTCGCCGGCAAATGAGCGAAAATGTATATCGGTCGTTTGCCGCTTGTTCACGTCCTGGCACCAGCTGCAACGGGGAGAAAATAGCACAGTAAATGTTTATAATTGCATATCGTTTACAATTTTCACCGGTGCAGAGGCAGAGGTCCTTTGGCCAGCCCAAATCTAAATCGAAACCCCAATCACCCTTACCCTGACCTTACCCGGTCACATAGATGTCGCTCATTAGTTTGCCGAATATATTCCTATCGCCGAAGGGCACGCCGTTCAAATTCTTGACCACAATGCGCACCTCGTAGCCAATTGGCGGCGTTGGCGTGATGTCAATGTGTGTGGGAATGAACATGCTCGCCTTGAACAACTCTATCCACATCTGGATTTTGCCCTGAAAGTGCACAACAATTGGACACAAGTGTTGCATATACTGTAAAAGTTAAACGTGTCGCTGTTGTCTGTCTGCCTGTCTGTCCAGCTGTTGCTATGCATGTTAGTCGCTTAATTTAATAGCCAAGCTCAATGAAACCTGGCATGCATGCAGCTTGTTGCCTGATGGCAGCCCATCTAACATAATGAGCCAAATCAAAACATTATAACAATACGAAAAAAGGCTTTGAACTAGCTTTAGCTCTAAGTTTGCTATTTTCTGAAACCTCAACTTCAAACTAAATGTTACGATCTTACTACAGATCTCACTACAGATATGTAAAACCTCTCTTCTCACCTGCTCCACTCCCGGATAGTCGTCGTGGTAGAGCGTACGCGTCTCCACATGCTCCGGCACCAACTTGTAGCCAAACGAGGGCAGCTTGTCCAGGTTCCTGAGCACCGTCAGACTCAGGCGTTCGTGCAGTTCCTCAGCTGTCGAGGAAGACTGATTGATTACCATCTCAAGCTACGCTACAAACTCTAGCACCTACACTTTGCTATAACCGTCTCATCGCCAAAGAGCATGCCGTCCACCTCGATCACATTGCCATAGAAATACGGTGGCTGAATGCCCACCTGGTGGCAGAGATTCTCCAGAATCTCGGAGGGTAGATAGATGTCGTGCCACTGATTGTAGCCCACCTGTGAGTACTCCTTGGGTATGCCCACGGTGGCATGATGTTTGCTGTGCCATCTGTCCTCCAGATCGATGAGTGTGGCCCCAATCACATCGTCCTTGCGCTTGTCGTGATCGTAGAGCACCAGCTCGAGTATGGGATCAGCTGGCAGCGTGGCGTCCAGCTCGAAGAAGCGCCCGAATATGGGATTGCTTTGGTTGGGCACATAGTGCGCCTGATCCGAGACCATTTTGCCGCCCAGCGACAGCTTCACGTAACAATCGGACTCGGACGTCCAGTCCCTGGGACGTATTTGCAGTCCCTGCACCACATAGACACGCACGGTGAGATGCACGGTGTCCGTGACGGACTTGATCATGGTCTGGTGATGTGGATTCATGGCGGCAGCCAGGGGACGCAGCACGTCGCCGCCACCAGCGTCGCAAGCGGGCGACGTACATTGGCAGGGCGTCAGCTTGATCTGGAGCTTCAGTGTGGCATAGATGTCCTCCTTGGGCGGACCGTGTTTCTTGAACTTGACGCCATGCACGAGAGGCACTGGCACCGCCCAGTCGTGCAGGAAGCCGAACTGTGCCTGCTCCTCCAGCTCGTTGGGATAGATGACGAGACTGTGCTTGCAGAGATGCGTGTGATCGTGCTGATCGTCGTGCACCGAATTGTAGAACTTCGTCCACCACGTGAAGCGTTTGTCCTCGTGCAGATCACTCGACTCTGCGTACTCATCGTACTTCAGCGCCAGCTTGTTGGCGAACGTGGCCGCATTGAGGCCCAGGGCGATCTTGATGCGCTGCCAGCAGCTGTAGACGGCATCCCCTCGCTCATCCTCCGTCTCCTCCAGCGCCGTCTCGTCGTCATAGTCCATGGTGATTATGGACGAGGGCCCGTTGCTGTCGTCGGTGTACTCGTGCTGTCTGACGCACTTTTTGCTCCTCTCCTTCTGCAGGAAGCTCGTGGAGCTGGGCACAAGGGCAGCGCCAAGCGTGGACTCCTTGTTGAAGGCGTTCACCAGCACATCGGTGGCCACCATGGCCGGCCAGTACTCCTGCTGATCGGGCAGACTCTACCACGACATTATCATCCCTGGTGGGCCAATAAATCCACTCACTTACCACCACTCCAGAGGCATAGGCCACCAGGAAGTTGATGCTGTTGCGCACGCGCGATGTGGAAAGTCCGCTGGACAGCACCAGATCCGCCATCATGATCTTGGCGCGACGCTTGCCCGCCGAACTCAGCGTGCTTTTGGTATAGTTGCGCAGTCCCACGAAGATTACTTCTAGACTGGCAGAAACATAAAAGATTAGATATTTTATAGGACACAGTTTAAGAGTTCTTAATTCGGTTAGAGTCTCAAGATCCTGAGCAATAAGTTGGAAGAACGGCAAAAGAATTGAATCCACTATTACTGAAGGATATATGTATGGTCGAAAAGATAGATGAAAAACGTTTCGCATAGATGACTGGATAACGAGAGTATATTATTCAATTACCTTGGTCTCTTCTAACTACTGGTCTACAGCTCAATCATAGTAAATAGAAAATTCAATATGTGTACATGTATTGAAGACAAAAGCTGGAAGATCCAGCACCTTCTTTTCTGCTAGAGTCTTGCAGTACATATGTATTTGAATTAATGATTTAATATAGTCAGAGTAGGAACTTCGAGAACAGTCAATCTAAGAGAGCTATTACATTTAATTGTATGCAGATTACAGTCTCCTAGATTTAACTATTCAGTCAGTGGTTGAGATAGCACACATATATTATTTCAGATATAGTAAAATATAGATAACTGAGTTGTCCCTCCCCTGCATACTCACACGTAATTCAACATATTAGGTCGTATGTCCAATGGAATGCCCGTCTTGAGCTCCGGCAGCTTCTCGGACTTGTACACATCGGTCTCGCCGACGAGCTCCGTAAACTCAGCAGACATAAGGACCTCGGCCAAGACGATGCCATTCCTGGCAACGGGCACCCACTTCAAAGGAGGCGGTGAAATCGATTTCAGCTTTTGCAGCTTGGTCAAAGCGCTGCGTTGCCAGCATCTGCCGCCATCGCCCCAGCCCGACTCGACTTCGATCTCGCCACTGATCACGCTGACCACCGTCTGTCCATTGGCGGCCACATCCGAGTCGTTGCTGTAGAACTCAATGGAGATCAGCGGCGGATTCTGCAGGTACCAACTGATGCTGCCCGGCAAGGCCAACACCTTGAAGGTAATCACAGCATTCCAGATGGGTGAGAGCGTGGCGGGAGCTATCGGTGTCTCGGCTGCCTGCTCGGCGAAGTAGACAGCGACGTGGCTGTCGGAGAGCGGCTTGTGCTCGGCGGCGGGACGCACCTTGGCCTGATGCACGTAGACCTGGCAGCTGATGAACGCTTGCACCACATTCGGCTGCCAGATCATGAAGTCATCCGAGGACCAATCTCCCGCAATGCAGGAGAGAAACTCACGTCGCTCCCGATCCAGCACAATGGAAATGCAGCCGAGAATGACGCCGACGTTGCAGCCACAGTTGCCACAGCTGTGTGTGCAGCCGGCGCTTTTGAAGACAAAGCTCTTCACCTTCCAGCACTGATTGGTCGACTGATATTTCTGCAAGTTTCTGTATGAACAGAAAGTGTTTGGCATTCAGACGACACGTGCCCAGAACTTTGCCCCCCGCACTCAAGGTGAGCAGCAGCTCCGGCCAATCGTCCTGGACGCGCAGAGAATTGGCCAGCGAACTGATCTCGCCAATCAGACGTTGCACCTCGTTGACAATGTCCATGATACTGGCATCCAGATGCTCCTGGTAGCTGTACTTGATCTTCTGGCGCAGGACACGCAGTTGGTGCGAGAGCTTGACGAAGTAGTCCTGCAGGAAGTGCTGTCGATTCTTGTCCCAGCTGGTGGCATCCTCGCCCAAGTCGTGGTTCAACTGACTCTTGGCCAGGCCCTCCTTCAGCTTGCTCATGATGCTGTGCAGCAAAAACTTGAGGCACTTGGACTGATTGCGCAGCTCGTTGGGATACTTCAGCTGATAGATTCGAAAGATGTCCAGCTCCGAGCGCTGAAATGCTTGTCAATAGTAGTGGGAAATCAAGGAAATAGCAAGTAACTTGACCCACCATAAAGTTAATAATGTCGATGATCAAGAAATCGCTGACGAATTTCGAACGATTGTCAGGAAGTCGCAGCTTGAAGAGACAGGAGCGAAAAGGCGAATCCTGGCGAAAACATTTCGTGTGCATTGTGCTGCGAAACTTTCCAGGCGGCGTCCTCAGCGCACCCACAAGATCATTTGAGTAGTTCTCGGCCAGCTTGACCACAAACTTGTAGGAATTAGAGCTGGTATGAATGTTGTTTCCCAGCAGTGGCAGAAACTCCACAAAGAAGTTCTCGTCGCTTGTGTTGCGAGTGTCGCTGAAGCTGTCAATCGGCTTGGTGATGAGCACATGGGAAGGACGATCCTCGCTCAGCATGTGGGAGTTCAGCTCCATCAGGATGCGACCCACATAGTTCAATGGATTCACGGGATCGTAGAGATGCAAATACGTGGGACCCAACGAAGGCGTATCTGCGAAAGCTTAATTAGAGACACGTTATTAAATGGAACTCAAAACTCACCCTTGAAGGCTATTTCCTCGATGGAAATTTCATATTCAGCAACGCATTTCCACTGTAGATGCTCGTGCAGGAAAATTAGTATGAGAAAACGTTGAGCCAACGATGGATAAACCCAGGCGAAAGTAAACTCTAGATTCCACTCTGGTGTCAATGTGTTTTTGGCCACTTGAGTTTTAGCCTTACGAAAAGAATATTCGAGTTATATAATACACAAAACAGGAAACAAATTGAAGTGTTATAGATTTGTAACAAATAAATATAAATATTGGGTATAACTCTAACTTAAGAGCTAATCAAGCACCTTAAAGCCCGCAAAGGAGACTTGCAACATGTAGTTGCTCTTCTTCACGAAAATCCCCTTATACAACCTGAGAAAATATCGAATGTTGCTGTGCGTATAAGATTCCACATCCTGCAGCAGATTGCTGAGAAACTTAATTTACAAAATTGCTGAAACCACAAATAATTAAATGCAACTACCTTTTGATATCATCAAAATTCTGTGTGGTTATGAACTTGTTGATGTTCTCTGGCCCAAGATCATCTTGGATTAGATTCGTTTTTACAGCACTGTGCTGGGATATGATGGCCAAATCGATTTGCAAATGCGCGTTATTCTCCTTGACATCCTCACCAGGCGGCTCACCGCTAATGGGCGTCTCGAGTCGCCCCCATTTCTTGAAGTAACTGTGACTGGGTTGACTCCAGACGCTGTGCAGATCGATGAGTAATTCACCCACAGCAACATTCTTCTTATATAGCAAATATTTCTTCAGCTCGAAGAGAACAGTCAAACGCAACAGTTCAGTGAGCGTACAGTGAAACTCAAATACAAAGTACTGCGTGAAGAAACGAAGAATCTACGTATAACATTATATAAATTTAAATAACTTTACTTGCCTCATTAAAGAATGGATTCTCAGAATTTGCATGCGTTTTAGTGTTTTTGCTTAACTTATCTAGACTTATTTTCACATATAATTCGCCAGTAAAGACACCCGTATTTGCCGCCTTATGCACTGTTATGCAAATGAGAAACTCTTGCGGCGCACCAGCAAAGCAATCTTCCAAGTGATTCATTATATGCCTTTCTTTTAAATAAAAATATTCCTTTTAATATTTCCGCAGTTGAAAAAGCGATTGAAAATTTGATTAAACACACTTGACAACTATTTCCAACAGTCTGGCAACACTATTAGTGTGTTTTACACCACGACCACTCTGCAAAAGCTGCACTTAAAAGCGCTTGACCCAGAGCGGCAAACTCACCACGAAAGCTTTAGCTGGCGAGAAGTGGCCATGGCTGTTATTGTTTGGCTGTCATATGAAGTTACTGGAGCTTTCAGCTGGCCCAACCAGCTATTTTTGAGCATGTGTGTACGTAACTCTCGTTATATTTGTGTTTGTGCAGCCGCCCAGTGGCGTTCGCGAGGGGTTGAGCTGTGTAGCCTTACGCTATTTCCTCGCTAACTACGCCACTGGCCATGGCTCTAAGTGCTTGTGCTTTTGAGCTGCAGCTCTCCAGCTCTGGCATTGGGACCAACAGTTTCAGTTCGTGTGCACGGGCCAAACAGTCGACACAGTTTTGTGACGTTCTCTCTCCTCGATAGCGAGATCTAAGCCGAAGTATTTGTTGAAAGCAAGCGTCGCACTTTGCAGCCGTTGTCATCGTCGTCGTTGTTGTCGTGGTCGGAATTGTTTTTGCTGCGGCTGTGGTATTGTTGTTGTCGTCGTCGTTGTCGTCGGTGTGTGTGTGCGTGTGGCTGTGTGACTGCCTGGAATCGCTCAAGCGGGAGTTGGCTGATACAGAGGCTTCTCTTTGCTGCTCGGCAGCCTCCAGCATTCATTCGGTGCGTCTCTCCTGGATGCCTATATAAATATATGTATCTCTAACTGTGTGCCTGTGTGCGTGTGATTTTGTGTATAATTTTTTGCGCGCGCTCAATCAAAACAGAGCCCATCTAAAAACCAGGGTCCAAAAAAATCGAAACCAACCAAAAACCCTTTAAACAAAACTCGAAACACAAATTTGTAATTATAAATTGATTGTTAATCAAATAACTGGCAGCTGGCAGAAGTGTGCAGCTTCAATCAACTCTTTTAAATGAAATGCATGCAAAATCGTCATCGAATGAAAAATTAATGAATGCGAAAAAGCAAGAGAATTGTTTGCCATAAATAAATGCTCTAAATTTTCCAAAAATCATTCCAGCTTAATCAACGACAAGGCTTCGACGCTTTTTGTACCGTTTTAAATATTCAATAAGCTCGCTCGCTTAGAACGCGTGCCAGAAACTTTACAGGTAAGCTTGACTTTTAGTTTTATGTTTCTGTCAGTTGGTCGTATGTGTGTGTGTTTGTCGTGGGTGGAGTGTGTATGCGACGCTATATGTGTGTGTGCATACATAAATCAAAAGAGCAGAACAAGGAGAAGAAGAAGCAGCAGCAACATCAGCAGCATCAGCAGAGAGCATGCTACTGTTCTCAGCAGCCACCCACTTGTACAACACCCACGCCCTTAGGCTAACCACCCAGCATCCACCCTCTCGCTCATCTTCAATGTTCTGTACCATTCCCACTCGCACTCCCATCAGCAACTTCAGCTTCAGTGGTGGTGGATACGCACACGCTTTTGCGTCGTTGCCTACTTCCTCACTCACTCACTGACTGTTACTGCTGTCCAGCAGCAGCTCTGCTCCTTTCGCTTACTTTTCTCCTTTTTCGTCGCCCTTTTTTGTACCGTTGCAATCGCAGGTTCTCTGACATCTTGTGCTACTTTTCATTCGTCATTTACGCGTCACTTCTTTACGGTTATCACGTGTTTCACCTTGTTGTTTGAACTCTCCGCTTTGGTTTTGTCCACTCATATGTAAAGAGGTATACTAGCCTAGCGTAACAAGCAAGTCAGCTCCATAGAATATGATAAATATATTCTTAAGCAAGGCATGTCCAATACATCACTTTCTTTTGCAGCATGCATTGCAGCAGCAATAAAACATTTTGTATTCCCCAAAAATTGACAGCGTGTATCTTAGAGTTAGTTAAGTAGTACACATATGTAGCTTTCTTACTTGTTTCTTTTAGTCTTCGTCAGGTACTTTTGGCCTCTGTGCAGTGAAAGGCTCGCAAATACTTCCGCAGCCCATTTGTAGTTGTTTGTTGTTGTCTTGCAATTTCTTATCGTTATTTTTCGCGTTTCTGCCATTCGCTTTTTGATCTTGAAATCATGTGTCTGTTCTTGTGCTCTGTTCCTCTGTCCCCTGCTGCTTTACAAGCTCCCATTCTCTCCCCCTCACTGCAACTACCTACATAGCGCGTTGTTGGCGAACAAGTTTATCATAAAAGCTACTTGGAAACAGGAAAACCATTAAAGCCAAGCTAAATTGTTTATTGACGGTGGCAACAAAATAGTGAGAATCGAAAACGATTTCTGTTCTTTATTTATTTTTCTTATTCTTATGCTACTACTCATTGAGTGAGATATTCGTGTTGGTTATTCGCAAGATCTGCACAATCATTTTTTGCCCCACTTGCAATTAACTTGCCACTAAATTGTTATCGACAGCAGGGTTCTGTTTTTGTATTGTATTTGTATTGAGAGATAAAAACTTAACTACAATTTACTACTTATTTACGTGCGATAAGAGTTACTTTCAATATTGATAGTAATTTCAGTTTTCATCGAACATATGCAGTTAAAACATAGCATATCAATTCAAGTTCATGTATATTACCAGTCAGTGTGCAGTAAATATTATTTACCATAAAATAAATTCAAATAGGCGCTTTCATTTTATTGATCTAAAAACTTCGTTGGAATAATCAAATAATGCTGAACTTATGTATTTAAACGTCTTTTTTCTGAAAACGATTTCAAACGATTTTTATTTCAACCGAGGCTTGAAAGATGTTTTTAAAAGCATCGATTTATTAGCTATTAAAAGCCCTGGACCATATAATGAAATCATTTCAATAACTAGTTAACTAAGTTATAAATTTGCATAGCTTAGAAGTGAATTAATTTGTACATGCTAAACAAATTCGCAAATTATTCCAGTTATTCTCAACGAGTGACAGAAATCAATTTAAAACCCTTTAAAATTAAAATATAGATAAAAACTAAATACATTCACATTAAGGAGAAATATCTACAATTATAATTGGGCTTATTGCAGGTTGTTGACCAGAGAAATAGAACTTAATACTTTGGGATTATCAACGTTAAATAGTTGGTTAATTTAAGTGCATCCACATTGAGCGGTAATCAGCACTGCAATCAAAGCGCATGAGCAATCATCTTACTTAGTAACAGCAAAGTTTTACTAATAATTGAGTTGCAAAATATACGACTGCAAAAGGCAACATTAAAAGCAATGCAATGTTGCAAGGAACTCAAAGAACGCATGAAGCATGAAGCCCATGCACAAAACATGTGCAACATAATTCAATTAGTACAGAGACGTATAAAAGCCTGAAACCAGATCGAAATGAAAGGAAGTGGAAACGAAACTTCCCTTCCTACCCCCCAAAAAAGGCGGGCGACGGGCGATGTGCGATGGGAAACTCGTGATGCGCCCGCAACCGTGAAGTGGGCTATGACACAAGTCTCTGCGAAACACGTTTGTGGTGGCCAAAATAAAAAATACAAAAAAAAAATGTGAAAAAAGTCGCAAATTGGCCAAAAAGCATGCTGAAGGCAGCCACATTGGCGACTGGCACTTGACCCACTTTATAAAGAGATACTATACTCGTAGATATATTCGTAAACGAAACGTAATTTGATAAACTTCTTTGTTGGATTTGCAAACTTTTTGTCGGCCCGAAAGTTAAACTTGACCGCGGCTCTAAGTTCCGAATTGAAAGGCTATACAAAAGAGTGACCGCGTCGGGGCATTAATAACAAATAAACAGAGAAATAAAACATATTTAAATGCATATGTGTATCTGTAAATATATTCCGTCCCAAGGTAAACGAGTCGCTCTCGATGCGAGTATCTATAAATTGTATCTGGAGTTGGAGCCATCAGCGCCATCAGGTTACGGTCACTTGCGTGTTGCGTATTGCATCGCATTGCATATTTTATGGTAATTCGAACTTATTCAACTCTTTTGGCTGCCGCCACGACGTTGACTTTTCCCTTCGCCCTTCTCGCAACCTCCACCTTCTGCTTGGGCGATCCATTACGCCCACAACATCGGAGGGGCATGCAATTTCTCACAGCCGTCTAGAGTTTCACGTGTGTTGTGTCTCTTGCTCAAATTACAGCCGCTGTCGCTGATTGACTTTGGCCCCAGGTTCACTGCACTGGTCAGTAATTAAAAGAAAGACCAAAGATGTGAGTGTGATGCGTGTGTGTTAGCTAACTTCCCTTTGTTAATTGCCAACAGACATCTGCCACAGCATTGACAGCATTTCATTAGAGTTACATTATCTCCTAGCTCCTTTAGCTTACTACTACAACACATTTTCCCCATTTCCATTTCTGCGGAAATGGAATGCACTGCCAACTGTCTCAGTTCTCTTTAGCTCTTGATTTGCTGCAATTGTCCAGCCATGCCATGGTCTGCTATGCCTTGGGGTTCACTTCAGCTGTCCACACAGCTCTCGCTTAATCGCCAGTTTCTAGTCTGCAGTTTGTCAGGCTGCTAGGTACCAGATATCTTTGTTGCTTGTGTGGCAGCTGTGGAGAGCACTCGATGCGATTCCAATCGATTCGATTAGCTGCGCCAAATCCCCAACTGCCCAGTCAAATGTATCATTTGCCAGTACATTGCTATTGAATTAACTAAATTAACAATTTTACAATTGTCGCAGTTGAATGTAAGATATAGGACAACTAATGACATCGAATTATCAACTTTATTTAAAACTCAAGACATTAGAAACCCATCAAATTAAGTTGTATTAGAGGAAACAATTTACGTCAAGTTATATAAGAGATAGTAGAAATAGATTTAAATCTTGAATTTTACATCGTGCAATTATAATTTATTGCAAAGCGTTACTAAGATATCCAAGCCCTTTAATAATTATACGGCATACCAATCCGGTTAGAATTGCCAAGGTCGTAACTGTAAAATAAATGAATGTCAATGCAACAGAAAAAGTTTATAATTATTACAATCATATTTTTGTATAACAAGTAACTATGTTACTTGTGTTATACAAATTTATCTAAAATATATTATACAGAAAAAAGAGTTTTTCTAATTTGAAACTTACTTTAGTCTCCTCTATGCAGATGGAAAGTTGTTTGCCTAACTGCAAACCTGATAGCTTATCAGGGTTTTCGTTTTGTCTTAAGCCAGCTTACGGCAAGGGAAACTAGTCGGAAAAACTAGCTAAAGTTTTGCAAGAGATTATCATTTGTTGGCTTCAGCACATCAGTGCGCCCTCTGGCAATGTTTTATGAACTCAAACTGAACATTTCTTTGGCCCATTTCATGAGATTGGCAGGTGCACGAATGTACTGAAGCTTCCATCATTTGCTGCTTGCTCTCTTTCTTTCTACCTGTTCGCTGCCAAAGTTGATTAATGAGCAAACTTAACTATTAATAACTAAAGGCAATACCATATTCAGGAAGCCATAAAGCGAATTGTAAAAATATTTACTTTCGCAAGCTATGAAAATTCCCAAACACACTGAAAATGACTTTAAAAAATTTGTTCGATTGCGCAATCGAAAGTGCGTAACTTTGATTTGGACTATGTTGTTATGGTTATTATTGCGGCTAAAGCCCCCAACTCCAAACCCACTTGTTGTGGCTTAATTGAGCGCCTTAAACTCCATCTCCATCTCCAACTCGATCTCGAAGCTGAAACTTGGGCGAAAGTGTAAAGTAAAAGAAAGAGTAATTAACTGAGTGTTTAGCTGTTTTTGGGAAGGGAATCGCAGCCATCGATAATGAACGAGCTCTAATCGTTCGGAAGTGTCAATAAAACGAAATATATTATTTATATTTGCGTTGTGTTGAACAACGATAAACACATAATTTGTAATTGAAATCAATTTGGAGAGCGTCTTGGATTGAGTCCAACGATTTCAAGGCGTATGCGCAATAATAAAATGCTTCTTCAAGCATGGGCATAAATTTTCATTCGTTTATTTTTCGGTTTTGAAAATGAAAACAAAAAAGTGAAAGTCAAAATATGCAGCGCAACATGACTGCAACAATGCATATTAATTTGTTTTATTTTTCTTGACGTCGTCGTTGCCGTCGTCGTTGCCGTCGGTGTTGTTGTTGTTATTATTGTTGCTGCTGTTTTTTATTTATTCGCTGCCTAAGACAAAGAGAGAGGAAGCGCTTGAAAGAGAGGGGCAGAAGACTCAGACTGAGGCTGAGACGTGCTCGGAGGCATTCAAGAAAGCGATTAACACCCAAAACCCCAAAACCGGCCGCATTGTTTAACATTTAAAACCTAATTGTTTTGCTGGCCATTACAGTGGAGTGTTTTATTTGTTGTTTGTTACTTTGGCTACTGCGCATGTGTGGCCCAAGTGCTTGCGATTTAGCCAAGTTTTCCGCTGTCTTTACGTTGGCTTCGTTTCGTTTTTGCTTGCTAGCCAGCTGCATATTTGCACGCTGATGCAATGGGGCGACAGTGCCAGCAAAAAGTTGTCTTACAGGTGCAGTTGTTGGAAGCTGACTTGAGCTACGATGATATAACGCTATCACAAACTGATTTGATTGCTAGCCTCTTGTTCGGTTCTACAAAATCCAAGGGCTCTCACAGCCCTTTGGTTGACTTGCATTATCTTTATAGCCTCGTCAGATCTGGCAGTTAAGGGCATTCTCATTCTCATTCTCATTCTGAGCCCCCTGTGGGAGCCAACAGGAAGTTTCCAACCTTAAGTTATTAGATAAGTTTCCACGCGCTCAAGGGGGCTTTCTCAACCGAAAAAAAAATAGAAAAAAGTGAGGCAGAAAACTCCCACATAAATTTACACACATTTCAATTTACACTCACCACAGAGACCAAGCTTGTGAGTCTCTATGTGTGTGTGTGTGTGTTGCCAACGCCCGGGCAATATTTCATAGTCTTGCAACTGTAGCAGCCGCAGCAGCAAAATAGCAAATAGCAACAGCAAACTTCATTCATGCAACGGTGCGTGGTTGAACGCATAACTCGCTGTTGGGTTGGCACTCGCAATGCTCTTTTTTTTGCATCTATATACGTTGCAATTGCATTTCCCAGGCGGGGGTTCAGGTTTAGCCGACAATGTAATTGGCAACGAAATCGAATCGGATTCTTTAATGGCAACAGATGCACGCAGTTGCAAAGAGATTGCAAATTGTGATAATGCTCACATGCGATGCACAACAGACTACAAGAATTCGGTATTCGTGTGTGTGTGTGTGTGTGTGAGCGTGTGTGTATCTGTGTGTTTGTGTCGTCGCAAAAGGAAGTGCCAAAGGTTGCATTATTGCGAATGTGAAAGTTTATGGAAAAAGGAAAAGCCAACAAGCCGCAAAGTCGCAAAGTAGCAAAAGCTGTAGAGCCGCAAAAGTTAAGCGCATTGAACCCGCCCCGTGGGCAACATAGCAACAAAATAAAACGCTCTAAAGCTGCCGAAAGAAAGTTAAATAATAAGCGAAAATTATAAAACCAACAGCAGCAGCCAGAGAGGCCTATCCAATTGCAAGTGCAGCAGCAATAACAACGACAACAACAACATTATCTATGTAGTAGTAGCTGCCGCACTGACAGACTGTCACTCTGTATCTGTTAGATACACAAGCTCATGCCAGACTTATTTAATTTAGCTGCAGTCGAGAAATGAAATGAAATGAAATATATTCGTATGTAGAAATTAATGTGTGAATATTTTTATGGCACAATTTGAGCCTCGCTTCAGTTGTTGTTGCTCGATTGTTGCTGTTGCTGTGGTTGTTGTTGCCACATGGCTCAAAATGTAAATTATCTAAAACGCTTGGCGGTCGTCGTGTGGGCACCTTGTGCGCCATGAGGGCCTTAGGCGACCCGCTCTCCAATCCACTCGAGAGCGCATCTATTTTCGCCCTCCGTCCGCTCTCTCCAACCCTCTCCCTCTGCGTAGGTCAGCCACAACTTTAATGGAAATTTATTTGCATCTGTTATGATTTGAAGCGACAGCGGGTGTAGTTGTTATTATTACTGTGGTTGCCCCACGCCATCATTACAAATACTCCGCTCTGTTTTTGGTTGTTTCTCTTTTTTGTTTTTGTTTTATGGAAATTGTCGCTCACGCGGCGTATGCGTAATGTATATGTGTATATGCTATGTGTATGAAAACTCGTCAAAGCACAGACTCAATTGCTGCTTGACTCGCCTTAATTAACAGTCTGATCATTGCGCTTACAACTAACAGCGAACCGCTTTGTGGTCTCAGCTTCGATTTGAATCCAACATGTTTTGGGCGTCACTGCGAGTCTCATTTGCATAAATTAAATTAAATTACACACCAAATTTAACTTATTCTCAATAGGAAACATTTTTCAAAACCATCAAATTTTATTTGTGCATTTAATCAAGTTTGGGGCTTAGAAAAGTTTAAAAAAAATACAACAAAATGCTGCCTGACAACTTAAAATATTCATGAAGCAAACGCAATTGTTAAATTCACCCAATAAAATTGCCATGCAAAATTCCACACTTGAAATATTTTAAACTGTTTATAGGGCAATATATCACTGTTTTTAGCACACCAGCTTATGAGTTGAGCTGTCGTTCTTTTAAAGACAAGGCAAATGGGCTCATTTTCATTGATGAAAAGTGAAAAATGAGGCAGAACAACGACGAGAATAACAACAAAAAGCACTTATGAGCTGCGATATATACTGACATAAACAGTCGTATCATAATAAGTCAAATAAATGCAAGTATGTCAACCGCTTTCATAGCTTATGACAGACAGTTCACATTACTCGTTTCACAAACAACAGCAATGACATCGACAACAACAACAACACCCATGAGACATAACTAGAGCAATGAGAATTAATGCTCGTCAACTGAAAAGCAGTTCGAAATTCTGGACAAGTTCTGAAAGTTTCACTTTTCGCTCAACACCAACAACAACATAACCAAAAGAAAGCGATTCAATTGTGTAAAGCCGATCGATTCAACTACGCGTACAATCGAAGAAATTTTGTAAATATTCAAATGTGAATAATCGCACAATATTCGATTTATGCCAGCAAAGAATTTGATATTTTTCTTCGCCAATTTGCCACAAAATTGGGTCGTTGTCTGGGGCTTTGACGCTCAACGTTGGGCGTTCTTGACCAATTTGATGGCCCAAGCAAATTTTTGATGAAGCAGCGCAGCACAAGCAGCTCAATAAACATTTTATTGTTAAAAGTTTACTGCGAGTGCTCCAGTTCGAAGAGCACTACATTTCATTACAAATTCTTTACGAACTTGTGGGATTATTGCACACTGTGTATTTATTATGTTTGTCTATTTAATGGCGATGAAATTGCGCGAATTGATATTCAGAGATATGGCAAGTTTGTGTACTTATTACGCTTACGCTCATGCTTGCAGAAAGTTGACTTTATTAAGCTTTATTAAATCCATGAAATGCTCTGAGCAACTAATTGAATATTTTTCGCCATCTAATTCAAATTCAAATGCAGTGCAAATTACACTGCTCCCCAAGGCATCGTATATATTATGTATACGCAATAGGTGGAAGTGCGCTAAGCATATGCGATGTTTGATGTTTAAATTAAGGTCTTAAATTCATACGTTATGTGTATATTACGAATGTGATATCAAAAGCGCACAAAATGGATTTTATTGCATAAAAATCATAAAACAACTCGGCCAAAAATATCGCACAACGTTGCTAAATAGCCTGACATGTGTCTTTGGTCTGGCTAACTAGTTGGCAACCCGCCTAGCTGGCTACCAGTTGGCTCAGTCTGTCCAGCTATTTATCTAGCTGTCTGTCTGTCTCTCAGTCTGGCTGCTCTCGTAACATGGTTGGGGCGTTGGCGTCTACGCTTTTTTGGCACACGGCACATGGCACATGCCACGGTCCACAGCACAGCACCGCACAGCTCCGACTCCAACTTTAACTCCAACTCCAACCCCAACTCAAACTACGACGCGGAGTCCAAGTTAGATTGTGAGTGCTGTGTGCGTTGTCAGTGTCAGGTGTTAAATTGGCCTGCCTTCAAAAAGTGCTCACAGATTTTCGTGACAAACGGCAAACATTTTGCGGAGCGCCGAAGCTGCGAGCATCGACCATTGACCTAAAAAGAGACAAACAAAAGCGCCCCCTTGAGGTGAGCAGACCTTAGATGCAGACTCGTGCCGTAGCCCCCAGCTACAGCTCCACGACTACGAATACAGACAGAGTCAACTCCGTCCAATTATGTCAATTAACGCAGCTCCAAATGTTGTATAAGCGCTCAGACTACAAATAACAAACTATACAAGTACAACAATAGCAACTACAGCAATTTGTCGACTCCAGAGCCCGAGAAGTTGAATGACATACCAAAAAAATATAAATAATAAGTAAATTAAACATTTATATTTATACACAATCGTGTTTGCTTGTTGTACCCGGCTTTAAAGCTAATTGTACAGGCTTTCAGTGTCATCCTTTCGGGAACAAAATATATGCAAATTGTCTTCATCATGCAAGCAGCCGACACCCTAAAAAAAATATGTTTTTATGCAAATCAGTTAACGAGGCTCCAAAGCACAAACTTCATTTTGGCCTCATTGCGTCTACGTTCATATCGCTTTTTTGTTTTGTTTTTTGCAACGTGTTTTGTATTTGCATTAATTAAGCCAACAAGTTATAAATATATTTTGATTGTGCTCCGGCTCGTGGCAGCTTTAACTGGGATGGCGACTGGGATTGGGATTGGAATTGGGATTACAACAATATGGTTTAGCCTGTATTAAATGAGTTTAATACCAGTTTGATAGGTTCAGCTTGGTCCGTATTTAATTAAGGAGTCTTGCAACAGAGCAAAGCCGCTGGCAAGACAAAGGTTTGAACTTTGCCATATTATTCATAACAAATATTTAGCAAGAGTCTCTCTTGTAAAAGGCTGTCGATTAAATGACAGATATTTTTGTCATCTTTATGTTTGCTCAACGCTCACCGTTCACCGATCTAACTGATAACCGACAAAAGCTTTTTGTGTAATATATTTTGTGCTGATGAGTTTTGATTAAACTGAGCTGCTAAAATGGTTACACAAAATTATGCAGCCTCACGTTTCAGTTCTCTGTTGAGTTCAATTCGAATCGCTGTACTTGAGATTGAAATGGAGCCGAGGCTAAAGTTCTGCAGCTGATTGGCATGAACGAGTTCCACTTCCCCAGTAAAACATTTCTCTTGGGAAATTGCATATCAAATTCACATTCCCCTTCTGCCTTACTTATTTTTGCTTCACTTGTTTTCTCAGCTTACAAGCACTGACAGCCAGCCAGCCTCCATTCATTCCCACATGCCAGCCAATGCTCTTCGGAAATCTCTTGCCTCTTTTTATGGGCAATTCATATGTAGATTACCAGCCACCCACCTGCATTTAAGTGCAAAAACTTAGGGAGTAATTAGACTTGTTGTCGGTGTGTGGGAATGCCAGAAACCCTGCTGACCCAATTAAGGCTCATTACTAACTAAAGCATTTAATTGTCAGCCAGTTTGGCTCAAGACAAATAAAACAGAACCATCTCAGAGCATCTTTCTCACGGTGCAGATGAAGCTGGAGACCGTAGCGAAGCGACGCGAAGCGAGTAAGCACTTTTAGTTTCGAGCATGATATTTTATTATTATTGCCAGTTACTAGTGTTCATCAGCTGCTGCTCTCTTGGCCACAACCACACACAACCATAAATTAAAGTTTTCGAAAATAGAAAGCATTGGCAGGCAGCAAATACAATTTCTAAATTCTTGGCAAGCCAAACGAACGTGACAAGTGCGATGAGGTTTTCAGTTGCCCAGTTCTTCTTCACTGCTTGACACTCGACAGAGTCGTGTGTGGTTCAATGTTTAGGGACCTAAATATGTAGCACACCAAGTGCACGCTTAGGGAGCAAGAAACGAAATAAAAAAACGAAAAACAAGACGAACTGAAAGAAATCATTTATGGCAATTGTCAAAGGGAAGCAAGTTGCACACGATTTTATGGCAGCATCGACTACACTTTGTGAAGAAGTTGCGGCCAAGTTGCAGCTCAAAAGCTTTTTGCCTATGTGCTGCTTGCCTTCAACTTTTGCCTTTTAATTAATACAAGTTACGACTTTCTTTAACCCATTTCCGACGTGCAACAAAAAAAGTGGCAGCAACTAAATTAACTCTCAAACTCACAAGACTTTGTGGACTTGGACTGTTGTAGTCGGTGGTCTTTTAGTTTCAGATTTGAGATTTCAGCTCTCAATCTCAACTACGCTCGCATTTCCTTTTGCCGCATCATTGTCATAGAAATTGTAATCACTCCGCCGGATCCGTCAAAATGTGCATTGTATATCGCACAACAACGACAACGACAACAACTTTCTACGGCTAAAAATCAGCATTTAATTGCGCACAATAATCATAAGCAAATGCCGCCGAGTCCGGTCGGCCACACATGTCATCAATTTGCAATTGGCTTTTTTTTATTATTTTTAGTTTCGTGTTGCTGTATATTTAATTATAGACAATAATAGACAATGCGATTTAATCGAATGCAGTTATTGCCACTGTGCATTCGAGTTTCAAGTATGCGATAAATATGTATCTTGTGTCTTTGAGTTTGCAGCCAGACACAGTTATCAAACTAACTGCTCTCAAAATGTGCAAAAAATTTGCCTTAATTACGCTGCATAAGTCCCCAATTAAAACTGTGTACCATTTGATATTTGAGTTTGCCAGATACATATCTATCACACACACACCTATACATATCTTTATACACAGTATAGTTTTAACTAAGGCTGCAGTTTGAGTTTCAGACTTTGAGTTTGAATTGTGCTGATGCTGGGCTTTTTGCTGGGCTTGTTGATTATGCGCAACCAGGGAAATGTGCTAATATTTTCCAAGAGCCACTCGAAAGCTAATTAGAAGATGTATCTATGAGTGCCTATGTCTGTCGCCCTATCAAAGTGTGTGCGAGTGTGTGTATCTATGGTAATGATAAGTTTTGCATTTCATATGGCAGATGTGAGCGGCTTAATGGTCGGCGGCCCTTTTGAGGGCTTCTGGGAGCTTATTTGGGCGCTGCACTAATTAAAGCCCATCTAAAAGCAAATAGATACAAATTAATATAATTGGAGATACTGATATATTCATATTGTTGGCAAGAAAAAAAGGTTCAGATTGAATTTTCAACTTCTCAAGTACAACCCAATTGTGCCTTTATCAGTTGGGTATATTTTGCTGAAATTTCATTGTCAAACATCAATCAAAAAAGTCATCTAAGGCACATTACGCAAATTCATAAATTGTTAACAATAGCAAACAGCAAACGGCAAAAATGAGACAAGTTTGAAGCCCGAACGTCAACTAAGCTTATCACTCAGTCCCAGAATAGAGCAGAGCTGGAAACAATGCAAAAAGCAATTAAAATTTTGCTGTTTTAGCTTTCATTTTCCATTTTGCATAGGCAGAAAATTGCTCAAACTGTGCGGGCGGGTGGCTGTCCCAACACTGTGGCATGCGGCATGTGGCAGGAATGTGTGTGTGTGTGTGTGTGTGTTTGTGGCATAAACCTTTAAGTATTTTGCATTCAAGTGCCTGCATTTGCTTTTGACTGGGATTACAGATTTCACAGAGTATGCGTGTATGTGAGTGTGTGTGTGTTTGTATACATTTGGCAAAAGCTGAAGCTGAAGTACTCACAGCATTATCAAGCATAGTGAGAGTGGAGCAAAGCAGGCAACAACAAGGAGATGCCTTGCTTTTAGCCAGCAAAAGTTGGCCTGGAAAATGTTTGCCACTCGCGACTTGGCAACAACTGAAACAACAACAACAACATCAATAGCAACAACAAGAGCGTGAACATCAGCCTCTGCCGAGCTACCAACTGTTCTACTTTTCCAACATCTATAGCTCGTGACATTGTTTGAGTTTTTTGTGTGCGTATACATAACGCACACGCTCACACTGAGACACACTCGAAGTTTATGCCATGCAAAACTTCATGAAAAGGTGTTGATTCGGTTATGTCATTAAATTTAATTTGACAAAACTTTTGAATAGCAGACTACAACTCAGCTAACTACTCGTAATTTCATGGTAACGAATGGAGAGGTCATTATAAGCAAAGTTATTGATGCAGTCACTGTTGTCAATTGTAGCTAAAAATAAAATCACTTTGCCGTATTGCAGAAATTTGAATATACATTTTTTATGAGCGAGAAATTGTGCCACTGAAATATATAAATCGTTGTCATTATGTTCATGGCATAAACTTTGTCGCATACATGACGCTAAGAACCAAAACATGTTTGTAAGAAGTATAGTACTGCTATCCATAAGAATAATAACTAATGGATGCCCTACAAAAGTTTGACTGTGTAATAATATTTATTCATTGAATAGCAACAAATTTACTGCACTCTATGTATTTTTATCTGTCTGTATCTCCCTCTACATCTTCATCTACCTCGTTATCTGCAAGCTCGTTGCTCTTGCGTGACAAACTTGTTCGACATGTCATTCATATAGCCCGCTTTACCCTTTTGTATGTAGGGTATCTAAACAAACTTCTTCTGATGAATGTAGCTGACAAGAAAAGTGCCCCCAAGAGCCGTCGAGATAACTGAAAGAGACAAAACGAAGAAAAGAAAGAGAGAAAGAGCACGAGAAAAACCAGAACTGTGCTTAATGAGAAAGTTCATTTGATGCGTCGCTGCCAGAGCTTTAAACTGAGATTAAGTGAATAAAATTAAAGCATGCAGCTTAATTCGTTAGAACTTCAAAGACCAATTACTGTGAGACGCACAAATTGGTATAACTACTATGTGATTATGTTTGTCATTTGGTAAATTATACAATAAGATTTAATTTCGAAAATGAGAAAAAGAAAAGCTGCTTGAAGTTCTGCAGCTTGGATAATAATAAGTGCTTCCAATTTACTGAGCTACCCGTGAAATTCGTTCCAGCAATTGTATGATACTTGGTCTTTTTATGAAATAAATATAGATAGAGTATTGCTCTGCCGTCTTGTCGACATTGTTTTTTGGGTTTCCTGTTTAACGCAGCCACTAATTTTTTACGCTTGCTTCACATGTTAATTTATTAGGCACGGACACGTACCACATTTTCAGTTGATATGTAACAAATGAAGTAGTTTCGTACATGTGTAAAGCAGGCGTATTTGTGTGTGTCTCTCTCGCTCTCTCTTTCTCTTTAGCTTGTGTGTTCTTCTACGCATTTGAACATTTCGTGACACTTTCTTCTGCTCCACAATTTGTGGCACTTTGAAATAATGAAAACTTGCTTTTAATTAAATTAGAAATTCTTTTGTATTTATATTTGTAAACGTGCTAACGAAGTTAACTAAATGGCGTTCCTTTGTCTTTTTTGCTCCCTTTCTCTTTGCAGCTCCTTGAGATTTTCAAAAACAGCCACAAAATTTCCAAAACATCGAAAATGGTCTTTGACTGCGGCGTCTGGTGTGCAAAGTATTTGCTTTGCATATTAAATTTCATATTTTTCGTAAGTATTGACTGACCAATGCAATCAGCACGCAATGAAAACCACAGCGACAACCACAACTGCAACAACAACAACCTGAGAGCTTGTCAAATATTTTGGGAAAAAATTGAATAAACATTTTCCCAGAGAAAATACAACTTTATTAGCAGTTGCAGTTTTAAAAGTTATTTCTTTTTCTGTTTGTATTGAGTTTTTTTTTTTGTGTATTTCTCCCATTGAGTTTGTTAAATTGCATTGCAAATTGTAAATTGAACTTGTATGCTGCGGGTAGGCGCGGCTCAACGCTACCCGGCTCAACCCAACTCAGCTGAGCTCAACTCAGCTCAACTCAACTCCACGCAATTCAACTCAACTCGCGTCGAGTCGACTTCATTGCGGCTGCAGTCAATCAAGCAAATCTCTGCGCATGCGCAGTTTTTCTCCATTTATGTCGACGGTTCATTGACTTTGTTGTCGTTGTCGTTGCCGTTGCCGTTGTTGCTGTGTTTATCGTCATAATCATCAACATCAAATGCAATCAACATCGAGGCGCAAGCAACATATAAACATAATTATGTTTTGCTTTGGCTTTGCATGTCCAAACTAAACTGGAGGGTTTCTCACTTATGTTGTTTTTTCGCTTTTGCAGGTGCTAGGCACAATTATATTCGGTGTCGGACTATGGCTAGCCGTGGACAAGCACTCGCTCATTGCTCTGCTCAAGCTGGTCGAGAGCGAGCGCATTGAGGTAAGTGCCCATATCGAATGCCCCCCACCGATGCCACCCATTTCAACACCCCACCAAAATCGTCTCCATCGCACGCTTTTCCACGGTGAAAGTGTGGAAAACTAACCCCAAAACGCAGGGAAAAAATACCCAATCACAACATTCAAAATGCACTAAATGCCTTCGGCCAAAGCCACCCTCAAATGTGGTCTAACGATTTCAATTACTTGTTATATAGTATTCCCCGAACAACATCACGTGCACAGAATGCACAGTAATTGTTGACATTGTCCCCCAACTGAATGAAATTCTGTAGCAGGAGCATTTGGTAATTAAAGTGTCACCAATATATCATTATAAACACAAAAAGCGGACTATAGCGATAGAATTAACATGTGTCATACTCTGCCAATAAAACGATAAATGTATAATTATTAATCTCAAACGCAAATGCAGTTTAATAGATTTTTCTATTTCACAATTGAATATACATTTAGAGGCAAAAAAACAAAAATTTTTTAAAATAATAAATGTTGTATAGTTTTTACTAATAAAAAGTAGTTAGAATATCAAATATAATGTGCACAACTGCAGTTGACCTGCATTTCAACAGACTTTAACTTTGAAAAGTATTAACAACCAGAAGTAAGCGTGGAAAAGCGAATGAGGTCATGATCCAATTGCAAATTGCATTTCCATAATTTATCAACGAAATTCTAATTCATTTGAAGAGTATAGTGCAGACATTCCACGCCTGCATGCCAAACAAATCATCAGGGCAAATTCCATTCATTTGCATGTCATGCGACAACTACAAATTTAAATAACGTCCTTTGACGCAGCTGTCCAGCAGATTGTCCCTCCGTCCGTCCGACTGTCCGTCGTCATTAGTTGAGTCGCTTTGGAAAATAAAAAAGAAAACACAAAAATGCAACCCAGCAAAGTGCATGTCCTCATTGCACTACGCGTAATTGCCGAGCACAGGCAAAGGCTAATTGACAAAACTTTTTCAACTTGCCAACGATCTGGCTGCGTGTAGGTGGCAATGTTTTGTTGGTCAATGAACCTGCAATCTCTACCCACTGCAGTCAAGAGCGCAACTTTCAGCTGCCTCGTCACATTACATTTCATTTAATTTCCTTTTCTTTTCTTTTTTATTGTTGAGATACCCACGCGTACTTATGGTACTTCAGTTTCTCATAGTTTGTCATATTTTGTGATTGTGTCAATTAAGAGATTTCATTCCATTCCATAACTTAATTATCCGACCGTCAGCTGTTTGCGAAAGTTTTGGTCAGTGCAAAGGTTAATTACGCATACGCAACGTATGCCTGATATGCCATTTACATAAATTCCATCAATTCCTCAGTTCTAAATGGGTTCGTTTCTGCTCTTCTTCTAGCACTTTACACAGCCTCAGGTCATAGAGCAACTAGCCTACGCTCTGCTCGTCATCGGAGCCGTCATGTTCTTTATGAGTCTCTTGGGCTACTTGGGCGCCATGCGTGAATCTCGCTGTCTGCTCTCCACGGTAAGTGCAAGATACAATTATGATTGACTTACAGATACGTCGTACATCGTTTACATCGACGGCCGAACGAACGAAGGTTGTTGCATCATCCGAAAAATGTAATTGCAACTTTCAATGACGCCGCGGGAGACGATAACTTTGATTGTTGTTGTCAATTGTGTGCATATTTACGATTTTGGGTATTCGGTCGTTAAACACTTTTTGGACTTTTCATTTGACTTTGACTTTTGCTTTTGCTTGGAAAAACTGTCGACAAACCTTGGGAGTATAGTGAAAGTTGCGACTACGACGGTATGTTGTGTTATGTTGTGTTGTGGGTACAATATTTTGGGCCTTTTTTATTTTATTAACATTTTTCATGAGGCATTTTCCATGAAACTGAAACGTGTTTCAACACTTTATCAAGTGTCGTGAGGGTCTGTCTCGTCTTTCGTCTTTCTGGTGTTTCGTGTCTCGTGTGTGTGTGTTTGTGACAAGCCCTTCACTTTCTGGCCTGTACTTGATCTTCTTTGTGTGCTTCGCATGATAATTTCACCTGCAGCACAAACATTTCAAGGTGCGCACACGCCGTACACATCTCTTTATTTGTGGCACGGCCCAACCTTAAAAGAAATTTTCTATGATTGAGCTGCGGGCAGTTGCAATTAATAAACTGTTTAGCACATTCGCATAGAGCTCGTAAAATACGTTGGGCTTGGCCAATGCTTAATTGCAACGCTAAACAGGTGCATGCTCTAGACTCGAGACGTATACGACAGTTTTGAACATTGGTTATCGCTTGCTTTTGTGTTGCCAACTCGCTTGTGGTGGTCAATTTGCCCTTCGGGGGCGGAATTCGGTGCACAATCTGTATGCACAATTTGAGCACAATTTGCAGTAAAAAATAAAGCAAGGGCATTTTGCCCATGGCTCAAGGTCTGCGCATACTTAGTAAGTAGTGTTAGCATTGGCATATTTAAACGTAAATCGTACTTTCAAATTGACAAATAGATGGGCCAGGGTTGCAAATAATCGCGCTACACCGAATACGATTTATATATTATTTCTGGCTAAAAGGTTTGCGCCGCTGATCAGGAAGCAATTAATTGCGTACACTGCATGGCAAATCTATTATGCTCTGGCAAGACCACACAATTTGCGTGTATCTGACAGATACATTACCCACGGCAGGCGGCGGGCGGCGGGCTGCTAAAATGCTGCGAGGCGTGACATGGAACTTTATCGGGGCAAAAGCATCGCGGCAGCAACAACAACGAGAGAATGAATACCGCAAGAGCTTATAAAACATGCAAGCAGCATTTCAAATTGACCTTCAGCATTTCAGATTGGCAGCCTGCACCACAAACTAACTGTGTATGTATATGTAGATATATGTTAGTGTGTCTATGTGACTGTGTGTGTGTTTGTTTGAGCCGAACTCACCACTTGGCTAACGCATGCTGCATGCACATTTGGCTCAGGGTCAGACGCATAGATTTTTATGTAATGCTCACACAACGCGACCGTCGCTGTACCCAGCAAATTGGGTCAACTGCAAAACGGGGCGTATGCGCAATTTATAGACACACAGATTGCACACACAGTTTACATTTTACATTTGACATTTCACATGCATCTTTTGTTCCGGCTCTTCTGCAGTACGGCACATTCCTCATTCTGCTGCTGGTCGCCGAGATTGTGGCCGGTGGTTTGGCCGCCTTTTACAAGGAGCAGGTGCGCAACGAGAGCAAAAAATTCCTGCAGACAACCATCACCAGCTACACGGTGGGCGAGAATCAGGACGCCACTTCGCTGATGTGGAACCAGCTGATGGGCAACTTTGGCTGCTGCGGCATCAATGACTACAATGACTTTGACAACTCGCAGGCGTGGAAGAACTCAAAGGGCAACCGCACCATACCTGATGCCTGTTGCATCCTCAAGGATGTCGCCAAGTTGGTGCCACGCGACGAGGACTGCACGACCAATCCCAGCGAAAGCAACAGTTTCTACAAGAAGGTAAGTCGAGTGAAGATATCTAAATGAAAGATATATATTAACCATGTTTTCCTTTTTGTAGGGCTGCTATGAGGTCTTCACCGAGTGGTTGATTCGACAGCGTGAACTCATCATTGGCGTCATTGTGACTGGCATTGTGCACCTGGTGCTGGTCATCCTGGCGTTTGCGTTGTGCAAAGCCTTTGCCAAATACGACGATATGCGTCTGTAAATTGTCGGTACAAGTTTTTCTAAAGAGTAGCCAAGAGGACATGCTAATTTATAATAGGCAAACAATGTTACAGTGAAGCTCCCCCAACAAAAACAACGCAAACAAAGCAAAACAAGAACTTAACGAATTACCGAACCCAACCGAACATTGAGATCTGCTCAAGCAAAAAGGAAACTGCATTTCTCGCATGACAGACAAACAAAACAAAACAAAACAAACATACATACTGCAAACGCATTAGAACAGTTCTACTCTAATCTCATAAACCGATAATAATGGAAATAATGCAGAAATTATTTAATCACAGTGCAAAATGAAGTTGAAAATGGAAAATGAAAATGTTGCTCAAAATTGCCGCCAGAAAAGACAAACAAAAAAAACCAAATCAGAAACAGACCATTAACAAGCAGCAGCAAGAAGAAAGAAAAGTTTTTAATGCAAAATGAAAAATGCTACGCATATTTATTTGTGAAATGAAGAAAATCTGTTTTGATAGCAGTTTTTAGTTCTTAAGTAGTATTCTACTGTATATATACATGCATACTTATATAGTATATACACACATACCATACAAACATTCATAATACGAGTAATTTACGATTAATTCACATTTTGTAGTCTTACTCAATTCATTTCTCTTTTACGAATCAAGAAAATCCACTCAAATACATCACAAGAATAGAAGAGAAAACGAAAACGAAAAACAAATTCAAAATTAATTCAAATTTAAAATTTTTATAGTTAAGCTATAAAAGCAAACGTTGTAACGGCATCTAAAATTGGATAGAAGATATGCAAGTTTTGAATTATTGAAAGTGTGTACTATGTGTACTAGATCGTAAGTCTTCTACGTTTAAGTTGTAATTTTAGTTGTTTTGCTATTGCTATATTCAAGTTTTTAACTGCATATTGAGAGAGGACGCGTCGTCAATCGAATTAAAAAATGCAATCGAGAAGCGAGCATCGTGTTTATCCTTTTTTGTTAAAAATTAATGTTGTACATTTTTTGAATTCTATATATGTATTTGTATGCAGATTTACAAATACATACATCGTATATATACAAATTAATATAAATATCTATTATTAATGCATATTATAAACACGTACTCGTATGTCTGTAGTTTACTTAATGTACTTTTGAAGCAAACTAAACCTCCACCCATCCCCCAAAACGTAAACAAATAAATCATAAAAAACGAAAACAAGAATCCCCTACAAATAAAAAAATTTAAAACAAAAACATAAAAACACAAAAACAAAATACGAAACAAAATTTAAAATGTACATTTCTGAACGTGAATGAAAAATAAAACATTAATAAATAAAAAAACAATTAAATATTTTCTCCTTTGGAGGAAGAGCAATCTATATGCACTTTTTCAGATTAAATACCAAGGATCAAGCAATTGGACAAAATTTCCAGCTTTACTATCAGTAGCAGGCTGAAAAAAGGTTTTGATTTATAGGACGCAATAATTTAATCGATAAACGTGAAAAGTGCAAACTTTGTACTCCGGATATCATCATCTGCATTTTGTTATTTTAATAAAAAAAAATTGAGGATTATTTTGAAAATTTGCACATTTTATTCTTAGAATCAAATCCTTACAGTCTAACATAGAGTTATCATTACTATGCTGCGCTACAAATTCGCGGACCATACCGGGTGTATATATGTATTCACCCAGAAGCTAGTTTAAATATTTTGTTCGTTTTTGGAAATTATAGAGTCGTGTCTTGCAATCAATTTGTTCATATTTTCTTCCAGACTTGTAAATGATATAACGTGTTGTTGGAACTGTTGTCTTCCTTTGGCGAATGCTCAAGTTTCATCTATAGCTATTACAGATTATCAGAATATATAGTTAGTTAATTATATAAAAGTCAATTCAAAACCATACCAAAGATAAATAAATATATATATATATATATATATATATATATGTATGTATATAATATATATGTAGATATATGTATAGTAGTGTGGAATTCGTGTAGGAATATATTCGATATATAGTTAGTTATATAGATTTAGATATAGAAATATAGATATACATCGATATAGATATATATGGATTCTTAAAGTAATGTACATTTAGCCGCTATCATAGTGGAATACTTGGTGTAAATAATTTCGAAACTTTTCTGAAATATATTTGGTTAGACAAAATCGATTCACAATATATATAGAAAATAAATCATATGGGCTGTTCTAAGTTATTGAAGATCGGGGCAAAAATAAGCGCTTCGAACTTGTCGGTTGAAATATCTGTAGTTTGTTCTCGGTTGCCTTAATCGATAAGTACTCAAAACACTTGGAGCGAGATCGCAAACTAAGCTAAGCTTTAAAGTTAGTCTCATTATTAAATATTTTCTTAGTTTTTTTTTTTGTTTTTCTTTTTTGTTATATAAAAAACCATTCACACTTTGTGTTAAATTCTAATGGAATTACGAATACATATAATATTTTGGTTTGTCGAATGAAAATCGTTCAGCTTCTTCCTTTTGTTATTCTTCTTAGTTGAATGGCCCGGGAGCGGAGGGCTCGTCCTCATAGGTTGGCTTGCCAAGGAACGGAATGGTGAAATCGACCATATTCGGATACACCAAAAACTTGTTGACCGCCTCGCACAATTTGCTCTCAATCACATTGGTGACAATCGACCAGTCCACCGATTTATCGCCCACCTGGGGCTTGGTGGATATCCAGAGACGCGGTGGACCACGGAAACTTAGCCAGACACGATCGGACGGCGGTGGTGGCAAGTTGAGAGTGCCACGTGCCACCAAACCCTTGAGATCCACACGCAACGTGATGTTCGCGTTCATGTTCTCCATGGCGCGTTGCACGTACGGCAGCTCGGTGGCATATTGAAACAGATTGGAGGTGGCTATGCGATCGACGATCTTGAAAATGCGTCGAGCATTGCCCGGCGAGTTCTGGAAGAACCTGAAAGTGAACAAGTAAAAATTCCGTTACAAATGCATTGTGACAGCGAGCTGCGTGTAATTGGAATTTACTCAGTTTGTCCGGGCGGCTCATTAGGGACGGCGGCCGTTGGACTCTCAGATTCCGATGAAGAGCCACCCGAACTCTCGGCATCGCTGTCGTAGATGGCATTGTTACTGGCATCGTGTGTAAGGTCTTCGGGCATGCTACGCGTATCAATCGGTGGCTCTGCGCCTGGCAGCCCACTTTCACCGGCCACAGGTGACGATTTGGGCTTGCTGCGCACACGCAACAGATTCAGCTTGGTGGTCACCGTAATGTGCGCGAGACCCTCGTACGTAATGTCTGCATCGATCCAAACGCCGCGCTCATCCAGCATGGGCTGCGAGATGCGATGGAACAGCATGGGCGACTGACCCATGTAGATGTTTGTGATGATCACCTCCTCCATGAAGCTGGGCAGCTGAAAGACAAACATACCAAACACACGAGTTTTAAGATCGTATCAATAGCGCGATTGAGATCTCGCAAATATACCTTGATCGAGTTGAGTTTCTTCTGCATGAACTCCTGGATCTTCAGGTGCAGTGAAGCGTCGTGCAGCCAGCTAAAGAGGCAGCGACCCAGCAGCACATTGGCCCAGACCACGCTGCCGGAGGGACCCAGAAAAAGTGACTGATCAATGCCCTTCCACAGTTCATCCTCCTGGCGCTTAGCACGACGGGCCTATTGGACATACAAACTGTGCATTAGACTACGAACTTGCTGACTGGCTGACAGAAGTGATTGAAGTAAACAATCGATGTGAGAAACTCAAGAGGGAACATACTTTCTTACGATTGCGAGATGTTTGCTTATAATCTTGATCCGCATTGCGGCAAACGGGGATTTGGTTCTGACTACAAGATCGCTAGGGGCACAAAATAATAATATTACTAACTGAAAGAACTGATAAAAACTCATAACCAAGTCGAGGATGGTTTGATTAGTGGTCGCAGCTACCTGATAAACGGCCATAAACTTCACATAGTCCTCCGGATTCCTGGCCACGTCTGCGTTCATAATGAGACCTTCGAAACCATCTTTGCTCTCCGGTATTTCATCATCGTCGAGCGTGTCCTCGTACGGCATATCCGACGTACTGGAGCCGGCATCATCGTTATTGGCGGACATCGCAGCTCCGCTCCGCTCATCGGTCTTCTCTACGCGAGTCTAAACAAAGATGTGTTGCTTATTTGTCTTTGAATTTTGAGAGGTCACTGCTCGTTACCTTGCTGGGCTGGCTCGACATCATGTTGATAGCCTGTTGGGCGGCGGCTGCCTGCAAATCGGTGTCCTCGACGAAACGCATCATCGGCACACGGAGATCCTGCTCGTGCACAATGCCCTTGCTGGCTGAAATAAAGCGACGATACCAATCCTCCTTCTCGCGATCGCAGCGCGCAAACAGCAGCAGACGCACCTCGTCGCCACAGGGCATCGTGAGGTCGGGCACCCTCATATCCGCATTGACGGTGTTGCGCAGTTGTCGCAGCTGCAAGCAACAAATACAATTCAATTACTTCGTTTTACTGGAGAGATGACCAACTGTCGTCACTTACGTCTGCCTGCAGCAGTGTGGTGGCAAAGTCAATGGGTTTCTCTAGCTCATCGGTGCCGGGCGGCGTTATGTTGTGGACGCCCATGTTCATTCGGTTATCCCTGGGCTGTGAGTCGTATGGCATGCCAGGAAGCTCCTGCGGTGTTGAGTAGCCAGTGCACGCGTTCTTGACGATCAGCTGAATGGGATACTTGCGATTGAAGTAACTGCCAAGAGAGAGAAAAGAGTTGAACACTTTTGTTTCGCTCGAGATGTGGCATGATTCGACTTACCGCTTCTTGGCCAGACCCAGGGGCAGCAGCTCGATGCGACAGTCGCGCAGATCGTAGGAGCGATGGTCAGTGAAGAGCACCTTGCTGCGATCGATGTGCGGCTCGTTCCACATGCGGCGCTTGGGTATGCGTGCATTTGTGCTCGACATCTTGAGCACGGTGCCGTCGAGACGCACGTAGACGGCGCGCGTCATGTTGAAGGAGAAATTGGCCGGATCGTAGCTGTTGATCTCGTTCAGCCAGCCGGCGTAGGTCTTCACGGTCTTGTGCTCCTCCACGCTGGGTATCTCGCAGTAGGGCATTTTATTGTAGTTGGGTATCTTGAAGGGTCGTCGCTCCGGATGCGTGCGCAGCACATGGTTCTGAAACAGATACATCAGATGGTTGCTGGACCAGTTGATGCCAAGCACAACCAGCACGGTGGTGAGCACACCGCGCAGGAAATCGGGCAGCGGCAGCACCACCAGCACCACAACGCTGCTCACCAGCAGCATTGGCGGCGCCACCGAGCTGACGCGCCAGTTGAGCGAGGTGGTGCTCCGGCTGGCCCACAGCTGTTGCCGCGACCCACTGTAGAGGCTTCGCTGGGAGGCGCTGCGCTTGACCGGCGACATATGCAAATCCGTGTCGGAGTTGTTATGCGCCAAATTCAAGTCGAGCGCTATGCGTAACTTCGACTGCCGCTCGCTCATTTTATCCTTGTGGTCCTTGTGGCCCTTGTACCCCTTGTGAGCCGATTCCGTCTCCAGCGCCTCAAAGCTTTCCGTGGGCAACATGTCCTCGTGCACCTCCACGCCCGACTCAACCTCCACATCCTTCTGGGCCGTCACAACACCACGCTTCGACTTGCCCCTGACAATGGGTATGTCACTGTTGGCACTCAGCTGCTTCAGATGCTCCTCGGCCTTGGTGTGCGCCTGAGCCAGCGCATGCGCCTGGCTGCTGGTTGAGGGCTCGGTGCTGGGCTCGGCATTGTTGCGGCGCCGCAGGAAGTTGCTGCGCAGTGCGGCGCTTGTGGGAGCGTTGGGACTGCTGCTGAGCTCCTTCCTGTTCATCACGCTGGCCTGTTGCTTGGCCTTCACCTTGGACTTGATGTGCGCCAAGCCGCGACGCAGACGCGAGCGTTCTGCGTTGCTGCCGATGGCAGCTGTGGCCGCAACGTCGCCGCTGCCCAAGCTGCTGCTGTCGTGCTGCACCAGCTCAATGTCAGGATCAGAGTCGGAGTTGTGCTGCTGCTGCTGTTCGTCGGCTTGCGATGTGCTGATCGTGATGCACTCGCTGTCAGAGTCGCCGTCGTTGCTCCAGCCGACGGTCGTGAGGGCCGCGGGATCGGCAACAATCACGGGTATGTGCGTTGGCGGCTGCTGGTTGTGATGCTTCGAGGACTTGATGTCCTCGATGGTCTGCGAGACCTTGCCCTTGATCAGCTTCCAGGTGCCGACGCTGGCGTTTTGATTGCTGTCGCCACTGGCAGCTGTCACGCTGCTTGACAGCGCCGCTATCAAATTGGGGCCGCTCGTCGTCGGCGAAATTTTCTCAACGCTCCCCGATCTAGAATACAAATTTGAATTTTATGGCAAATTTGTCAAACATGTCAAACAAACAAGTGCAACATATTATGTGATACAACAACAACTAGAATGGACAGACCTCTTGCCTGCACCTCAACATCTTTAAAGCGTTCGTCTACAACCCGATGTTGGCCCTATACTAACTAACTATTTATAGTTGCTGCAAAGATCATCGAATTTTAATGTAGACTCTAGACAATTAATTTTGAAACTGCTCACAAAACCATTGAAATTTTAGTCATACATTATTTGTAAGTTGCTATGTTCGCTTTGCGAGCGCGAAAACTTCAATTCAAAATCAAATTAATTTCTATATAGAAACTGCATGACTGCAACATTTATCAGGCGAGGCAGGCAAAACCACATGAAATATAATATGTATACAAAATAAATGAATAATAAACATTTTTAAAAAAACTTCCCAACAGCTCCCAACTTATTTTTAAAAAGAAACTATCACATTAAATATAATATATATGTAAATATAAAATATAGAATGTCTTTGTGACATTAAAACACAGTTTTTGTATAATCAAATGCAGCTCCATTTCTATGCGCTTCCCCCAAATTTTAAAAAGAAGCTGCCATAATTATGCAATGAAAAGATACTTATTAATTTATTCCAGAAAAGTTATTTTTATTTATTTGAATGAAGATATATGTTTTGTTTTCCACTTTTTGTTCTATAACCTGCATTTGTGTGTTTTCCACTGTGTCTGTTTTGTGTTGTCTGTCTTCGTGTGTTTTGTTTGTGTCAGTTATTTTGTGTTTCGTATTATTTTCGCCTTAGAAAAGGTATTGGAATATATTTCTTGTGTATATAATCGTATATGTATATTTCATTCGTTACGGTTTTACATATTTCCATTAATTTGCTTTTGTTTTTTGTTTTATACTTTCATTTTTTTTTTTTTGGTTTTTTTACTGGTTTCTTTATTTTGAAGTATTGCATTGTAGTTACTGCTGATATTTTAGTTTCGATTTTCGATTTACGAGTTTCGATCTTCGTCTTTTGAGAGGGGGAGGGAGAAGGAGTTCTTTACTTGGAGAGCCGTCTAGTTGGTATGAATTGTATGTATATATGCATTTTGGTTTTATTTATCATTTATCATCACCCACATGAGAACTACCGTTTGGGGTTGTTGCTATCAAAATTACTTTGGTATTATGAATACCATCTCCTATTTCAATATATTTCGTTTTTTTTCTGGTTTGAACATTTAACGCTGTATCTGTAAACTGTATCTCGAATCATCGCGAATCGAATTGAATTGAAGAACGCATTTCAAACGTCTGGAGGAAAAACATGATTGGAAATTGAAAGTACATTTTAAGTTTTGGTTTTTGGATTTAGAAAACTACAAATATATTTTTTATTTTTTTTTTGTTTTTTTTTGGTTTTTTTTTCGTTTTCTTGTCGTTTTTTCTTTTTTTGTTCGTTTTTTTACTTGTCAACTTTAATTTTGTAAAAATTAAAAAATTACGTTTATTGAAAATGACTATAAAATATGGAATATTTTGCTAATTTTTCATACGCTTTATATGTATACGTATAATGCTATTGATTCATATACAATATATATATATATATATATATATATATATATATATATATATATTCATATATATATGTATGTATAAATCATTATTTTGGTTTACTATATAGTGTTTCATATATGCCAACTTTGCTTTAGGTTTTACTATTTATGTTCATATATTTACTTTTGGTTTGTCTTGTTTTAAATTGTATAATGCTAAAAAATTATATGCTCTTGCTTGGTTTTCTTCAGAATATTTAGCTAAAAGGAATTTATTAGTAAGGGCGCTCAATTTTTAGTTACATTTGAAGGACTAAGATGCGTATTATTTCTACACGCAAAATTAAAATGGAAGAGCGAGTGCTCAACACTCACTTTAGAGGCTACATTTTCTCAATCAGATTCAGATTCGATTTATATTATAAAATTCTTGAATAAGTTTTTAAAAGGTACCAAATGTAATAACCTTGTATTGTTATGTTGTTCTTTACTTCTTTGTTGTTTTTGTTATCTTTCGTAATCGGTTGAAGCTAGTTCCAATTAGCGTAAAATTTAGAGTTCATTCAAGAGTTTTCAGTTTAAAAAATTTTCTATTTAAAACATTGCGTTTTCTTTTCACCGCGCTAGCAACTTTTCCTTATCGTTTTCTATTACGTTTTACTTTTCATCTTTTTGACTAACTACAAACAAAACACTGTACAAAAATTGTGCTATGAAAATACTCAAAAAATAATATATAATTTTTGTAATAACAAATCATAATAGCTAATACTTTTTTAATTATCTATTCATTTCTAAAGCCAATTGTATGGTTATTATTAATATTACTATTTATATGCTTTTTCTTATTTTGCATTTCTTTTGCATTGTAGAAATGTGAAGTAAACCAAATGCGGCTCAGGAATGCATAAGTGCACTAAGCAGGATTGCAATATTTCCATTTTAATTTCATTGAATTTATTATTTTAAGTATTAAAGGTTTTTAATATTCATTTATTAGCGATTACTTGAAGCAAATTCTCTCCAGTTTGTCTTCAAAAATACATACATAATATTATTACGTTTTATAAATTTCTTCAATTGTACTACGTGTAAATTTCATATATTGATTTTGTTTTTTTTGTTTTTTTATTTATTTATTTTTTATTTTTTTTTCTCATTATCTTTTGTTTGGGTTTCTTCATATTTGGTATCAAAAACACATATTGACCAATTTTAGTAAACATATTAAATATTTAATAATAAGTTCGAGTTTTCCAATACTTGTTTTGCAGAGTCTTTTGTATCGTTTATGTATTTAGTTATATGCAATTATTATGCTTTATTATTTATTCATTTTAGTATGTCTACAATATTTAATATATTTACAATAAAGTTTGAAACAATAAAAAATAAAACACAATATACTGATGTTCATTTATTAATATTAGCAAAAGGTTTTTTTCATCATTTCGGTTTTCTTCGTTTTTGTTTTTTTTGGTTTTTGTATAAATTTCATATATCAAATATTTTATTTAATCGTATTTATATATGTATATAAATATATAGAAAAAACAAGGTATAAAAGTGTATCAACGCAATCGGTTAAAGCTACAGGAAACTACAGACTACAAAACATATAAAAATATATTTAAGAATTCGGCGTACAAAATATAACACTAGCGTCGTCATCATTATATAAACTATAACAAATAAACACTCACATACACAGAAGATTGTAACATTAGCGCAGCGCACTTGTCGCATTGAATGTTACTTTAAATCAATACAACACTCAAATAATGCACTCAGGTGTATACAATATAAACAAACACTAGCATCGTCGTCTTTCGTCTTCATGAAATCAATATAACAAAACTAAAAAACTGCTCTCCTTAATCATGTACACACGTGTATAACAAAATTTACAAACTAAAAACAATACAATTAGCGTAGTCTTCGAAGGGGCGTTACTTTCTCTAATATGATTTGATTTCGTAAACGCAAATGTCTTTGACTAATTCATTTCATTCTTTATCATCATGTTTACTCTTCTTCCACCTTTCATTCTGTCATCCTTTTTTTTTTTGTTTTTGTTTGGAATACTTAAATAACAAACAAGTGATGCTTAGTTTAATTATAGCACGCTACACAAGATTCCAGTGTTTTGCAAAAACATTGAGCGTTTGCTTAAATTGTTTTAAGATTTCTTATTTTTGTTTTCTTTTTGGTTTCCACTTTTAGTATGTATATGTAAAATATTTCCGTTTAATTGTTTTGTCATACATCTTTTAGCATATTTAAATATTCATTTTTTTGTTTGGTTTTTGCAATTTTTGTAGGTTTTTTTGTTAACAGTTAAAGTATAAAGTATATTTTTATATAAAAGTATAAAAATCTATAAAATATTGAATTTCACTACATTTAAAAAACATCATCTATCATTAGACATCGTTACCAAACGCATTTCCTTTACATATTTGTCTTTTTAAAGACTAGCATTTAATTACTTTTCTCAATGTTTAGCAACGCCTGTATGCAATTGTTTAAAATATTTCCTTAAAACATTTACACTACAAGGAGCAGGCTGCAAAATATTCTTTTTTTTTTTTGGTTGGTTAGATTCCATGTTAATGGTTAATACAATTAATTAATTTGCTAACAATTAATTTAAAAACAAACAAACGAACGCTTCAAGTCATCTAATTTGTTATTTACGCAGTTTCAAAAAAAAAAAAATGTATATATATATATATAGAATTACATATGCCACACACATATATATCTGTATATATTATATGTCGTTCCGGTTTTTTTATTTTTTAGTTAATTGTAATATAAAAATTCTAGAAAATTGCTATTAATTTTTTGTCATTCTTTTTTTTTTTAATGAAAGTGCCACGCGATCGACATTGAATTTAATTTCATTTAGTTTTTCATTTTTCGTATTTCATCATTTTTCATTTGTAAACAAAGCGCGAGCAAAAATTTGCTAATAGATTTGACTATCGTATATAATATACATTTGAAAAGTCCAAAGTGACTTGTACTTATTTTTTGTAAATTAATGAATTTATTGGTAGTACTTTCATTGTTTTGTGTTTCATTTGTAGTATATAGAAAAAATATCGTATTTTGTTTTTGCTCATGTGCCATTAAACATGCATTTTTGATGTAGCAAAATTTCGTATATAAATTGGAAATTAAAAATAATATTAACTATTATTCATTTGCTAATTTGTTTTTTTTTTATGTATATATATATATAAAGTCTACATATTTAAAATGTTTTTTTTTTGCTATGTTGAGAATCGTATTATCAGATATCGTATAGTATAATATATATACTGCTGTTAACTGCGAAAGTTTCAGAGTTCCTAACGAAAATTCAACAGAAATATTGCAGATATTTTGTATTTGTAACCCTCAAATTGGAAGTTTTAACTCGGGGTCTCTTTTTATATAGACTTCTTAACTTTTGCTGATATTTTCATTAAGCTAACTTGGTTACGCGTTTGCAAATTCTTTTAGTGTTATTTTTGTATCTGTATCTGTATAACGCAATTAACATATACCTTTAGTTATGCTATTATATATATATATATATTATTTATAAATACATGTATTGAATTGTTTACGAATTAGTATTGCACAAAAGTATGTATTCAGATTTCAGATATATATATATATATATATATTCCTAAAAAACAGTTTATACAAAAATTGCTATATAAAAAGTTGTCTAATATAAGTATGTAAGTTAAATATTTATAGATTTGTTTATGCATAAAAAACGGTTCTTATTTGTGTTTTCTTCCTTGCAGTTTGCCGTTTGCAACACGCCCGTCTTACAAAACAAAAAATATAATAAATATACGTTAAAAATCAAACGCAAACTAATACAAACAATGTGACGAGTAAATCATAATCGTAGAGCAAATAAAATATAACATAAAACATAATACTGAACACAAGTAATTTGACATTCTTTGTTGTTTGCATAGTTAATAACAAATAGTTTATTTGACTTGGCTACTTAGTGAATATAAACAGTTTAATTGTGTAGGCGTTGGGTCAGTTAAATTTTTGTGTGATTGCGTGCTTGGTTGTTGTTTTTATAGACTGGACTAGGCGCAAACTAGAAATGAGCTCAAAAAATAGCGCTGATTTACAATCACATAAATATATATGTATATATATATATATAATTCCTATTTGACGAGAGTGTGTAGCTTCGATGAACGAATAAATTGAATTTGTGTGCCTACCGCATTTCGATTGTAATTTCATTGCATTCTATTTTCTTTTTTTATTGGTTGTCTACTACGTGGCATGTCAAAATCGTAGTGTATTATGTAGTTCTTGTGACGCTATTATAAATAATTTCAATATTATGATAATGCGGAAGATTCGTTTTATAACTATTTCCATTATTATGTCGCGACGTGTTCATAGTGTCTTTTTGTTTACTCGTACGTTTTTGACATGTAACGTAATATCGGGATAAATATAGGTCTAAATCAACTATACTTGCTTCAATGTGTAAGCAACAAAACACATTTGAAATTTCCTGAGCTGTAGCTTAAGCCGCGAAAATTACTTAATCACCTTGTAATTAAACGAAACTTATTGTGTATATTTAGATTGGTTTTAGAGTCACTCGGATTTGAAATGGCACTTGTTGATATAAGTGACATGTTGATGGCAAAGAGCGAATCTTAGTAATGAAAAGAATCTTGAGAAAATGCAACAATATACTATTTTGTGATCTCTACTATTTAAATAAAGCGCTACGAGGTGTAATCAAATGAAAATGATTCTATACACCACGTTTCTATCTAAACATTTTTTAGTCCCTCAACACCACATTGTAGGACAGAAAGAGCGAATCTTAATTACGAAAAGAAACTAAGAAAATGCAACAATATACTATTTTGTGATCTCTACAATTTAAATGAAGCGCTACGATGTGCTTTTAAATTGTTATTTAAATAATTCAGATATTGGATTGTATAATTTTGAATTTTGAATTCAATTTATGTAAAAAACCTTTTTTGATTAGATAAATTATACTGAAAGATTTTCAATATAGAAATGTGTAGATTCTTCTTGATCTCAAATTTGAAATAATAAAATTTATATTGAAAATATTTAAATGGAAGGATATTTTCCAATATTATAAGCATGATTTCGGTTGATCTCGTAATTTAAATGCAAATATTGTATTTAGAGCTGAGTTAATAAATTATATTGAAATCATCTTTCAATATAGAAGCGTGATTTTAAAAGGTAAAGTAGCGAAAATATGACCTATAGAAGTTTGATTTTAAATGGTTAAAATATATTGAAATATAGGGTTTGATCTCTAATTTAAATGCAAATATTGTGTATGGCGCTGAGTTATATTGAAAATATTTTGTTTTTTGAATAAGAATAAGTGGGTTTTTTGTTTTTATGCTACAATATATGAGGATATGATGGAATATTTTCCAACGATGTGATGTAAAATAATTAAATTATATTGAAATCTCTTAATAAAGAAATTTAGGTTTTGATCTCTAATTTAAACGCAAATATGAATTGTATTGAAAATGTTGTGACATTCATTGAACATTTTCAATATAGAAGTTAAATTGAATTGATGTGAATATTAGATGTGGATGTGATCTCCAATTTAAAAGCAAATAGTGTGAGGCGCTGAGTTAAATTAAATTGAAATTTCTTTTGGTGTTTGGAAGTCGCAGCTATGTGCTGTTGAAAATATATTCTCTAAATTACAACTTAAATCGATAATTGCTTTTTGCATTTGCCGATATTGGGCTTCTTTGTGGATTCTAATCGTTTTAACAAAGTTTCATATGTATTATATTACATGCATTATTTGAATAAGCATTTGATTGGTTCGTTACCGAATTTTCAAAAGTAGGAAATTATGGGTTGCGATTTGGTTAAAATTACTCGCTCTCTCTTTCTGACACACTCTTTGATCTCTCTTTTTATATACATGGTTGCATTTCAGTTCAGCTCATTTGTAATTTTAGACTAGTGGAAAAATGATAAGATGGTATCGTAATAGCTATAGTCTCATCTAATCTAAAGTTGCCTTTTGCGAGGAATATTGGCTGACTAAAGGGAGGATAGATGTCCCTAATTATAATATTATTTGCTTATTTGTGAGATAAATGGCAAATCTAGACGTAGAAAATGTGTTTTGTCAAAAAAAAATGTAAAGTACAAAAAAATACTGTGCAAAAGATTCCGCGTAAACAAAAGGATAGTTAAATAAATTACCTAAAAGAGTTAATATAAAACTATGTTGCTGTTTTATGTAGGCGAGTGTTACAACAACAAAGCTGCTCTCTTTTTCTCATTCTAGACTCTATTAGCTGTTTGTTGCACCTGGTTTGCAGTCTCTCGCCTAATCGAGGAGGACTCGTTCAAGTGTGTGTTGTCTTTTACTTGTTGTTGGTTGTTGGTTAAAGTTGGTGTTGTTGTTGTTGGTTTTAGTTAGTGAGTGTTTCCGTGCGTCTGTGTGCTTGTCTTATATATTAACTTTACAACTTTCGCCTCCGTATCCATTTCGTTTCTGTTTTCACACCATACTCGGACCTTTCTTTATGATTCTGGTTGCTGCTCAGGGCTCGGGCATCGGTTCTACTGCTCCTGCCCTGCTGTTGCTGTAGCTGATGCTGTTGCTATTGCTGCTCCTCTTCCTGTTGTTGCTGTTGTGTTTGTGGTAATGATTTTCGGCACTGCCAGCGCTGCGTCCAACAACCGATGTCGTTGCTCCCTCTGTTGCCGTCTCTCGTCGTGCAGCGCGGCCTACCAGCGCCGCCGTTAACACCAGCGAAAGGGCACCGCACGCGGCCGATCGGCGCCCTCCTTGACCAGCGGCTTGTGGTACTCGCGACCCGGCCGCGAATGAATGACGGCCCAGCAGTGCTCACAGTAATACTGAAGACAGGTGACGTTGGCGCAGAAGAACGGCGCAAACTTGCCGCCGCATCGCTGGCCCTCGCACTCGTCGCACATCTGATCGTCGAGCACATACGGTTTCACCTCCACACGCTTATCGATGTCGCCGTGCTGCAGCTGCACAAAGCGCGCCGAGATGGCCGCAATGTAGCTCTGCTGATTGGAGAATGCCACGCGTCCCGCGCCCTTCGGATACTTCAGTTCGGGATCGGTGTCGATGCCCGCATAACAAACGCCGCCATACAAACGATCCATGATCATTGCCAGCTCGAAGGCCTTCAGAGGTCGCGGCACGCCGCCCACAAACACCGTCTTCCGCGGATCCAGCGACATGGTCGCATCCAGCACATAGTCGGCGTCGGCCAGACGCCACGGACGTATCTGCACCGCCTTGTCCTTGATAGTGGGCGAGGAGACGCACAGATAGAGCTTGTCCTCGTCGGTGATGCACGAATCAATCAACTGCTGCACACTGCTCTCGTCCTGGAACAGCAGAAACGCATAGCCCTTGGGCGGAAAGTATGACTTGGACTCGGCCTTGTGCGGCCAATCGACGACCAGCGGTCCGAAGCGTCTAAACGATGTGGTAATCTCGTCCTCATCGATGTCCGGCGGCAAACCGCCCACGAAGACCTTTCGCGAGAAGCGTGCGGTGCCGTCGCCCGCGTTGCCGCTCTGAATGGGCGAGTGTGGCGAGTGGGGCGAGAGGCGCGAAGGTGAGCCCAGCTTGAGGGCGTTCAAATAAACCGTCGGATCACTGCTGGCCGCTATGGCCATGGCGTCCGCCTCGCTCAAGTGCTTGTTGCCAGCCACACCACCACCACCAACACCACCACCACCGCCTCCGCCGCCCAGGCCTCGCATGCCGCCGCGATCGTTCATCAGGCCCATGTTGTCGCCTCCACCGCCGCCTCCGCCACCCAGCGACATGCCGCGCATGTAGTCGCTGAGCGTATTGTCCATGCCACCGTTGCCAGCGCCGCCTCCACCGCCGACACCGCCCACATGGTGTAGTTGGCCGTTGGCCGTCATCATGTTGCCGTAGCTATTGCCCAAATACGGTGCATCGCCACCGCCTGTGGCGCCCGCTGTGCTCATGCCGGCGCCGTTGCCGATGGACAGCGTGGGTATATTCATGTGACTGCCAGGTCCCGGTCCGCCACCGCCACCGCCGTCCATGTGGGAGCCGGGACAGCCGTAGAGCGCTGTGGGTGAGCTGCCCTTGATGGGGAAGGATATGCTGCGTCTGTACTTGGGCGATACGCCCGGCATGGACATCTGTGGTATGGGCGAGATGCCGCCGCTGCTGCAGCCCGCCTGTGAGCCGTTGTACGGTGATCCTCCACCACCTCCGCCGCCTCCTCCTCCGCCACCGCCACCGCCTGGCGACGATGGACTGTGACCGCCATCCCGCTGCTGTTGTTGCTGCTGCTGGTGATGGTGATGCAGAGCACTCAGATTCGGCGAGAGCTGCTGCTGTTGCAGCTGCGGTGGCAGCTTGTTGAGATTGAGATTGGGTGGCAGACCGCTGCAGCTGCAGGTAGAGGTAACGAGAACAGATGAAGAGGCTTTTTTCATTGGCAATTTCAATTTGACAATTTCAATTTGTACGAGTGTTTTAATTGTGGTAAACTATTATTAGATATTTTGGCGCTGCTTCTCAATCAGCAGCATTACTTATAAAAAGGAGCAATTTGTTCAAAGATTTGCTTCAAATTGAGGGAGAGGGTGGAATTATTAATTACAACTATTGTAAAAAGATGCAAAGGAGAAAGCATTCGCATTGCCGCCCAGCGTTTAGAGTTCCAAAAGGAGAACACAAAAATGCACAAAGTAAACGTAATGAATCGAAATTAGATCGAAATTAGAATTGCAATTTAATCTGATATGTATACTTGGTGTGGTGTACTTGGTATCGTATTACCTTATGTTACACTGGGCGTGTTGTGGTTGTCTTTAAGCATGTTTGAAAAATCTTTAATTCATTGATTTCGTTTCAAAATATTTGTCGAACCCTAAATTGAAGCAAATGCTAGAAGTTCTCAATAAATTGCTCCCAATTGATTTTATATATTTTTTTATTATTTGGCGTTTTTGTTTATTGACGATTTTTGGTTGCTGCCGTTTCATTTGTTGTTTGTAGTTGTTGCTGTTGCTGTTGTAGTTGTTGGTTGTGGTGGTGGTGGTGGTGGTTTTGGTGTGGAAGGATACTGTGGTGTTGTTGTTCTGCTGCTGTGGTGAATTTATGGTGTGGTGGGTGGTGGTTGGTTGGTGGTGCTAGTGGTTTATTTCTTTTTTCCAATCAGAACATATGAACGTACAGTTAAAGATGCACTGGTTGTTGGCTGTTAAAATTGGGCGCAGTTTGAGCAGCACTGTTGCGGTTAGTTTGTTATTGCACTGAACAAACTGTTTTTTGTCGTTTTGGCGTCTAAACAACAAAATTCCAAACACTTGACACTGCACTGTATTTTGGTTAATTACTGCGATAACGATAACGATTAACGATACACACATAACAGATACATACAACAAATTGCTTATGCCTTATCTTGTAATCGTTTGTTATTTTCTTTGTTTTGTTTGTTAATATAGTCGCTTCTTTGAAGACTGTGCTGCAAAGATAGCAACGGCCCAGAATAACGAAAGTTGCTCCGAACCAAAAAAGAAATTGGCCAAAAATAAGTAACACGGAGGAGGAGGGAGACGGCAAAAACACGCACAGTGGGCGGCAATGGGTGGAAAGTATGCATTTCAAATTGTTGGTTATGGTTGTTTCTTAATGGACATCGGAAACTAGTTCAAATAGTATCATTTCTTTTCGTTACGTTACGTTTCGTTTTGTTGTTGTTGTTGCTACTAATAATACGATGCTCTCACATGGCCATGCTAATTGATTGACTAAGCACAGTGACTGAAATCTGTAAGGCCAGCCCAGACATGAAATTGCATGGAAAAATTTTGTAATTTAAAATGTTGACGTTTCCATGGGGCAAGCTAATGGGTGGGTGGTCGATTGTGTTGGTGTTGGTATTGGTGTTTGTGTGTATGTATGTGTTGTGGCACAGCGCTCTGTTTGGATGAAGCCCTGGCTTTTAATGAGGATGGTGGATGCAGATGATGCCTCTGATGTTGTCTGCGGCAGTTGATGAAATGTATTATAACATATAGAAACGTGTACAAGTGTAAATAGATAACCATAAAAAAAAACCGACGACGTCAACGACGACCAACGTTCTGCACAATGGGGGTGGAAAGGAGGCAGACAGCGAGCGTGTCTGCGCCTGATAAGCGCAGTCACCAGGTGTCGCTATGATGGTGGTAGTAGTGTTGTGAAATGCAATTACAGAAATGCAATTAGCAAAAAGTTTTTAATTGAAAATTGTAGCGGAAATGAAGCAGTCGGAGCTGCGAAAATACATATCGCTCGAATACAGTTCCAAGATTTCAATCGGAAACCTTTGATTGACGGACAAACCGAAAAGCTGACGTCTGAAGGGCCTAAAATATTCACACCCACAACTACAATAAATAAAAAAGTGGCAACGTAGGTAGGTGAGTGCCAGACATGTATTTCAGTATTTAAAGACGTAAAAGCTCCTTGTGTGTGTATGTGCGACGTCAGACGCGGCGTCGCGACAATTCCGGCCTTCCCACGCAAACCGGCCGAGACCTAGTACTTAAAAACATCAAGTTCTAGACGTACTTACACACACACACATTTACACGCGCATATTTTACTTGTATATTTTTTTTACTTGTCTATGGTAGAGTTTTTGTATGCATGCGACATAAACAAAGCACAGTGGCTGCTGTAGTGCGCTCTACAGAGTCGCACACAGCAAGTGTTGCCTGGCGGGGGTGCCCAGAAGTGCGCTTTAAGTTTAAGGCCGTTGTCGTCATGGCGGCAGCCAGCCGCCAAGGGTGGGAGGCAAATGCATTAAAAATTCGCAAATAATAACAGTACGAAAAAACCAAAGTCGGTCAACGAACTTTTTGCTGCAAATGTGCAACAGGCAGCCACCGACATTTTCGCACACTCGAAAAGCCAGTGTTTCCAATTCGCGATTAGCACGCACCAAGCTTAAGCTCAAGCTCGACTAACTCGCCAGATGGCGTTTTGAAAACAGTGTGTACACATACGTTTTCAATCCGCAAGTAAATTGTCTATGGGTGTGAGTGTGTGTGTGCATTAGATCAATTTGGCATGGCGCGCGCCCAATGTAGCAACAGCAACAACGACGCCAACAAAAACAATGTCAACGAGGGTATCAAATAAATAGTAAATTCTTTTCCTTTCTTTTCTTTGTCTGGCTGTGTGTAATGATGGAAACATTTTAAGTTGCCGTCAGGCTCACTCACCTCTTCCGATTAAAGAAACCTCCGCCGCCTCCTCCTCCTCCGCCGCCGCTCTGCAGATAGTTGTTGCGCAGATTTACCTCGTCGTTCTGCAATAGGAAGGAAGAGCAAGAAGAAAAGGTTCGTTAGCATATTATGTATTTTGCAACAATGAGTAATACTGCCAAGTGGTTTTGCAATCAAATATCAAAAGCAGCACATCTGTCCACCAAATTTTTTGGCAGAATATTTGCGCACATAAAAATAGATGCTTCAACTACAAATTAAATTGACACTAATGCGCGGCGAGGCACCAAAATAACACCAGCACCAAAAACAACCGACTGTGCGGCAGCAGGCAGCAGCAAGCACTCACATGAAAACAAAAAATAAATTCCGCTAAAAAGTGAAACTGCTCTATGCTTATTGCGAGCAAATCAAACAGGCTGCAAATCAAATAAATTCCGTCACTAATTGAAACAACTAAATGCTAATTGGCCACAGTCGGACAGCAAATGAATCTCAAATTGTATACAACTCGAAATTGCCTCTAATTGCGATTAACGCCAGTTATGACAAATCAAAATGAATCACTGACCCAGCTGACTGCTGCGCCATGGCTTGCGGTACTTTTGATAACTCAACGAAGAAAAGAAAGAGCAGAACGAAATTCTCGTTAACCAGAAAGTCTATAGTTGAATACACTTCTGAGTACATTGTTTTTTTTATAAGTGCTATTAAAATATCAGACCTACATTCTGGGCATTTGTTCATTTGCACACCGAGTGCACATTTAATTACACACTATAATCACTGTTTACATTAAATTGATCTACATTTCAACTGCTATTTACTCGACTGCCTTTAGAATATTTTGCACGAAGAGTAATGTAATCAGTATTAAAAATATTGCGCAATTAGATTGCCGACTTGCTGCTGACATTCAAAAGGAAA